>CM053034.1:41001074-41333574 GCA_028564925.1 Lithobates sylvaticus | reverse complement strand
TATGAATAACTTAAAGAAGGAAGTATAAATAACTTTGTAACAAGCCTACAAACAGTGTGTGCAGTCTCTTGTAACCAAAAATGACTTACCGGAAAAGGGGTTAGTGTAAAGATAAGGAATCTAAACACAAGAAAAGTTACCTATAGAGACTAATTGGAATCAAGGGGTTAATGGTGCAATAGCTTTATTGAAACAGTGTGACAATGCACAGGTACTGAAATTTGAATAATCCTACATCCATCCCCACATAAAAAATTACAACGTTGTCACCCACATCAAACATATGACACAAACCCCCCCCTATAGGACATCAGGATTGGGCCACAAACACGGTGGATTGGGTCTGAAAGTGGATCAGACACACTCGTGTGGAGTGTGCACAAGTGGTGGACCTTTAATGGGTCCTCAAAATCATACATGAACTCTTGGAGTTTGCCTTGTCTCATAATTTCTTTCAGTTTGGTGCTGGATATTACCAGAAAACCAGAGGGACCTCGATGGGGGTGCCTTGGGGCACCAGAATATGCGTGTCTCCATCTTGGCCACTGGAAGGAATGGAAGGTTCCTTGGCCAGGTTTTCCTCTGTCTAAGGTACATTGATGATGTCCATATAGTGTGGACTGGAGGCATTACTGAACTGGAGAAATTTATAGAGCATCTTATTGACAATGACTTCAACATCAGATTGACATGCACATTTGATTAACATCAAATCTTTTTCCAGGACCTTAAAATTAGAAAAGAGGAGGGAATCCTTTCTACTAACACCTATCGCAAACCTACAGTCATTTTTTATGTTTTGATGGATATAGGATTATTCAAATTTTAGTACCTGTGCCTTGTCACACGGTTTCAGTAAAGCAATTTTTGTACCATTAACCCCCCAATTAGTCTCTATAGGTAACCGCTAATAATACAGGTAGCCTGAATTCAGTACTTCTAAATCAATGACTGGGAAAACATGCAGAGAGAGAGTCAAATTGATAACAAAGAAGACTGTTAGCCTGTCTTTTTATTTTTCTGCCACTTGTTAAATTGTTGAAATATTTTATTCTGAGAAAGAATGCACTGGCATTTTGTAATACCTGACACGTATACTAGGCCATGCTGCCAGTGAATATGCCAGTGGAGCACATTTCCAGTTTGCATCTAACGGGGGTGATTTACTAAAACTGGTGCACACAGAATCTGGTGCAGCTCTGCATAGTAACCAATCAGCTATTCACTTCAGCTTATTCAATTAAGCTTTGTCAATAAAACCTAGAAGCTGATTGGTTACTATGTACAGCTGCACCACATTCTTTGTGCACCAGTAGTAAATCACCCCCCATGTGTACTTGGCAGCAAAGCTGACACTTGCTAAATGGTGGTTAAAAAAGAAAAAGAGTGGTATGCCACACTTTCAGTATTTGTCAAAAATGATAACAGCTGTTTTTTTGTAGCCTAACACCAACTTTAGACGCCTTTCACACCAAGGGCGTTTTGCAGGCGCTATAGCATTAGAAATAGCGCCTGCAATCCGCCCTAAACCAGCTGCACCATTGTCTGTAGTGTGAAAGCCCTCGGGCTTTCACACTGCAGCGGTGCGCTGGCAGGGCGTCACAAAAAGTCCTGCCAGCAGCTTCTTTGAAGCGGTGAAGGAACGGTGAACTCACCGCTCCTCCAGCGCTGCTCCCCATTGAAATCAATGGGGCAGCGCTGTAATACCGCTGGCAAAACGCCGATATTGCAGCGTTTATCGGGGTTTTTAACCCTTTCTCGGCCGCCAGCAGAGGGTAAAAGGTCCCCGCTAGCGGCCGAAATGCGCCGCAAATCCGACGGTAAAACGCTGCTAAAAATAGCGGCGTTTTACCGCCGACGCTATGGGCGGTGTGGTGTGAAAGGGGTCTTAAAGTTTTAGAGAGTTGAGACTTGATAGCTGTCAGTATTGAATCATGGGAGATGAAGTTTGAGAAAAAAAACTCTACTATGGCATTGGACTGCAATTCCCAATGTGAACCAGATATAAGGAGAGAGAAAGTTGTATTTCCTCAAGCTGGATACCAAGGAACTTTCTCTTTGCTGTGAGGATGCAGAGGTGTGCACATTGCTGTTCCTGTGTGTACATTAACCTGCTACAAGCCTGTTGTTGTTGTGTGCTGAGGACTGGAGTCACTTTAGGCAGATCCAGAAGTAAGCTGACGTCTGAACAACGGGACCCCTATTGTTGTATCATTGGGGCTGGTGAGAGGATACTGCTGCCATTAACCTGTTGCTGCTAGCGCACAAAGGGACTGATCATCTAACTAGCAGCATTATTTACTACTATGCAGACTTTTCTTGGACTGTACTTATGTGCACCACCATAAAGGCTGGGTCACAACACTAGTCGGCTGAAGAACTAGAGCTAAAGACTGCTCACTTAGATACCTGCTTCACAAAAACTTTGTCTGTTGCCCATAGTAAGAGATACCACTTATTGCAGTATTGATTATTATTGCTGTTACTGTTTTCTAATGCCATTACTTATTGCGGATTTTGTGGATTACCAGGTTTACTCCAATTTAGCTGTATAGAACTCCAAGCTCAGCGAAGCTGGCCCCCTTTCAATCAGCACAAATAAAAACTCAAGTGTGTTTCTTTAGTGCTACGTTTGTGCTGCTTTGTCCCGTAAAAATTTTCATTTGTGCTGCTTCTAAATTTATGATATTAGCAATTGCTTTTTCCAGACTATGACATCACCTAGCTCCCCTACAACAGCCAAATGACACAAAACTGAGCTGGTTGTTTAGTGCTGCATTTGTGCTGGTTTGTGCTGTTTAAATTTCCGTTCTATCTTTTATCGTTTTTCCGTTATTAATGATTTATTAAAGGTCACCAAAGGTCACTCATCCCCCCCCCTACATCAGCCAAAAGACACAAAACTGGTCTCGTTGGTTAGTGCTGTTAGTGCTGGTTTGTGCTGCTAACATTTTTATTTGTGCTGTTATGGTTTTTAAATTCAGCTCTGCTCCAAAATAAATATATACAATAATAAATGAAATTAAAGTGCTGTGCAAACACACAGAGTGCAATCAAAGTACAATCAAAATAAAGTCCTTCAGTGCAGATAAACATGTTCACTTCTCCTTGTGAAGATACATGTGCCACTCCATGCTTTCTCCTGGGTCTCCACTCACCAACAGTAAGCTTTAAAAATGCTACATCAATGGCTAGGATATCTCCTTTGGTGAGTGGGCACCCAGGAGGGGAACACGGAGTGGCACATATATCTTCACAAGCAGAAGTGAACACGTTTATCTGCACTGAAGCACTTTATTTTGATTGCACTCTATGTGTTTGCACAGCACTTTAATTTCATTTACTATTGTATATTTTTTTATTTTGGAGCAGCGCTGAGTACAGGGGGTCCCCTACTTACAAACATCCGACTTACAAACGACTCCTACTTACAAACGGAGGGAGACAACAGGAAGTGAGAGGAAATCCACCCCTAGGAAGGGAAATTCACTCCTGTAAGAGTTAATATGGGAAAAAGGTGTCTCCACTGATGCTTTATCACCAGTCCATGTTTCCCTATCAACCCAAAATTTTCAAAATCCAATTGTCATTGGGACAGAAGGTGAGGTGAAATCTTCTGAACAGGGGCACAGACAGCAAAACAAATGTTACAGGGGTGGTAACCCTTCTCTATGTTATCTAAAAAACTTAAAAATAGATTTTTTGTCTGGAGCTACACTTAAAAAATGTGCCTGTTCCGACTTACAAACAGATTCAACTTAAGAACAAACCTACAGTCCCTATCTTGTTTGTAACCCGGGGACCCCCTGTATAATCATTTTGTATCCCCATTCGTTTTTTTTTACCTTACACGTTAGCAGCAGGTCATTGTTTTTAATTTATTTATTAACCATTTATTAGCATACACCATAGAGCGGGCACTTTAACTTTTTTTCATGGTTTTTAAGTTTTTAATCAAACCCCACCCACTTTGCCCCCCCCCCTACAATCAGCACAAACAAAAACTCAAGTGTGTTTTTGTAGTGCTACGTTTGCATAGCTCCCAACTGTCCCTGATTTCGAGGGACTGTCCCTGATTTAGAGCGATGTCCCTCATTCCTCCTCATTTATCCCTCATTTTGATCTGATCCATATAGATGTATAAAAAATTCACTTTTTATGTATCAAAAGGTGTTTTCCAGCGCTAAACCGTTCAATTTCTAAATTGCTGCATGTGTAAATTCCAGAAGCCAATATAAAGGAATTGTATTGGTAAAACCAATCTAGTTTTTTGTACAATTCTCCTTCAAGGGGGCGTGACAAGGGGTGTGTCTTATGCCTGCATACTTTTGCTGATAGGTGTCCCTCATTCCCATCTCAAAAAGTTGGGAGGTATGCGTTTGTGCTGTTTTGTGCCGTAAAAAATGTACATTTGTGCTGCTTTTATTTTTACGATATTACCAATTGTTTTTTCCAGACAAACAAACCAGCACAAACGCGGCACTAACCAACCAGCCTGGTTTCATTTCATTTGGCTGTTGTAGGGGAGCTAGGTGATGTCATAGTCTGGAAAAAACAATTATTAATATCTTAAAAATGAAAGCAGCACAAATTTATACAGCACTAAACAGCACATATGTAGCACTAAAGAAACACACCCGAGATTTTATTTGTGCTGATTGTAGGGGGGCAGCTTTGCTTAGCTAGAACTCCATTCTATGCTGCTATAGCCTAGTGAACATATTGTCCACTGAACTATAATTGACCTAATCCTTTACCTACTTATGTGCATACTGCTATTACTGCAACCCCTGACAATATATAGGGTTCATGTACTAACCAGTCTGATGTTTGCTTTTCTATACTGAACCTTAGTTATGTGCAAGGTATCTATATTTGTGCTCCCAGTAGCAGTACAGTATCCATATGCTTAACCTGGTGTGTCAGTGGGACTGAGGTTGTTTTTAGAGTCAAGGCAGAAGAATTCAGAACCCTATCTACCAAGCGGCTCCTGCGGGGGGGTGGGGCCCCCGGGGGGGGGGGTAACCCCGCCCCCTCTGACGCACGGGGACGTCATGGGGAATTCCCTATGGCCTTCCCCATGACTATGGATTTTGAGGGGGGGGGGGGGGAAAATGTCCGATCGGACCATGTTGTCGGATTTTAAATAATTCCGACGGAAAATGTCCGATCGGACCATGTTGTCGGTAAATCCGGCCGTGTGTGGGCTCCATCGGACTTTTTCCGTCTGAAAAAATTTGAGATCCTGCTCTCAAATTTTCCGACAACAAAATCCGATCTGACCATGTTGTCGGAAAATCCGGCCGTGTGTGGGCTCCATCGGACTTTTTCCAATCGTGTGTAGAGAATTCCGACGGACAAAGTGCCACGCATGCTCAGATCAAATTACGAGACCAAAGCTATTGGCTACTAACCTCTACGTAGTTCCGTTGTACGCAACGAACGTCACCACGTTCAGAATGATCGGATTTTCCAACAACTTTGTCCGACCGTGTGTATGCAACACCAGTGTCGGACAAAATCTGTTGTCGGAATTTCCAACCGTGTGTACGGGGCATTAAAGCTGAACTTCAGCAATACCTCTATTCTTGCACATTTGTAGAGGCTCTTCTCCTCTACTGAAGTCTCTTACCCTGTTTACACTCTGAGGTTCTCACAGTGTGCATTAGATCTTGCAGATGCTCAACTGGATTGAGATCTGGAGAATTTGGAGGTCAGGTTTACATCTCAAACTTTTTGTTATGTTCCTCAAACCATTCTTGAACCATATTTGCAGTATGGCAGAGCACATTATCCTACTGAAAGAGGGCACTGCCATCAGGAAATACATTTTTCACGAAGGGGTGTACTTGATCAGCAACAATGTTTAGGAAGGTGGTATGTATCAAAGCAACATCCACATGAATGGCAGGTCCACGGTTTCGAAGCAAAACATTGCCCAAAGCATCACACTGCCTCTGCCGGCTTTCCTTCTTACCATAGTGCATCCAGGTGCCATCTCTTCCTGAGGTAAGAAACACACATGCACCCGGCCATCCGCATCATGTAAGAGAACACGTGATTCATCAGACCAGGCCACCTTCTTCCATTTTTCCATGGTCCAGTTATGAGGCTCCCTTGTCCATTGTAGGTGCTTTTGGCTGTGGATACAAGTCAGCATGGGTACCATACACAACAAACTGCAATGCACCGTGTGTTCTGACACCTTTCTATCGGAACCAGCATGAGCTTTTTCAATTTGAGCTAGAAGCAAGGGCAAGTAAGCATAAGTCTTTTGGGGGGTTGTTGTGGGTAGAGGGTCATGTAAAAGATATCTTTGCTAAAAGTAAAGTTATCCTGTAAGCTTGTTTAGGTTGTTTGTGCATCTCCTATCACATTACATAAGGGCCAGTGTTTGTTTTATAACTGCTTTTCTCCCCATACAAGTCCATGCAAAAGCTACTTGAAGCAGGTCAAATGCAGGCCAGAAGGAAGTCAACTGCACCTGCTATGGATTCTGAATGATCTCAGGGGACTCTCAAACTGATGGTAAAGCAGAGTTCTAACCAAAAGTGGAACTTCCGCTCATTTGTCTCCTCCCCCCCTCCAGTGCCACATTTGGCACTTTTTTGGGGGGAGCGGATACCTGTCTTTGACAGGTATCCTGCCCCCACTTCCGGGAGACCCAGGCCGCGGCGCATTACGTCAGCAGCTCAGCTCCCTCCTCCTCCTTCCTCCTTCCCCAGTAGGAGAGCACAGTGGGGACTCGCACATGCGCAGTAGGAACCCGGTGTGAAGTCGTAATGCTTTACTACCGGGTTCCCTTACCGGCAATGGCGGCGGCAGCACCTGACAGCTAATGGAAACATCAGCTGCGGTGCTGACATTGCTGGACTCCAGGACAGGTAAGTGTCCTATTATTAAAAGTCAGCTGCTGCAGTATGTGTAGTAATTTTTGCAGGGGTGGGCCACTTTAAAAGCATGTTGCATTTGCAGTTTAAAACTCATTGACATTGATCATGAAGCCAAATAAGCATGCCAACCAAGTGGAGATTCTACATGATTTTGGCTGGGTCCAAAGTTGAATCATACCCAAAACATTGAATGGAGTTTGTAAAGTTTATTTGTGTTTATGGATATCTTCCATATGTTCTGTTTTTCTTTAAAACCTCAAAACATACTAGCAGATTAACCACTTGCTGACCAGCCACCGTCATTATATGGCGACAGGTCGGCACGATCGTGCGAGCTGTCATAGCTGTACGTCGGCTCCTTAAAGCGGGAAAGCAGGCTGCACAGCGGGGTGCCGATGCTTGTGGCCTGCGGTCGCGATGACCGATGGCCATGCGAGAGGCAGAACAGGGACGTGTGTGTGCAAACACTGTTCTGTGAGGAGAGGAGAGGCAGATTGTGAGTTCCTAATAGCTAGGAACCATGATCTGTCATCTCCTATAGTCAGTCCCCTCCCCCCACAGTTAGAACACACAGTCAGGGAACACAGTTAACCCCTTGATCGCCCCTAGTGTTAACCCTTCCCTGCCAGTGACATTTACACAGTAATCAGTTCATTTTTATAGCACTGATCGCTGTATAAATGCCAATCATCCCAAAAATGTGTCAAAAGTGTCCGATGTGTCTGCCATAATGTTGCAGTCCCGATAAAAATTTGCAGATCGCCGCCATTGCTAGTAAAAAAAAAATAATAATAAAAATGTCATAAATCTATCCCTATTTTGTAGACGCTATAACTTTTGCCAAAACCAATCAATATACACTTATTGCAATCTTTATTACCAAAAATATGTAGAAGAATACATATTGGCCTAAACTGAGGAAAAAATTAGCTTTTTTGAAAACAAATTGGGGATATTTATTATAGCAAAATGTACAAAATTATGTGTTTTTTTTCTAAACTGTTGCTATTTTTTTTTTTGTAAAAACCACAGAGGTGATCAAATACCACCAAAAGAAAGCTCTATTTGTGGGAAAAAAAAGGACATCAATTTTGTTTGGGTACAACGTCGCACGACTGCGCAATTGTCAGTTAAAGTGACGCAGTGCCATATCGCAAAAAATGGCCTGGTCACTGAGCAGCCAAATGTTCCGAGGCTGAAGTGGTTAAAGTGGATCTTCACCTTTGGAATAAACTTCCCTCCAATCCACTCCTCCTTTATTTGAATAAGACACCTTTCACACTCAAGGCGTTTCAAGAGCCTGTAAAGTGCCTGAAAAGCACCTCTCAAGCCACCACAGTGTGAAAGCCTGGAAAAAAAGTCCTGCAAGCAGCATCTTTGGGGCGGTGCGGGAGCGCTGTTTACACCGCTCCTAAAACTCCCTGCCCATTGAAATTAATGGGCAGCATTGCCGAAGCACCTACAAAGCGCTTCGGCAGTGCCGCAACATGGGCGCTTTTAACCCTTATTCCGTCCGCTATTAGGGGTTAAAAGCACCCAGCTAGCAGTCGAAAAGCGCGGCTATAACAGCGGTAAAGCTCCACTAAAATTATCGGCACTTTGCGGCTGACGCCGCCACCGCCCCAGTGTGAAAGTACCCTTAAAGAGGTTGTAAACCCTTACAGACCACTTTGACCTACAGGTAAGCCTAGATTAAGGCTTACCTGTAGGTCCAATAAATATCTCCTAAACCTACACGGTTTAGGAGATATTTGCAAAAAGACAGGCACCGCTGTCTTCGGCGCCCAGGCGCACTGAGCAGGCCGCTGCTAACGGTGATATGCCGCTAGTGGCGGCTCCTGTGCGCATGTGCGGGAGTGACATCATCGCGGCTCCGGCAAATCACAGAGCTGGAGCCGCGAGACCCGGAAGTCACTCCGGGATACATGGCAGCGGTGGAGAAGAAGAAGGAGGACCGCTTCGGGGGCTTCGTTCTCTGGTAAGTTATTCATAATGAGCTAATATGCTATGCATACTAGCTCATTATGCCTTTGCCTTACATTTTTTATTTTTTTTTTCATTGCCTTTACTTCCTCTTTAAGTATTTCTTCTTTACATTTGTTTTAATGAATAATGTTCAGCCCTGCCCCCCCACCCCCTCCAATGCACGTCACCCCCTCCAATGCACGTGCACAATGCCTGCTTTGCCTCCTGGGATATGCACATCACACCCCAAGAGGCATAGTCCTTCATTCACAAAGGAGGAGGGGGGTGCGCTGGCTGAACCCAGAAGAGCCAGCGGGCCTCTCCATGACATCACAAACAACATGGCGGTGCGGGACTTACTTGTGGCACAAGATGAGGCTTTCAGCAGGACAATGCTGGATCCTCTGGATGGGTGAGTATCTGAAATGTGCAGAACACACCACCTGGTAAGCGGGTGGTAAAAGTATGGTATGGTAAGGTATGCTTTAACGCCAATGAATTACCAAACTGGGTGTGTATGAATTTTAATGGGACATTATTATTTTTTAAGGTACCGTCAATATTTTTTAATAGCGCCGTCAATTGCTTTACATATACATTGACATTACATCGTAACCTCTTTTAGGTGCACATATTGATGTGAATGGTTCTCTGTAAAGTGTTGAATAATGTGTTAGTGCTTTATAAATACAGAAAATATTGAAATAATTAAGTAAGCACAAACTTTATTAAAAAATGTCATGCACATATAGTAATATACTTTTTTTAGTATGTGAGAAGTTTACACATATGGTATCTCATTTTTATAACAGTGTCCCTTTTGGTGCCCACATCCACCCAAACATATGTGATTTATTGCTTCCACTATCCAGACACAGAGATTTGGGGAAAGGGTTGGGTCTGGATGACAGATATTATGTCAGGAATAGGTACAGCGGAGGCAGCGCTATGCTCTATATGTATCTCCACTGGCCGACCGCCAATTGTTTCGCTGCAGCTGCAAAGGATGAATAGTAAATCACACATCCTAAATACTGTTGTTTCACATTGTATATGATATTTTTTTTTTTTTTTCCTGGATGATTTTCTCTCTTTCTTAGTGAAAGCCATAGCAAATTTAGCAAGGATCAAACACTGCCTAGGGATCAAACAACCAACCTAAATACTTCAAAATAGTCAGAGAGGTTTAATCTCATAATATGGTTTTGTTTCTAGGTGCAAAGTCTTAATACAGAGCAAGAGGTTCTAATATGCTGAATATATTAAAGGATTACGGTGATATGCCCTGTGCCCAATAGACATAAAGGAATGTCAGGATGGACTTGATATGTTCTGTGATGTCTTAGAGGTAAAACGTATTTATTTATGTATTTATTACAGGTACTTTTATAGCGCTGTCAATTTACACAGTGTTTTACATACAGATTATACATTTGCACCAGTCCCTGTCCCTCAAGGAGCTTACAATCTAAGGTTCTTTGGCTTTGGCCGATAGTCAGGTTGTGAACCACCTCCCCAGTCTTCTACTGAAGAAAGGCTGATGATTAACCACTTCCCCCCCTTCCTGCCCAAGCCAATTTTTAGCTTTCAGCACTGTCGCTGTTTAAATGACAATTGCGCAGTCATGCTACGCTGTACCCAAACAACATTTTTATCATTTTGTTCCCACAAGTAGAGCTTTCTTTTGGTGGTATTTGATCACCTTTGCGGGTTTTATTTTTTGCTAAACAAATAAAAAAATACTGAAAATTTTGAAAAAAAATATTTTTTTTCTTTCTTTCTGTTATCAAATTTTGTAAATAAGTACGTTTTCTCCTTCACTGATGGGCACTGATGAGGCTGCACTGCAGGGCACTGATAAGGTGGCACCGATCAGCACGGGTGAGGTGGTACCAATGAGTTGGCACTGATGGGCATTGATGATGGGCACTGATATGCAACACTGATGGGCACTGATAGGTGGCATTAATGGGCACTGATAGGTGACACTGATATGCAGCACTGATGGGAACTCGTAGGCGGCACAGATGGGCACTCATAGGCACAACACAGATGGGCACTCATAGGTGGCACAGATGGGCACTGAAAGGCTGCACTGATGGGTACTGATAGGTGGTACTGATGGGCACTGATAGGTGGGCACTGATGGGCATGGATGGGCACTGATAGGTGGCACTGATGGACACTGATGAGTGCCACTGATTGACACAGATAGATGGCACTGATTGGCATCACTAATTAGGAGGCACTGGCAGGTATTGCTGGTGGGCACTGATTGGAATCATGTGTGGGCACACATTGCTACCCATGGCCACCAGGGATGCATACCTGGTGGTCATCAGTGGTGGCCATCCCTGGTGGTCCTTGTGGCATCCCTGGTGGTCCTGGGTGTGCATCTGAGGGCAGGCTGGGCTGATAACATTCAGTGCAGACCCCCCTGTCAGAGAAGCAGCCTAATGCCCCGTACAAACGGTCGGAGATTCAGATGAAAAATGTCCGATCGGACCATGTTGTCGAAAATCCGGCCATGTGTGGGCTCCATCAGACTTTTTCCGTCGGAAATTTCTGCTCTCAAATTTTCCGACAACAAAATCCGATCAGACTTTTTCCGATCGTGCGTAGAGAATTCCGACGGACAAAGTGCCATGCATGATCAAATTACGGGACCAAAGCTATTGGCTATTAGCCTCTACGTAGTTCCGTCGTATGCAACGAACGTCACCATGTTCAGAATGATCGGATTTTCCAACAACTTTGTCCGACCGTGTGTATGCAACACCAGTGTAGGACAAAATCCGTTGGAAAAATTCAGACGGATTTTGTGGTCGGAATTTCCGACCGTGTGTACGGGGGCTGATGGCTCTCCTGTACTCGCATCTGTCAGACGCGAGTGAGGAAAAGCCGATAAACGGCTCTTCCTGTTCACATCGTGATCAGCCGTGATTGGACATGGCTGATCACGTGGTAAAGAGTCTCTGTCAGATGCGAGTGAGGAAAAGCCGATAAACGGCTCTTCCTGTTCACATAGTGATCAGCCGTGATTGGACATGGCTGATCACGTGGTAAAGAGTCTCTATCAGAGACTCTTTACCTAGATCGGAGTTGCGGAGTGTCAGACTGACACGCCGCAACAACCACGTCATATGACGTGTGGTCAGGATACAGCAACCATTTTGCCAATCTCATTTTGCTATATGGTGGGCGGCAAGTGGTTAACAAACTTATTAAAGGAATATCGGGCAAATTAGCGTTCCAAAAAAACAAAACCAGTCTTGATTTTTTCCCAGACAACAATAACGAGCCATAATGCCACTGAAAGAGGAAAACCGCCAAACTTTTTTCAGGATTTTAATACTTGACAGGGCTATGATATGGTAACTACAGAATGTTGAATTGGTAGCTTGTTATGGCAGTAATAGGGTTGATTTATTAAAGGCAAATCGGCTGTTTTTGTTGCAAGGGAAATTGTACTTTACAAGGAGATTTTCCCAGATTTTCTCCCAAATTTTCCCCAAAATTTCACTTTAGAAAGAATACCCAATCACTTGCAAAGAAAATCAAAAACAGCATTTATACTTGCACATGATGGGACAACGGAAGTCAGCAAAGCTTCACCTCATTCACTAAGCAAGAGGGTAAATTCCTTTGCAAATTGCAACTTCCCTTGGAAAGTGAACAGTCTATTTGCCTTAAGTAAATCAACCCGTGTTTCACTCATCTAGTCACTTCACCTCCCTTTATTCACATAAAGTTGGTAGATTGGCAGAGTCAACCTTGCAATTTTATGAAGAACTCTACAGCTCTTGCCCAAGTTCGTGCCTTGCGAAGATGGTTGAATCTACCCTACCGTCCAGTCACCCTGTAATGTCTATGGGTTGCCCCAGCAAACCAAACTTAGTGCCACTCAATACTGTATCTTTAATCATGTGTTACAGGGTGCATAGCAACACCTCACCAAGTGCAGATCCATATAGTCCAAAAGGCAGCACTCATGCGTAGAGATGTAAAATTTTTGGAAATATTGAAGCTCAGAAAAAAAACAGTTTTTTTTTCATTTTTTTGGGGGAAAAATGAAATTTTCGGGAAAAAAATTGAAAAAAATGCTACCTTAGCACTTTTTTGTCTTTTTAAGATTGAAAGTCATTCTGTTACAAGAAAGTTGAGAAAAACTATGTGCATTGTCATCATTGTTGTCCTCTTCACTTTGATCCATGAAGGATTTTTTAATATCTACAGGACACTTGTTACATACAAGAATGTGTGTTGTCATCCTGGTAGCCAAAATTGGAAATAAAATCCAAAAAGTTTATTTAAAAGCAAAAAAACACTGCAATCCATACACGGCAAAAAAGGGGGGTACAGAGCTGACGCGTTTCGCACCACAACTAGTGCTTACTCATAGCTAATTTGGAAATGCAGATTTCATCTGACAATATTTGCAAATCACATTTTTCTTTTTAGAAGAACTTGTAAAGTGAAAATGCCTCCATATGCTAGATGTTGGTCTCACCATTTTTCTGAGGGGAGTAGGAAATAAAAACAAGAAAAAATTACTACTTTGCAAGAAGACACTAATCTATGGCTGTGTGTGGGGGTGGGGGAAGAACCAGATTAAATTATTATTTACAAAAAAGTTTATAAAGATAAACAAATGTAGCTAAATGATTCAGTTTTCTGGATTCAGAATCAGATAAATGTAAACTCTTACCTTTTTCAATTAAGTATATACTTTCAAGTCCTTTTTGTTGCTCTGTATTTTCTTCCAATGCTTTGAGGCCTAGTGAAGAGGACAGAACAAACCAAACACACTCACTAACATGCAAAAGCAAAACTGAAACCTTTTTCTTGTTACATTAGCAGCACAGCACCTCCTAAAGTAAGAAATGCATACTGTTCTTGCATTGGAGGGTTCAGTCTGTTACCTAGGACTTGCTTGTCCTCACAGAAATTAGAATAATCTGATATCATACATTTCTTTTAGAAATGATTTGGAAAATATTTGAACACCCTGTCTTAAAATATTTTATGTTAAAATAAAATATTCCACAATTTTTTTTTCCTATTTACATTTTTCCAATTTTGGGGAAAAAAACAAAAAAGCCTTCAGGAAAAAAACGAAAATAAAATGTTTTTTTTTTCCGAATTTTTCAATTTTTTTTCCGGGCCTTAACATCTCTACTCATGCGTGATCCTCTGGCTTATGCATTTCAGTTAAACCTGGGTTAGCCTGGAAAGAGTAAAGCCAGAGGGGTTTCTTCTTTGTACTATATATTCTGTCTAATGAAATAAAAGATGTTTGAGGACATTTGCTCATGAGCACTGGCTTTTGCACTATATGGGTAGCCTATGGCGGCAGTGGATATGGAGTACTAAAAAATATTTTTCTTATAGAGCAATTGCCCTTCTTTCTGAACTGTCCTGATCAAGTTCGAAGCACATAATCAACATAGGTCTTTTGATGACGCCCTGGAGGGGGGCGAAACGCGTCGACGTAATCTCCGGCCAAGGATCTAACCACTGACACCACTTCCTGTTCCCGTGGAGCGCACGCTAAACCAGCTGCAACCGCTGCTGCTTCCTTTATGCATCCTGTAAGTAGCGCAGAGCGCGCATTTTAAAAATCCTTCTACAACACTTTAAAATTTGCTCTCTTCTATTATCGGTACAATATCTCCAAGAACATCACTGTGCCTTGTGTGCATGCATCGCTCCCTGGAATCTCTCATCCCACTGGCTTGTTTATTCAGCTCTGCTTTTGTGCCTACTTGCCGAACCACAGTTTGTCTGCATATCTGCCTTCTGCTTTGCTGCTCTGTCTGCTAGCCCGGTGAGTCTATTCCAAGAAGGAGCTCATATGTTCATTTATTTTGGTTCTTGGTTTTTTGGGACAATAACTGGACTTACTCACATTCATTTTTATTCATATATTTTCTTACCACATTTAGGTTGTGGTTTATCACTTATTCAATTTTGGTATCTATGAAATAATTTTATGGTTATTATTCAATCATGTCACTTATGTAATAATTTATCACACATATTATTTGATGCTAGTTTATTTTTTATGGGATTGGTTTGTGTCAGACATGTAACCACTTCACACACATTATTGATGTTTGTCAATTTTGTGGGATCATTTATTATTTTGTCACAATTTTTGTTTGCCAGCGCTGTTTTATTGGTTTGAGCATTTTTTGAAGGTTATAGCACTTTCTTATCAGCAGCTGCACATTTTTTGTGTTTTCTTTTTCTCGTTCAATATTGCACACGTCTATTCCAGCGCCGTTTCTTTGTTTATACATAATCAACATACTTTATGTAATACAGTGAACTATCCCAGATACTAATCAAAGATTGAGCTGGCATGTGTAAGGCATGAGTACCTGTAAATACGGAAATACCAAAAAATAAATGCCCAAGGGACTTTGAGAGACTCAAACAATGAATGTAAAATATACAAAATCTTAGGACATGAATACAGGTATATGCAGATAAATATCCATAGTTATATAAATCATGATATGGCTGATAATCCAGGGAGCAAAGGCTTATGTATTGGACCTCAACGCGTTTCACGAGACAGCACTCGCTTCTTCAGGAGGAATACATACAGTATAGATGTAATTATGTCAAAATATTCCAGAAAACTCTGGACATGGTCAGCAATCATATGGATTATTAGTTCTCATGAGTCTCCCAAACATAAATGAAAGACCCAATAAAAACAACCAAAATGAAAAACCCATTTGTCCACATGGTTCACCCCGGGAGTTGTGAAGGAAACCAGGGCAAAATCCTGAGGTGTGCCAGAGATCACAATGAAAAGATGTAAATAGGCACTGAAAACTTCCAAGGACGTGCCATTGGGTATGTGCAAAAAGCAAACCGTCAGGATCCAAACATATAAGATGTTTGAGGACATTTGCTCATGATACAAATTTTTGGAAACCTTGCTGTTTTGTTAGTTTTAAAAATGTGAATGGTTACTGGTCATCGATCTGTGGTAAATGTGTTTTATTTTCTTGGAACTAAGGATATTATATTTGTCACCTGTTTTTAAGTTTAGCTTTGATCCCCTAAATGTTAGAAGTTTTGTAGTCTAGGGTAGTGGTTCCCAACCACCAGGTCAAGACTCTCTGTTGGGCCACAGCCACTCTCCTACCAAGCCTTCAGCCATCTGCAGACCCCCCTAAACTTCCACAGTGCCTACCATCTCCCATAGTGCCCCCCAACCTTCCATAGGGGACCACAGTGCCTCTCTGCCCAACAACCTCTCACAGTGCTCTCCAACCTCCCATACTGTCCCCCAGCAGGCTACAGTACCTTCCCAGCCCTGCAGTACCCTCCAGTCTACCACTGCAAATTCCCCAGCCCCCTGGAGAGAGCCCCAGCCCCCCCAGGAATACCATCCCTTACAATGCCACCAAATATTCTGCAGAGTCCCCTAAACCCTTCCAAAACCCTCATTCCCTCATAGTGGCTACGAGCCCCATACTGAGCCTTCCAGCATTTCAGTACATTTTTTACATTCCCACACATTTATTGTTACATAGTTACATAGTAGGTGAGGTTGAAAAAAGACACAAGTCCATCAAGTCCAACCTATGTGTGTGATTATATGTCAGTATTACATTGTATATCCCTGTATGTTGCCATCGTTCAGGTGCTTATCTAATGCCCCGTACACACAGTCGGAAATTCCGATGGAAATGTCCGATTGGACCATGTTGTCGGAAAATCCGCCCATGTGTGGGCTCCATCTGACTTTTTCCGTCAGAATTTCCGACGGGAAAAATTTAAGATCCTGCTCTCAAATTTTCCGACAACAAAATCCGATCAGACTTTTTCCGATCGCGTGTAGAGAATTCCGACGGACAAAGTGCCACGCATGCTTAAATCAAATTATGAGACCAAAGCTATTGGCTAATAGGCTCTACGTAGTTCCGTCGTACGCAACAAACGTCACCACGTTCAGAATGAGCGGATTTTCCGTCAACTTTGTTTGACCGCGTCTATGCAACATCAGTGTCGGAAAAAATCCGACATTTTGTGGTCGGAATTTCCGACCGTGTGTATGGGGCATAATAGTTTTATCGTTTTATCCCTATTTTTATCCCTATTGTGGGGTCACCAGTACGGTATTTGTAAATTTATTACAACGGCCAATATGCATGTTAATGTCATAAAACAGGTTTGGGGACCCGGGTCCTGCCCCAGGGGACATTTCAATGCAAAAAGAACTTTTAAAAATAACGTTTTTTCGGGAGCAGTCATTTTAATGATGCATAAAGCGAAAAAAAAAAAGTGAAATTTTCCTTTAAAAAAAAATGCCTAGCTTTTTTTTATCCCTATTGTGGGGTCACCAGTACGGTAATTATTTGTAAATTTAAATCATATCCCCTCTCAAGCGTCTCTTCTCCAGAGAGAATAAGTTCAGTGCTCCCAATCCTTTCCTCATAACTAATTTCCTCCAAACCCTTTATTAGCTTTGTTGCCCTTCTTTGTAGCCACAAGACTGGTGGGCACAGGAATGGGCCCTGCTATGAGTTAAAGATCAAGATTTGTAATTGATGCACCTGTTGAACAGGGCAGAAAAATTGGGGGTTTTGGTGGACGGTGTTGCCACAAGACTGTAAGCTCTCCGCCTCAGGTGCCTGGTAGCTGGTGGTGATCAGGGCAGAAAAATTGGGCCTTTGGCGGTGGTGGTGGACGGTGTTGGTGTAGCCACAAGACTGGTGGGCGCAGGAATGGGCCCTGCTGTGAGTTATTAGATCAAGATTTGTATTGCAAGCACCTGATGAACAGGGCAGAAAAATTGGCCTTTGGCGGTGGTGGTGGACGGTGTTGCCACAAGACTGTAGGCCCTCACTCTTGGTGGGCGCAGGAATGGGCCCTGTTGTGAGTTATTAGATCAAGATTTGTATTGCAAGCACCTGATGAACAGTGTTGCCACAAGACTGCAGGCCCTCATAGTTACTCTTGGTGGGCGCAGGAATGCTGTGAACTATTAGATCAAGATTTGTAATTACCCGCCCCTGTTAACAGGGGCTGAAAAATTGTGCCTTAGGCACTGGTGCTGGTGCCACAACACTGCAACCCCTCACAGAGACTGTACTTGGAGCACAGCAGTCACACGTGTTGCGAAGCATTTTTTAAAAAATTGGAAGTACCCGCCCCTGTTAAACAGGGGCTGAAAAATTGTGCCTTAGGCACTGGTGCTGGTGCCACAACACTGCAACCCGGCCCTCACAGATACTGTACTTGGAGCACAGCAGTCACACGTGTTGCGAAGCATTTTTTTAAAAAATTGTAAGTACCCCGCCCCTGTTAAACACTGGTGCTGGTGCCACAACACTGCCCTCACAGATACTGTACTTGGAGCACAGCAGTCACACGTGTTGCGAAGCATTTTTTTAAAAATTGTACTTGGAGCACAGCAGTCACACGTGTTGCAAGCATTTTTTTAAAAAATTGTAAGTACCCCGCCCCTGTTAAACAGGGGCTGAAAAATTGTGCCTTAGGCACTGGTGCTGGTGCCACAAGATAGTCAGTGAACATAAGAGGACAGTCACTCGCATCAGCATAGGCAGTCTTGAAGGGATGTGACATTAAAAATTATTCGGTTATATCCGCCTCAGGTGCCTGGTAGCTGGTGGTGATCCAAGACTGATTTTGATGAATGTCAGTCGATCAACCGAGGCGGTGGACAGGCGCACCCTATGATCAGTCACAAATCCTCCAGCAGCACTGAATGTGCGTTCGGAAAGAACGCTGGAGGCAGGACAGGCCAGTAGCTCAATTGCATACTGTGCAAGCTCTGGCCAGTGATCCATCCTCAGGACCCAGTAAGCCAGAGGATTTTCGGTGGGAAAGGTATTCCTGCACCATGTATATCAGACGCTGGCGATGGTTGATATGATCAGTCACAAATCCTCCAGCAGCACCGCGTTGCACAGACCTTTCTGCAAGGCCTCCCTGAGATGTCTATCCTCTGCTCCCTCTGCGACGGCAAGATAAGGTACCTTACCCTTGTACCGCGGATCAAGGAGAGTGGCCAGCCAGTAATGGTCCCTCTCCTTGATCCGAAGAACACGAGGATCCTTCCGCAGGCTTTGCAGGATCAGGGAGGCCATGCAGCGTAGGTTAGCTGAGGCATTCGGTCCGGAGTCTTCTGGGTCACTGAGGATGACATGATCGCCAGCCACCTCCTCCCAGCCACGTACAAGTCCACTGGTTTGTTGGGACTGTACATCATCCCTAAAAGACTGCTGCTGCTGATGCTGAGTGCCAGGCTCCACCTCCATGCTCACACAATCCTCCTCCTCCTCCTCCTCCTCCTCCTCATCCTCTTCCTGTGTGATGGGTGGGACAGAAGGAACACTGTCCGGATAAAGGGGGCCTTGAGAGGCAAGGAAGTCCTCCTCTTCCTGCCTCTGTTCTGCCTCAAGTGCCCTGTCCATTATCCCACGCAGCGTATGCTCCAACAGGTGGACAAGAGGGACAGTGTCACTGATGCATGCACTGTCACTGCTCACCATCCTCGTGGCCTCCTCAAATGGTGAGAGGACAGTGCATGCATCCCTGATCATGCTCCACTGACGTGGGGAAAAAAAAACAAGCTCCCCTGACCCTGTCCTGGTGCCGTAGTCGCAAAGGTACTCATTGATGGCCCTCTGCTGCGTGTGCAGTCGCTGCAGCATGGCCAACGTTGAGTTCCACCTGGTGGGCATGTCACATATTAGGCGGTTCTTGGGCAGGTTCAGCTCCTTTTGCAGCTCAGTCAGCCGAGCACTGGCATATAAGATCGGCGGAAATGCACACAGACTTCCTGGCCTGCCTCAGGACATCCTGTAAGCCTGGGAACCTGCCCAAGAACCGCTGCACCACCAGGTTGAGGACGTAAGCCATGCAGGGCACATGGGTGAGCTGCCCCTGTCGCAGGGCGGAGAGGAGGTTGGTGCCATTGTCAGAAACGACCATTCCTGGCTTAAGCTGACGTGGCGTCAACCACCTCTCGGCCTGCCCCTGCAGAGCTGCCAGAACCTCTGGCCCAGTGTGGCTCCTGTCCCCCAAAACACACCAGCGCAAGCACGGCATGGCATCTTTTTGCCTGCGTACTTGCGTAGCCCCTTGTACGCCTACGGAGCACCGCTGGTTCCAAGGACAGAGCACTGGAGGAAGAAGAAGAGGAGGGGGTGGAGAGAGAGGTGTGTCACAACCAGTAGCAGTAGTCGCGTTTTGGAGGCGTGGTGGCGGAACAACCTCCAACACTACTGCACCTTGTCCTGCATCCCTCCCAGCTGCCAATAGAGTGACCCAATGGGCCGTGAAAGAAAGGTACCGTCCCTGTCCATGCCTGCTGGACCATGAGTCAGCGGTAATATGCACCTTACCGCTGACCGCCCTGTCCAGCGAGGCATGGACATTGCCCTCCACATGCCGGTAGAGAGACGGAATCGCCTTCCGCGAGAAAAAGTGGCGTTTGGGAACCTGCCACTGAGGAACCGCACATTGAACAAACTCACGGAAGGGGGCCGAGTCTACCAACTGAAAAGGCAGCAGTTGAAGTGCTAGCAATTTAGCAAGGCTAGCATTCAACCGCTGGGCATGTGGATGGCTGGGAGTGTACTTCTTTCTACGGTCCAGCAGCTGGGGCAGGGAAATTTGCCTGCTGCAATCGGACGTCGGTGTACTGCAAGTACTTGGTTGTGACACACCTAATTCTACACCTTCAGTCCTCTCAGAGCAGCTTTCAGAGAGGACTGAAGGTGTAGTGGGGATGGAGATCCCAGCTGAGGAGGAGCAAGGAGAGGTCCGCTTAGTTCTTTGGTGTGGGTCTTTTATGTGTGCCTGCCAACGAGCTGCATGGCAGGTCGCCATATGTCTGGTCATGCTTGTCGTGCCCAAGCGGCTGATGTTTTGGCCACGCGAGATACGCTTGAGACAAATATTGCAAATAGCAGTGGTGCGATCTGCTGCACTCGTCTCAAAAAAGGCCCACACCAAAGAACTTTTCTGATAACGTGCAGAGGCAGCGCCCTGCACAGGCGGAGCTCTGCGGTGTTGTACAGTTGCTGTGCTGGCCTCTACCTGGCCTCCAGGGGGCATCCTGCCTCGTTGGACATGTGACGCCGCATCCTCCTCCTCCTCGTCCTCCTCCTCATCCTCTCTCCCTTGAGGCACCCACGTGGAGTCAGTGACCTCATCATCCCCTCCCTCTTCACCACTAGAGCAAACCTGGCAGTAAGCTGCAGCTGGTGGAACAGTACTGCCAGATTCCTCAAGCTGGGTATCGTCATCCGAGCCTTCGAATCGTTGGGCATCCTCCTGGAGCATGTACCCAACACTGTGCTTAAAGAGTTCGGGGGACTCCTCAGGAGGACATGGTGGGTCTAGGGAAGGGGTGGCTGATGATGCTCTGTCAGTACCCTGAGCCTGGGTGAGAGAGGATGAGGAGGATGAGGAGGGCTTGGTCATCCATTCTACCAAGCCTTCAGCATGATGCGGCTCCACATGTCCAGCTGCCGAAAACAAAGACGCGCGTGTCCCATGGCCACGTGCTGATGACGATGCACGACCACGTCCACGTCCACGGCCACGTCCACTAGAAACAGAGCCTGCCTGCCCTGTGTTCTTGGCTCTGCACGCTCTGCCTCCCCTTGGCGGTCTTCCAGCCATTGTAGTCGGTAGTCCTGTGGGTGCTGCTGAGAAGAATATATAGGAGCTCTGTGTGATGCCACAAACACACTAGAAGTCCTATGGGTGCTTCGCAAAGAAAATAGAGGAGCTCTGTGTGATGCCACTAACACACTAGAAGTCCTGTGGGTGCTGCTGAGAAGAATATATAGGAGCTCTGTGTGATGCCACTAACACACTAGAAGTCCTATGGGTGCTTCTGCAAAGAAAATAGAGGAGCTCTGTGTGATGCCACTAACACACTAGAAGTCCTGTGGGTGCTTATGCAAAGAAAATAGAGGAGCTCTGTGTGATGCCACTAACACACTAGAAGTCCTGTGGGTGCTGCTGAGAAGAATATATAGGAGCTCTGTGTGATGCCACTAACACACTAGAAGTCCTATGGGTGCTTCTGCTAAGAAAATAGAGGAGCTCTGTGTGATGCCACTAACACACTAGAAGTCCTGTGGGTGCTTCTGCAAAGAAAATAGAGGAGCTCTGTGTGATGCCACTAACACACTAGAAGTCCTGTGGGTGCTTCTGCAAAGAAAATAGAGGAGCTCTGTGTGATGCCACTAACACACTAGAAGTCCTGTGGGTGCTGCTGAGAAGAATATATAGGAGCTCTGTGTGATGCCACTAACACACTAGAAGTCCTATGGGTGCTTCTGCTAAGAAAATAGAGGAGCTCTGTGTGATGCCACTAACACACTAGAAGTCCTGTGGGTGCTTCTGCAAAGAAAATAGAGGAGCTCTGTGTGATGCCACTAACACACTAGAAGTCCTGTGGGTGCTTCTGCAAAGAAAATAGAGGAGCTCTGTGTGATGCCACTAACACACTAGAAGTCCTATGGGTGCTTCTGCTAAGAAAATAGAGGAGCTCTGTGTGATGCCACTAACACACTAGAAGTCCTGTGGGTGCTTCTGCAAAGAAAATAGAGGAGCTCTGTGTGATGCCACTAACACACTAGAAGTCCTGTGGGTGCTGCTGAGAAGAATATATAGGAGCTCTGTGTGATGCCACTAACACACTAGAAGTCCTATGGGTGCTTCTGCAAAGAAAATAGAGGAGCTCTGTGTGATGGGACTAACACACTTCAAGTCCTATAGGTGCTTCTGGGAACAAAATATAGCTCTGTGTGTGTGATGGGACTAACACACTTCAAGTCCTATAGGTGCTTCTGGGAACGAAATATAGCTCTGTGTGTGTGATGGGACTAACACACTTCAAGTCCTATAGGTGCTTCTGGGAACAAAATATAGCTCTCTGTGTGTGATGGGACTAACACACTTCAAGTCCTATAGGTGCTTCTGGGAACAAAATATAGCTCTGTGTGTGTGATGGGACTAACACACTTCAAGTCCTATAGGTTCTTCTGGGAACAAAATATAGCTCTGTGTGTGTGATGGGACTAACACACTTCAAGTCCTATAGGTGCTTCTGGGAACAAAATATAGCTCTGTGTGTGTGATGGGACTAACACACTTCAAGTCCTATAGGTGCTTCTGGGAACAAAATATAGCTCTGTGTGTGTGATGGGACTAACACACTTCAAGTCCTATAGGTGCTTCTGGGAACAAAATATAGCTCTGTGTGTGTGATGGGACTAACACACTTCAAGTCCTATAGGTGCTTCTGGGAACAAAATATAGCTCTGTGTGTGTGATGGGACTAACACACTTCAAGTCCTATAGGTTCTTCTGGGAACAAAATATAGCTCTGTGTGTGTGATGGGACTAAACACACTTCAAGTCCTATAGGTGCTTCTGGGAACAAAATATAGCTCTGTGTGTGTGATGGGACTAACACACTTCAAGTCCTATAGGTGCTTCTGGGAACACAATATAGCTCTGTGTGTGTGATGGGACTAACACACTTCAAGTCCTATAGGTGCTTCTGGGAAGGAAATAAAGGTCTGTGTGATGGGACTAACACACTTCAAGTCCTATAGGTGCTTCTGGGAACAAAATATAGCTCTGTGTGTGTGATGGGACTAACACACTTCAAGTCCTATAGGTGCTTCTGGGAACAAAATATAGCTCTGTGTGTGCGATGGGACTAACACACTTCAAGTCCTATAGGTTCTTCTGGGAACAAAATATATCTCTGTGTGTGTGATGGGACTAACACACTTCAAGTCCTATAGGTGCTTCTGGGAACAAAATATAGCTCTGTGTGTGTGATGGGACTAACACACTTCAAGTCCTATAGGTGCTTCTGGGAACAAAATATAGCTCTGTGTGTGTGATGGGACTAACACACTTCAAGTCCTATAGGTGCTTCTGGGAACAAAATATAGCTCTGTGTGTGTGATGGGACTAACACACTTCAAGTCCTATAGGTGCTTCTGGGAACAAAATATAGCTCTGTGTGTGTGATGGGACTAACACACTTCAAGTCCTATAGGTTCTTCTGGGAACAAAATATAGCTCTGTGTGTGTGATGGGACTAACACACTTCAAGTCCTATAGGTGCTTCTGGGAACAAAATATAGCTCTGTGTGTGTGATGGGACTAACACACTTCAAGTCCTATAGGTGCCTCTGGGAACAAAATATAGCTCTGTGTGTGTGATGGGACTAACACACTTCAAGTCCTATAGGTTCTTCTGGGAACAAAATATAGCTCTGTGTGTGTGATGGGACTAACACACTTCAAGTCCTATAGGTGCTTCTGGGAACAAAATATAGCTCTGTGTGTGTGATGGGACTAACACACTTCAAGTCCTATAGGTGCTTCTGGGAACAAAATATAGCTCTGTGTGTGTGATGGGACTAACACACTTCAAGTCCTATAGGTGCTTCTGGGAACAAAATATAGCTCTGTGTGTGTGATGGGACTAACACACTTCAAGTCCTATAGGTGCTTCTGGGAACAAAATATAGCTCTGTGTGTGTGATGGGACTAACACACTTCAAGTCCTATAGGTTCTTCTGGGAAGGAAATAAAGGTCTGTGTGATGGGACTAACACACTTCAAGTCCTATAGGTGCTTCTGGGAACAAAATATAGCTCTGTGTGTGTGATGGGACTAACACACTTCAAGTCCTATAGGTGCTTCTGGGAACAAAATATATAGCTCTGTGTGTGTGATGGGACTAACACACTTCAAGTCCTATAGGTGCTTCTGGGAACAAAATATAGCTCTGTGTGTGTGATGGGACTAACACACTTCAAGTCCTATAGGTGCTTCTGGGAAGGAAATAAAGGTCTGTGTGATGGGACTAACACACTTCAAGTCCTATAGGTGCTTCTGGGAACAAAATATAGCTCTGTGTGTGTGATGGGACTAACACACTTCAAGTCCTATAGGTGCTTCTGGGAACAAAATATAGCTCTGTGTGTGTGATGGGACTAACACACTTCAAGTCCTATAGGTGCTTCTGGGAACAAAATATAGCTCTGTGTGTGTGATGGGACTAACACACTTCAAGTCCTATAGGTGCCTCTGGGAAGAAAATATAGCTCTGTGTGTGTGATGGGACTAACACACTTCAAGTCCTATAGGTGCTTCTGGGAACAAAATATAGCTCTGTGTGTGTGATGGGACTAACACACTACAAGTCCTATAGGTGCCTCTGGGAAGAAAATATAGCTCTGTGTGTGTGATGGGACTAACACACTTCAAGTCCTATAGGTGCTTCTGGGAAGGAAATAAAGGTCTGTGTGATGGGACTAACACACTTCAAGTCCTATAGGTGCTTCTGGGAACAAAATATAGCTCTGTGTGTGTGTGATGGGACTAACACACTTCAAGTCCTATAGGTGCTTCTGGGAACAAAATATAGCTCTGTGTGTGTGATGGGACTAACACACTTCAAGTCCTATAGGTGCTTCTGGGAACAAAATATAGCTCTGTGTGTGTGATGGGACTAAACACACTTCAAGTCCTATAGGTGCTTCTGGGAAGGAAATAAAGGTCTGTGTGATGGGACTAACACACTTCAAGTCCTATAGGTGCTTCTGGGAACAAAATATAGCTCTGTGTGTGTGATGGGACTAACACACTTCAAGTCCTATAGGTGCTTCTGGGAACAAAATATAGCTCTGTGTGTGTGATGGGACTAACACACTTCAAGTCCTATAGGTGCTTCTGGGAACAAAATATAGCTCTGTGTGTGTGATGGGACTAACACACTTCAAGTCCTATAGGTGCCTCTGGGAAGAAAATATAGCTCTGTGTGTGTGATGGGACTAACACACTTCAAGTCCTATAGGTGCTTCTGGGAAGAAAATATAGCTCTGTGTGTGTGATGGGACTAACACACTACAAGTCCTATAGGTGCTTCTGGGAACAAAATATAGGAGCTCTGCCTGCCTGCCACGAACACACTACAAGTCCTATAGGTGCTTCTGGTAACAAAATATAGGAGCTCTGCCTGCCTGCCACGAACACACTACAAGTCCTATAGGTGCTTCTGGTAACAAAATATAGGAGCTCTGCCTGCCTGCCACGAACACACTACAAGCCCCTCTTTCTCAATCAATCTTTGTAACTGAATCTATCTAACTCAATCTCTGTAAGTGAATCTCTCTACCTAACTAAATCCAGCAGAGTGTCACAGAATCAGCCTGCTCAATCTGCGCCGGAACAGCATGTGACCGGCGCAGACGGCGTGGCGGCCTTTTATAGGGGGGGGGCGTGTACTACAGCCCCTGAGCTGTAATTGGCTACAGGCGTCCTGCCTGTAGCCAATTATGGCTCTTCGAGTTTCCGGGGCTGTGATTGGCCAAGCATGCGGGGTCACAGTGCATGCTTGGCCAATCATCAGCCAGCAATGCACTGCGCCGGCCGCGCCGGCCGCAATGCATTGTGGGGCCGCTCGCATCACACGAACGTGATGCGAGCGGCCAAAATAGTTCTGGGCTCGCCGAGCGAGCGAACGCCCGGTGCTCGATGCGAACGTGGGTTCGCATCGAGCACCGGGCCCATCCCTAGTCACCAGTATGGTATTTGTAAATTTAAATCATATCCCCTCTCAAGCGTCTCTTCTCCAGAGAGAATAAGTTCAGTGCTCGCAACCTTTCCTCATAACTAATATCCTCCAAACCCTTTAGTTGATCCCCTTTTTAATACATGCTCATATTCTGTTTGCTTTGTTAGCAGCAGCTTGGCATTGCATGCCATTGTTGAGCATATCATCTACTAGGACCCCCAGGTCCTTTTCCATCCTAGATTCCCCCAGAGGTTCTCCCCCCAGTGTATAGATTGCATTTATATTTTTGCCACCCAAATGCATTATTTAAATTTTTCTACATTAAACCTCATTTGCCATGTAGTTGTCCACCCCATTAATTAGTTCAGATCTTTTTGCAAGGTTTCCACATCCTGCGGAGAAGTTATTGCCCTGCTTAGCTTAGTATTGTCTGCAAATACAGAGATTGAGCTGTTTACCCCATCCTTCAGGTCATTTATGAACAAATTAAATAGGATTGGTCTCAGCACAGAACCCTGGGGGACCCCACTACCCACCCCTGACCATTCCGAGTACTCCCCATTTATCACCACCCACTGAACTCACCCTTGTAGCCAGTTTTCAATCCATGTACTCACCCTATGGTCCATGCCAACGGACCTTATTATGTACAGCAAACGTTTATGGGGAACTGTGTCAAATGCTTTTGCAAAATCCATATTGTTTGAGTATTAACTTTTTGAAGGCTTTGGAAGAATTTACCAGGTCTTGTCTCAATAAGGCTGAGAATTATTAGTCTAGATTGTCTTTCACCAAAGTGATGCACCTCTCTACATACACTGCAATGCAATAATAGTTTTCCCTTTCTGTGACTTCTGTGATTGTTTTACACTATATTACAGACTACAAAAAGATAAAAGTGAGTGACAGGGGTGTAAATCTATGTAAGCAGTGTCACTAATGATCATAATACATAATTACTTCCATAATGTGAGTCTATTTATATCATTCTATACAACCCCTTTAATCAATCACCGAGAGTTTCCATCATGCCGGAAAATCTTTGTATCTGATGCCACGGGCTTTATTTACACTTTTAGATTTTTAACTCTAATTACTAATCACATAAATGTATGCAAACCTTAACAATGAACTTTTGCTTCTGTTTGGTCTGTTAACCACTTAAGGACCGAGCCTCTTTCTGAGATTTGTTGTTTACATGTTAAAAACATTTTTTTTTGCTAGAAAATTACTTAGAACCCCCAAACATTTTTTTTTCTAACACCCTAGAGAATAAAATGGCAGTCGTTGCAATACTTTCTGTCACACCGTACTTGCACAGCGGTCTTACAAGCGCATTTTTTTTTGGGAAAAAAATACACTTTTTTTAATTAAAAAAATAAGACAACAGTATAGTTAGCCCAATTTTTTTTATATTGTGAAAGATAATGTTATGTCGAGTAAATTGATACCCAACATGTCACGCTTCAAAATTGGGCCCGCTCGTGGAATGGCGACAAACTTTTACCCTTAAAAATCTCCATAGGTGACGTTTAAAAATTCTACAGGTTGCATGTTTTAAGTTACAGAGGAGGTTTAGGGCTAGAATTATTGCTCTCACTCTAAAGATTGCGGCAATACCTCACATGTGTGGTTTAAACACTGTTTTCCTATACAGGCGCTAGTCATGTATGCGTTCGCTTCTGCACGCAAGCTCGTCGGAAAGGGGTGCGTTTAAAATTTTCATTTTTTTTTTTATTTATTTTACCTTTTTTTTTATATTTTTACACTGTTTTTAAAAAGAAAAAAATTATGTCACTTTTATTCCTATTACAAGGAATGTAAACATCCCTTATAATAGAAAAAAAGCATGACAGGACCTCTTAAATATGAGATCTGGGGTCAAAAAGACTTGAGATCTCATAATTACATTAAAATGCAATAAAAAAATGAGAAAAAAAAATGTCCCTTTAAGAGCTATGGGCAGAAGTGACGTTTTGACATTGCTTCCGCACTGCAGTAGAATGGAGATGGGTGGGGGGCCATCTTCCCCTCACTCGTCTTCATACCCAGGCAGGGGACAGACGCGATCGCCTCCGCTGCTGCAGACGGCTTCGGTAAGTGGCAGAGGGCACCAGAGCACAGCGGGGGGTGCCCTCTCCCGCCGCCAATAAAAGTGATCCTGCGGCGAATCCGCTGCAAAGACCACTTTTATCTTAAACCAGATCGCTCACTGAAGAAGAAGATACCGGGTTTATGGCAGCTAACCCCTAACCCCTAACCCCAACCCCTAACCCTAAACCCTAACCCCAACCCCTAACTCTAAACCCCTAAACCCTAACCCCTATACCCTAACCCTACCCCTAAACCCTAACCCCTAACCCCTAACCCTAAAACTAAACCCTAACCTCAACCCCTAACCCCTAAACCCTAACCCTAACCCTAAACCCTAACCCCAACCCATAACCCCAACCCCAAACCCTAACCCAACCCCTAAACCCTAACCCAACCCCTAACCCCCAACTCCTAACCCCAACCCCTAACCCCTAAACCCTAACCCCTAAACCCTAACCCCAACCCCTAACCCTAACCCTACCCCTAACCCTAAACCCTAAACCCTAACCCTAACCCTAAACCCTACCCGCAACATTTTTGTTGAAGCTTGCTGGTGGCTGACGTCTCAGAGCAGATCCAGGCTGTGGAAAGATCACCACAATATGGTCGGGATCCACCCAGAACCCTGGATCGGCACCAGGCTCCGAGAGCCCGAGCCGGCCGCACCCGCCCCCTTCACAGCCCAGTGCTCCAGTGACCACGGGGAGGAGGGCATCAGAGCAGACAGCGGTGACTAACAGTCAGTCACCAGCTTTCTGCTCAGGGAGCTCTGAGAACCAAGGGATCGGCTGTGTTTGATCACTCAGTTCTCAGTGTTAGTGGTGCCGGAGGAAAGATGCAGTTTTGGACCAATCCTGCATTTACATAGTTACATAGTTGGTGAGGTTGAAAAAAGACACAAGTCCATCAAGTCCAACCTGTGTGTGCTTTTATATAAATTTTACATTGTATATCCCTGTATGTTTTGGTCGTTTAGGTGCCTATCTAATAGTTTTTTGAACTTATCTATGCTTCCTGCTGCAACCACTGCTTGTGAAAGAGAATTCCACATTCTTACCGCTCTTACCATAAAGAACCCTTTACGCATTCACCTAGGTAAGTGTGATTCTTGAAAAAAAAAATTCCCATACTTCTCTTTAAAGCCCTACTTTAGTTACTGGAGATTGCGCAGGTGAAACATGGAAATGATTAGGAAGTATATCCCCTCCGTAGTCAGGAAAGGCTTTGTGGGTAATGGATGCTGTGTCATCTGCAAGAAACTTCTGACGCAGTTCATTGTGAAGCAATTTGTATTTATCAGACTTATCTCTTGTTTGTTCATGTGCTGAGATGAGGTCCCCGGCGTCCAATTACTCTGACAACATTCTACAACAGGCTTATTGAATCAAACCAGTTCTCCAGCCCCTGAGATAACTTTATCTTCAAGCATTTCGTGATTTGTGGCCCAGATGTGGTCTGGAAATATGAGAAGATATGCAGTACCCTTTTTATAGTAATAAACAAAACTCCTTATTTAAAAAATAATCAGGGTAGCTGAGAGTTAATGCTGTATTAAACCCAAAATCAAAAATGTAATATATTGCAGCTTACCAATCAGATGTGGTGGCTGCATTCGTTTCCTTTTTTTTAGGCTTTCTTCCCTCTGTTTTCACCTGGTGATCTGGCCTGCATAACAATGCCTACACTCTGGGTGAAGGAGCACAAGGGCACCTTTGGACATCAGCATTGTCAGTCTGAAGGGAGGGGAGTGTTAGATGTACTAGCAGATTTAAATACATTAACAAATTGAAGCCAATCTCCAGCTCACACTTTAGGCCTCGTGCACACTGGACGTTATAATAACGCTATAAAAACGCAAGTAGCTTTGCAGTGAGTTTTCCAATGTTTTTCAGCGTTTTTGCAATAGCATTTTTCAGCGTTTTTTATGGTTTTCAGCATTTTTTTTTTTGCGTTTTTCAGCGTTTTTAGTAGACATGTGCAATTCGTTTCGTTCCGAATTCCTTTTTTAATGAATTTCGACAAATTCGTTAATTCGGAAACATCCGAATTAACGAAAATCCATTTAACAAGTTTTTCTGAATATTCGTAAATTCAAATATTTGAAAATTTGTAAATTCGTACATTCGTAAATTCGTACATTTGCACATTCGTACATTTGCACATTCGGAAATTCGGAAATCTGAATTTATAATTAACTAATAATAACTTGACTATACTAACTATTAAATTATAGGTATTGTAATTTCCTTTTTAAATCTGGCTGTTAGTGAACATAACAAATACAAATTTATCTTAAGTTACAAATTATCCGAAATAACGAATGCCGTATCTAAACAAATGGAACGTAATGAATTAATAATAATAAATAACATCAAATAATAATAAAACATTTTTATTAATATTATTTATTATTTACTTGTTCCATTCCATTTTGTTTAGATGCAGCATTCGTTATTTCGGATAATTCGTAACTTCAGATAAATTCTGTTCACTAACAGCCAAATTCAAAAGGAAATTACAATACCTATAATTTAATAGTTAGTTACTATTTCAGATTTTCAAATTTTTGGGTTTTCTGATTTTCAAATTTTCGAATGTACGAATTTACGAATATACGAATCTTCTAATATACGAATGTACGAATTTACGAATATACGAATTTACGAATGTAGGCATTTACAAATGTGTAAATGTGCGAATTTACGAATGTGCGAATGAACAAATTTTCTAATTGGGATCATAACGAATGACCCGAAAAAAAATCCAGTGTGTATGAGGCCTTATAATTAGTTATGGCAAACATTTTTCTTTTGGGATAAAGGGATAAATAAAAGCTAATCGTTGTAAGCACCCCGTCGGTGTTCAATGGTTTGTCTCGTCAACTAATACATTCTGCTGGAGAGCTTGTTCTTTTGAAAAACGACAGACTTACTGGCTGGATCTTCAGAAGAAAATAGAATAAGAAAGCCTAAAAAAGAAAACAAATGCAGCCATCAAATCTAAGAATTGGTAAGCTGCAATATACGGTAATAAATGTTTACAACTTTAAGCTGGCCATACATTGTATGAATTCGGTCCTATTTCCAACAAATTGGTCAAAATCCACTTAGTGGGTGGCCCTGTCAGCCCACTCTTCCTGATATCCTTCAATTAAAAAAAATGGGTGGGAAATTGTCAGCCAAACAGCAGCTGCCTCCAATAGCTTCAGCGGGAGATTCTGTTCAAATTTTTTTATTCCTCTTTAAAATCTATACCAGATATTCATCAAGAATAAGGGTCTGGTATATATTTTTAGAGAGAACTTTTTTTTTGTGGGATCTGCCATTTATATCTATACCTGACCCTCACCTAGAATACAGATCTGCTATAGATAAAGGGAATCCCATGCGGCTTTGTTAACTAACAGAAGAACGCAGCAGGGAGCTGTCATTTATTTGCAAATTAACCGCTTGTTGCCCACCCACAGTAAATCTACTGCAGATGGGCAGCACAGGCAGGCTAGTCCTGTAATTGGACACAGCACAAGTTTGTCAGCAGGTTTCAGACAAATTTTAGATTTTGGCTGAAACTTGCTGATCATGGACATTCACAGCACAGAGTTCTGTGTTTACAAATACACAGAGATTGATCTGGCTGTTTCTTCTCCCTGAAATCAAATCTGACTTCAGGGAGAAGAATCAGCCAGATCTGTGAGTAAAAGCAGCACACATTACACTTGTTAGGCACACAGTTATCCCCTTGATTTCCCCTTGATGTTAACCCTTTCCCAGCCAGTGTCATTAGTACAGTGTACAGTATTATCACTGATCATTGTCTCAGTGCCACTAGCAATGCAAGTGTCAGTTAGTAAGTGAGTGTTCCTTCCAGCTAGAGAAGGAAATTGTCCTAATTTTTGTTGTTTTTCGAGTCAAGTTGGGCATCCTAAAACCCCTTTACCATTTCCAGGTTAAAATCCCTAATAAAACTGTGACGGAAGCTTCCGTCAGTATACCGCTTCCTAAGTCCTGGAACATGAGTCCAATGGATCTGGCTATAGGAGCCCCCAAGAACTAGACAACACCAGTCTTGGAGTACATCAGGAATAGCTTTTATTTGAGATGTCACACACATATATACAGCCGGATGACTAAAAACCTAACCTAATTAGCATGAGCTAATTATCTAAATCAACACTGGACTCCTTCATTCAATTGCAGGGTTAATTAGCACATACAACAGGTGAAATACTCTTTAGAATCTGTGTCAAGCCAGGCTACTCATTTGCATTATACAAGACAACAGACAGGTGGCTGGAGTTGATGATATTAGCATCTGACATGTCCAGAGTCTATGTGTCTTGGGGGGCCAGCATGGACCAGCTCAGCGGTCCCCAGGCATACAGCTCACAAACAGCACCGTTCCCCTAAATGCCAGGGCCCATAATCACAAGGCAAGAGGCTTGCATCACGTCCCCTCCAACAGCCTCTGCTCTGGCTAGGTCTGTCACAAAAATCAGCAGCTCCTTAGGGGGTAGCACTACAAAGTAAAGTAATGTGAAACTTTCATTTTTATAAAAATGTAAATAATAAACTTGGTATACTTTCCTGCCCTGTGGTTTTGCACAGTGCATCCCCGATCCTCCTCTTCTGGGGTTTCCCTGACAGTGCTCCTGGCTCCTCCTTTTCAGGGAGTGCCCCCATAGCAAGCCGCTTTCTATAGGGGCTTGCTCCCAAGCTGCACTGTCTGCCTCTTTTGACATAGACCATGCGACTTGGCCCCACTCTTGCTCCTTCATCACATCATTTGATTGACAGCAGCGGGAGCCATCGGCTATCATTCTGCCCAGTGAGGAGGGAAACCGAGAGCCCCTGGTCTTATGCACATAGCATGATTAGGATCAGGCTCAAGTAAGTATAAGGAGGGGCAGAGCAGCATGGCTACGTCATCGTGTCATTGGGCCGAGCAGCATGTCGATGTTATCGTGTTACCTGGAAGTTACGGCGGGTGCCATTTTTACCTGCCGGATGTTTGTGGAGATATAGGCATATACCATTTATCGATGTGAGTGATATTTTATTCAATAAATCAAAGTTTTTAACGTTTTACACTATCTAGTACTTTCTTATTTTCATATTACGTATCTGGAGCTCTGGATGTCCAGTTACACCTTAAGGCTGTATCTTCGCTTGATTCAAGGCCCTACCGGAATGTGGAATTCCCCAAACGCTTATTAGACCTGCCTGTCACCAGGGGGTCCTGGCCATTTCGTAAGAGCAGATCTTGTCCATTTGTCGGTGGTCGGCCTTTGCGGTGAAAGGAATGTGTGGCGACTCACCTTTTGTGTTCTGGCTGCAAGATTCTCTCACCATCATCTCTTTTGGACTTTTTATTATATATATTTTTCTAACTTTTCACTTGTGACTATTCACTTATGTTTCTTATAAACAAAGTGCAACACTTTGTTTACCAAGTATAAGGGGGGGCTGGGGGGATCCTGCAGCTCAGAAGCCTTAAGACATTAGAACTAGACATGTGCGGTTTGTTTCGTTCCAAATTGAAATTCGGACAAATTATTCGTTATTTGGACATGAATTTCCAACTTACAATAGTAAAGAATTTAAACGAATTCGAAATAACCAAACTAAATTTCTGATGAAATTCAGATTCTAATAGTTTTCAAATCAAATTCAAAAAAATTTCAAAATAAAATAGTTTTCGAATTCAAAGTTTTCAAATTGATTTTGAATTTGAATTTTCGAAGACAATAAAATAGAATAGAAAATAAAGGAATAGAAAGAAAAGAATAGAATAGAATAGAAAAAAATAGAATAAAGAAAAAGATAAATAGAAAAAAGTAAAACAAATCAGAATAGAAAATAATAGAATAGAAAAAAAAAATAGAATAGAAAATAAAAGAATAGAATAGAAAAGAATAGTGGAAAAGAAAACAAAATAGAATAGAAAATAAAAGAACAGAATAAAATAGAATAGAAAAACAAGGGATAGAATAGAATAAAAAAGTAAAAAAAAAGTAAAATAAAAGAACAGAATAAAATAGAATAGAAAAACAAGGGGTAGAATAGAATAAAAAAATAAAAATAAAAGTAAAATAAAAGAACAGAATAAAATAAAATAGAATAGAAAAACAAGGGATAGAATAGAATAAAAAAGTAAAATTCTATCTATTCTATTCTATCCCTTATTTTTCTATTCTATTTCATTCTGTTCTTTTATTTTCTATTCTATTTAGTTTTCTTTTACACTATTCTTTTCTATTCTATTCCTTTATTTTATTCTATTTTTTTCTATTCTGTTCTGTTTTACTTTTTTCTATTTTACTTTTTTAGAATAGAAAATAAAAGAACAGAATAAAATAGAATAGACAAACAAAGGATAGAATAGAATAAAAAAGTAAAATTCTATCTATTCTATTCTAGCCTTTGTTTTTCTATTCTATTGTATTCTGTTCTTTTATTTTACTTTTTTATTCTATTATATCCCTTGTTTTTCTATTCTATTTTATTCTGTTCTTTTATCTTCTATTCTATTTTTTTTGTTTTCTTTTAAACTATTCTTTTCTATTCTTCTTATTTTCTATTCTATATCACTATTTTCTGAAATTCTAATTTCAAATAGAATAAATTCAAATTTGAAATAGAATAGAAAAGAATAGAAGAGAAAAAAAGAATAGAATAGAATAAAAAAAAATAAATAAAATAGAAATAATGTAACCCTCTAAAATTCCAATTCCAAATAGAATAATTTTGAATAAACTTGAATAGAATAGAAATGAATAAGATAGAAAGTAAAATAATAGAATAGAATAGATAGAATATAACTGTTTTCCAAATTTCGAATAGAATAAATTCAATTTTAAAAGGAAAAGAAAAGAGTAAAATATAATATAAAAGAATAGAATAGAACAGAAAATAAAAGAATAAAATAGAAAAAAAACAATAGAATAGAATGGAATAGAATAGAATAGAAAAAAAGAATACAACAAAGTAGTGGTTAGCACTCTCACCTAGCAGTAAGAAGGCTCTCTGGTTCAAATCCCAACCACGACACTACCTGCCTGGAGTTTGCATGTTCTCCCTGTGTCTGCGTGGGTTTCCTCCAGGTACTCCCACAATCCAAAGACATGCAGGTAGGTTAATTGGCTTCTGTCCAAAAAAATTGGCCCTAGTATATGAATGGGGACCTTGGATTGTGGGCTCCTTGAGGGTAGGGACTGATGTGAGTGTGCAATGTACAGGGATAGGGACAATTGTAGACACTCACTCAGGTTGAACTGGAGGGACTGATGTCTTTATTCAACCTTACTAACTATGAAACTATGAAAATTCCAATTCCGAATAGAATAATTTTGAATAGAATAGAAAAGAATAAGATAGAAAATAAAATAATAGAATAGAATAGAATAAACAATTAGAAAAGAATAGAATAGATAGAATATAACTGTTTTCCAAATTTCTAATGGAATAAATTCAATTTTGAATAGAATAGAAAAGAGTAAAATATAATAGAATAGAAAAAAAATAGAATAGAACAGAAAATAAAACAATAGAATAGAATAAAACAATAGAATAGAATGGAATAGAATGGAATAGAATAGAATAGAAAAAAAAGAATACAAAAAATAGAAATAATGTAACCCTCTAAAATTCCAATTCCGAATAGAATAATTTTGAATGAATTTGAATAGAATAGAAAAGAATAGAAAGATAGAAAATAAAAGAATACAATAGAATAGAATAAACGATAGAAAATAATAGAATGGATAGAATATAACTGTTTTCCAAATTTGTAATAGAATAAATTACATTTTGAATAGAATAGAAAAGAATAGAATAGAACAGAAAATAAAAGAATAGAATAAAGAAAAACAATAGAATAGAATAGAATAGAAAAAAAAGAATACAATAAAATAGAAATAATGCAACCCTCTAAAATTCCAATTCCGAATAGAATAATTTTGAATGAATTTGAATAGAATAGAAAAGAATAAGATAGAAAATAAAATAATAGAATATAATAGAATAAACAATAGAAAAGAATAGAATAGATAGAATATAACTGTTTTCCAAATTTTGAATAGAATAAATTCAATTTTGAATAGAATAGAAAAAAGTAAAATATAATAGAAAAGAATAGAATAGAAATAAAATAAAAGAATAGAATAAAAAAACAATAGAATAGAATGGAATAGAATAGAATAGAAAAAAAAGAATACAACAAAGTAGTGGTTAGCACTCTCACCTAGCAGTAAGAAGGCTCTCTGGTTCAAATCCCAACCACGACACTACCTGCCTGGAGTTTGCATGTTCTCCCTGTGTCTGCGTGGGTTTCCTCCCACAATCCAAAGACATGCAGGTAGGTTAATTGGCTTCTGTCCAAAAAAATTGGCCCTAGTATATGAATGGGGACCTTGGATTGTGGGCTCGGGGTAGGGACTGATGTGAGTGTGCAATGTACAGGGATAGGGACAATTGTAGACACTCACTCAGGTTGAACTGGAGGGACTGATGTCTTTATTCAACCTTACTAACTATGAAACTATGAAAATTCCAATTCCGAATAGAATAATTTTGAATAGAATAGAAAAGAATAAGATAGAAAATAAAATAATAGAATAGAATAGAATAAACAATAGAAAAGAATAGAATAGATAGAATATAACTGTTTTCCAAATTTCTAATAGAATAAATTAAATTTTGAATAGAATAGAAAAGAGTAAAATATAATAGAAAAAATAGAATAGAACAGAAAATAAAACAATAGAATAGAATAAAACAATAGAATAGAATGGAATAGAATAGAATAGAAAAAAAAAGAATACAAAAAATAGAAATAATGTAACCCTCTAAAATTCCAATTCCGAATAGAATAATTTTGAATGAATTTGAATAGAATAGAAAAGAATAAGATAGAAAATAAAAGAATACAATAGAATAGAATAAACGATAGAAAATAATAGAATGGATAGAATATAACTGTTTTCCAAATTTGTAATAGAATAAATTACATTTTGAATAGAATAGAAAATAAAAAGAATAGAATAGAACAGAAAATAAAAGAATAGAATAAAAAAAAAAAAAAAATAGAATAGAATAGAAAAAAAAAAGAATACAATAAAATAGAAATAATGCAACCCTCTAAAATTCCAATTCTGAATAGAATAATTTTGAATGAATTTGAATAGAATAGAAAAGAATAAGATAGAAAATAAAATAATAGAATATAATAGAATAAACAATAGAAAAGAATAGAATAGATAGAATATAACTGTTTTCCAAATTTTGAATAGAATAAATTCAATTTTGAATAGAATAAAAAAAAGTAAAATATAATAGAAAAGAATAGAATAGAACATAAAATAAAAGAATAGAATAAAAAAAAACAATAGAATAGAATGGAATAGAATAGAATAGAAAAAAAAGAATACAATAAAATAGAAATAATGTAACCCTCTAAAATTCCAATTCCGAATAGAATCATTTTGAATGAATTTGAATAGAATAGAAAAGAATAAGATAAAAAAATAATAGAATAGAATAGAATAAACAATAGAAAAGAATAGAATAGATAGAATATAACTGTTTTCCAAATTTCAAATAGAATAAATTCAATTTTGAATAGAATAGAAAAGAATAAAATATAAAGAAAAAAGAATAGAATAGAACAAAAAAAAAAAGAATGGAATAGAAAAAAACAATAGAATAGAATGGAATAGAATAGAAAAAAAAAAGAATACAATAAAATAGAAATAATGTAACCCTCTAAAATTCCAATTCCGAATAGAATAATTTTGAATGATTTTGAATAGAATAGAAAAGAATAAGATAAAAAATAAAATAATAAAATAGAATAAAAAACAATAAAAAAGAATAGAATAGATAGAATGTAACTGTTTTCCAAATTTCTAATAGAATAAATTCAATTTTGAATAGAATAGAAAAGAATAAAATATAATAGAAAAGAATAGAATAGAACAGAAAATAAAAGAATAGGAAAAAACAATAGAATGGAATAGAATAGAATAGAAAAAAAGGAATACAATAAAATAGAAATAATGTAACCCTCTAAAATTCCAATTCCTAATAGAATAATTTTTAATGAATTTGAATAGAATAGAAAAGAATAAGATAGAAAATAAAATAATAGAATAGAATAGAATAAACAATAGAAAAGAATAGAATAGATAGAATATAACTGTTTTCCAAATTTCGAATAGAATAAATTCTATTTTGAATATAATAGAAAAGAGTAAAATATAATAGAAAAGAATAGAATAGAACAGAAAATAAAAGAATAGAATAAAAAAAACAATAGAATAGAATGGAATAAAAAGAATAAAAAAAAAAAAGAATACAAAAAAATAGAAATAATGTAACCCTCTAAAATTCCAATTCCGAATAGAATAATTTTGAATGAATTTGAATAGAATAGAAAAGAATAAGATAGAAAAAAAAATAATAGAATAGAATAGAATAAACAATAGAAAAGAATAGAATAGATAGAATATAACTGTTTTCCAAATTTCAAATAGAATAAATTCAATTTTGAATAGAATAAAAAAGAATAAAATAAATAATAGAAAAGAATAGAATAGAACAGAAAAAAAAAGAAAAAAATAAAAAAAAGAAAGAATAGAATGGAATAGAAATAAAAAAAAAAAAAAAATACAATAAAATAGAAATAATGTAACCCTCTAAAATTCCAATTCCGAATCGAATAATTTTGAATGAATTTGAATGGAATAGAAAAGAATAAGATAGAAAATAAAATAAAATAATAGAATAGAATAAACAATAGAAAAGAATAGAATAGATAGAATAAAACTGTTTTCCAAATTTCAAATAGAATAAATTCAATTTTGAATAAAATAAAAAAAAATAAAATATAATAGAAAAGAATAGAATAGAACAGAAAAAAAATAATAAAAGAAAAAAAAAAAAATAAAAAAAAGAATAGAATAAGAAAAAAAAGAATACAATAAAATAGAAATAACGTAACCCTCTAAAATTCCAATTCCGAATAGAATAATTTTGAATAGAATAGAAAAGAATAAGATAGAAAATAAAATAATAGAATAAAATAGAATAAACAATAGAAAAGAATAGAATAGATAGAATATAACTGTTTTCCAAATTTCAAATAGAATAAATTCAATTTTGAATAGAATAGAAAAGAATAAAATATAATAGAAAAGAATAGAATAGAACAGAAAATAAAATAATAGAATAGAAAAAAACAATAGAATAGAATGGAATAGAAAGAATATAACCTTCTTCCAAAATTTGAATTTCAAACAGAATAAATTGAATTTTAAATTTGATTTGAATGGAATTTCAATTTTTAATCTATTCACATTTTCCGAATTCGTGAAATTCAAACCAATTTGATTCTGAATAAATTAAACGAATTCCGAAAACAGATTTTTGAACATACCGAATCAAATTCTGCACATGTCTATTTAGAACCCTTTCTTTGTGCTACCACAGCCTTTCTCAACGTTTTTACCCCAGAGGAACCCTTGAAATAATATTCAGGTCTCAGGGAACCCCCCGGGGATTAGTCTATCGGGGGGTTATCGGAAAAGCCCCCCTCACACAGGTGGAGGTCAGGGGGAGAAATGCTCCACTTGCAGTGGTGATAAGAATGTCATCTTCAGTGGCTGGTGTTGGACCTGGAACTATGGAGGTCCCATCAGATGGGAGGTCAGGGAACCCCCAGCCAACCAAGGAGGGACCCTGGTTGAGAATGGCTGTGCCACTATATTTCGCAGTAACAAACCAAAGTCATTTTTTATTTTTTTCGTTCTGTCTAGGGCCGCGCTCTGCAGCATAACAAGACACTAAATTAGACGCAGACAAAAATGTATTTGACATCGTTAGGCGAGAAACTGGAACCAAACTGTTGACACTGGAGCTCCAGAACGCCATAAAACTTTTATTAGATGTGTACATTAGTCATTTTGAAATTCCGGATTAATATAGGATGTACGAAAAACTCATGTCACAGAAGAAAACCCTTTTACTGTAAATGTCCCTTCTCCGGTTATTGGGAAGCGCGGTCTCTCAGGGCTCATTGACCCAGTCTGTATATTTACAAACTACAGTCAGACGGAGAATGAGACTTAAGACGGACGCTAATCACAGAGCTCCACGATGGCTTTTTCCTTCCCGGGTTTGCATACGTGAGTAGGGACTAAATAGATCTGACAGCCACTTCTCCTCGTGAAGCATTTTTATAAGTGCTTTGAGATCCTGCTTTTGAAGCAATGTCTCATATAATGCTCAAGTATTGTTACACCAGCAGATTTTCTCTGAAAAGACTCCAAAGGGATCCCGAAAATGTTGGTATTAGCAAAACGGCTACAGGTCCTCTTTACACTGATTATCAGGAAATACAGTCAATTATGGAGAGAGATTTGTGTCTTCTGTCTCGCCATAGAGGATCGTTTTTCATTTTATTTCCACTTTTGCAGCCAGAATGAGATAAAGCCTACTTTATATTTGTTACATGTGCCTATTCACATAACACAACGTTAACCACTTGCCTACTGGACACTTAAACCCCCCTCCTGACCAGACCAATTTTCAGCTCTCAGCGCTGTCGCACTTTGAATGACGATTGCGCGTTTATGCTACACTGTACCCAAATTACATTTTTATCATTTTTTTTCACACAAATAGAGCTTTCTTTTGGTGGTATTTATTCACTACTGGGGTTTTTATTTTTTGCTAAACAAACATAAACATTTTTTTTTCATAGTTTGTTATAAAATTTTGCAAACAGGTAATTTTACTCCTCCATTAACCGCTTCCCGACCGCCCACTGCATATATACGTCAGCAGAATGGCACGGGCAGGCAAAATCACGTACCTGTACAAACCTCTCCCCGCGCTTCCTACTCTGCCTGTCATTGATTGGCTGTTCCCGGTCATCAGGAAAGCCGATCAATGACGTCAGACGTCAGCCCCGCCCCCTAATGTAAAAAAAACACACACACGTCACAGCCCATAACCCCTCCCCTCCCCCTGGTGGTTAACTCTTTCACTACCACTGTCATTTATACAGGAATCAATGCATTTAAATAGCACGGATTGCTGTATAAATGACAATGGTCCCAAAAATGTGTCAAAAATGTCCAATGTGTCCGCCATAATGTCGCAGTCACAATAAAAATCGCTGATCGCCACCATTACTAGTAAAAAAAAAAAATATTAATAAAAATGCTATGAAACTATCCCCTATTTTGTAAACGCTATAACTTTTGCGCAAACCAATCAATAATCGCTAATTGCGATTTTTTTTACCAAAAATATGTAGAAGAATACGTATCGGCCTAAACTGAGGAAAAAAAAAATGTTTTTTTATATATTTTTTGGGGATATTTATTATAGCAAAAAGCAAAAAATATTGCATTGTTTTCAAAATTGTCGCTCTATTTTTGTTTATAGCGCAAAAAATAAAAACCGCAGGGGCGATCAAATACCACCAAAAGAAAGCTCTATTTGTGGGAAAAAAAGGACGCCAATTTTGTTTGGGAGCCACGTCGCACGACCGCGCAATTGTCAGTTAAAGCGACGCAGTGCCGAATCGCAAAAAGGGGCCTGGTCCTTTGGCTGCCAATTGGTCCGGGGCTGAAGTGGTTAATATGCGCTGATGAGGGAGCACTGACGGGCACTGATAGGCTGCACTGATGGGCACTGATGGGCTTCACTGATAGGCACAGATAAGGCGGCACTGATGGGCCCTGTTAAGTGGCACTGATGAGTGGCACTCATGGGCCGCATTGAAGGGCACTGATAGATTTCACTGATAGGTAGCACTGATGGGCACTGATAGGTGGCACTGTGGGCACTGGCAGGTGACACTGGCAGGTGGCACAGGTGGGCACAGATGACTTGGCAGCAGCTCTCCGCGATCGGGACCAATGTTCCTCTGACAGCCACCGGTGATCGGCTTTTTTTTTCCTCGCCCTATCAGCGTGAGGAGAAAAAATAGCCAATTACCGGCTCTGTTTACATCACATGATCAGCTGTCATTGACTCAGATCCCGGATTTGAACGATTCTTATAGGGTTAAAATAAGAAATTGTCAGCTTACATTTGAGGAGGTAAAAAGTGCCCAGCGATCAATGGTGTACCCAGGATGCTGGCATCAGTATTGTGGCGTGATGGTGAGGTTGCCTGTATCGGAGCGGAGGGGAAGCCGTCGGCCGCGATGGAGCCAGCGTGGAATGCAAATGGCAGAGATACCAGAACTGACTTCAGTAAAGAACGTGATGGTGATGCTGTGGATGGGATTGGGCAGTATCATGTTTCTTCTTCCAACAGAGGTGCAGGGGACAGCGCACCCTTGCGCCCACAAGCTTATACATGAGTGGCAATTTCTCTATTGAAATGTGAGTCTTAGTCACAGTCTCTCACTCTATCACAGTCAGTCACAGTCTCTCTCTCTCACAGTCAGTCTCAGTCAGTCTCTCTATATCTATATCTATATATTTTGAATCTAAAAAAAATTGTTAACCACTTAAGCCCCGGACCATTTGGCTGGCCAAAGACCAGAGCACTTTTTGCGATTTTGCACTGCGTCGCTTCAACTGACAATTGCGCGGTCGAACGACGTGGCTCCCAAACAAAATTGACGTCCTTTTTTTCCCACAAATAGAGCTTTTTTTTTTGGTGGTATTTGATCACCTCTGCAGTTTTTATTTTTTGAGCTATAAACAAAAAAATAGCGACAATTTAAAAAATAAAAACACATTATTTTTACTTTTTGCTATAATAAATATCCCCCAAAAATATCTAAATAAAAATTTTTTTTCCCTTAGTTTAGCCGATACCTATTCTTCTACATATTTTTGGTAAAAAAAAAAACGCAATAAGCGTTTACTGATTGGTTTGCGCAAAAGTTATACCATTTACAAAATAGGGGATAGTTTTATGGCATTTTTATTAATATTTTTTTTATTAGTAATGGCGGCGATCAGCGATTTTTATCGTGACTGCGACATTATGGCGGACAGATCGGACACTTTTGGCACGATTTTGGGACCATTCACATTTATACAGCGATCAGTGCAATTAAAATGCATTGATTACTGTGTAAATGTGACAGGCAGTGAAGGGGTTAAGCACTAGGTGGCGCTGTAGGGGTTAAGTGTGTCCTAGGGAGTGATTCTAACTGTGGGGGGAGGGGCTGTGTGTGACACATCACTGATCACTGCTCCCAATTACAGGGAGCTGTGATCAGTGTCCTGTCACTAGGCAGAACGGGGAAATGCTTGTTTACATCAGAATTTCCCCGTTCTTCCTCTCTGTGAGACGATCGCAGGTATCCCCGCAAACATTGAAGCCGCCTCTTATAGGGCCACATACAGGTACGTTAATCTGCCTGTAGGGCCCTTTTCCACTTTGAAACCCCCAAAGATTTTTTTGCAGTCCGTGTCACTGATGGTGGGATTCACCCTTCTTTATTTGTCCTGGAGACCATTATCACCTGATGGAAAGTGATCAGAAATCCAGAGTTTTATGGAACAAGAATACAGGGTTAACCTCCAAGTGGGGACCCTTCCTACCATGACAATTTCCCATTTTGGTATTTTAACCACTTGCTGGGCACTTATACCCCCTTCCTACCCAGGCCAATTTTCAGCTTTCAGCACTGTTACTATTTGAATGACAATTGTGCGGTCATGAAACACTGTACCCATATGACATTTTTATAATTTTTTTCACACAAATAGAGCTTTTTCTTGGTAGTATTTAATAACCAGTGGGTTTTTTATTTTTTGCTAAACAAACAAAAAAAATTTTTTTTTTTAAAAACTGTTTTCATAGTTTGTTTTAAAATCTTGCAAACAGGTAATTTTTCTCCTTCATTGATGTGCGCTGATGAGTCTGTACTGATGGGCACTGATAGGCTGGACTGATGGACACTGATACGCTACACTGATAGGCACTGAAAGGGCTGCACTGATGGGCACTGATAGGTGACACTGATGGGCACTGATGAGGCAGCACTGATAGGTGGCACTAAGGGGCACTGATAGGTGGCATTGATGGGCACTGATGAGGCTGCACTGATAGGTGGCACTGATAGGTGGCACTGAGGGGCACTGATAGGTGGCATTGATGGGCATTGATGAGGTGGCACTGATAGGTGTCATTGATGGGCATTGATGAGGTGGCACTGATGTGCACTGATCAGGAGGCACTGATGAGGCTGTACTAATAGGTGGCACTGATGAACACAGTCAGCACCGAAGGACACTGATAGGCAGCACTGAAGGGCACTGAGAGGTGGTACTGATAGGCGGCACTGATGGGTGGCAATGATGGTCATGGGTGTCACACAAAAGGACCAATTAAATACTTGCTTTTATTATTTTTTGAATTAAAAGACTGGGCAATGGGTGACAGCCTGTTCCCTATCCTATTCTCAGTATTTCACCAGTACCCTCTACGGTGTCACATCACCCCCATCATGTCTCATGAGTGGGAGGTGAAAATCAAAGGAATCCATTCAGTAATGAATTCTAGATCAATACAATTTAAAAATCTCATGAAATAACAATACTTTAATTATAGATTACCTTTAATCACCTAGGCAAATGAGCAGTGCGTCTTGAATTGACAGCAGATAGAAGTATGCCGTATAATCTATACAGCCGAGTTTGGAAAGGCTAGTGTGGGCGTCATTGAAATGTCACATGTAGGCACACAGAGGCAAAGGAAAATGGTCTTTTCAAGTGTTCCATCTGTTTCCATTTTAGGATGTGTAGTATGTGGCAAGAGGATCAAGGCAGCAAGGAACCAAATCTGTATTCTTGTTTATATTAGGGCTGTCATTAGCCCAGAACAAACACGAGGGGAGCACAGCGAAACTTTTTGAACTGTAAAATAAAGACCAACAGACAAATTGAAAAACGGACGAATAAAAGGAACCTTTTTAAATGCTAATCAACCCACTATTTTCCTTTTACAAACAGAATCCTGACATTAAACAAAAATAATTTTTTTTTTTAAATCTGACATGAAACAGAGAATGGATTCTGCACACAGAAAAAAAATTCACTATGGAAATGAACAGAAGTTCAATGTCTATAATATAAGGTTACTGGTGTATCCTAACATCAAGGCCAAAAAACTTCTCCTCTGTCGCTTATAGAGTGAATTATCCTTCACAGTTTTTTTTCTGAATTTTTTGCTTCTATCCCTCTAATCTCTTCTACTAATTAATTTGCAGAGGATGCTGATAGGTCCAGTTTTGTGGGAAGAACACACAGGTCTTGGCCTAGGGCGGTAAAGGTGTGCGGTTGCAGCGGACCAAAACTCAGGGGATTCAGACCCAACTGCAAGTCAAGTGCAGACAAATGGCTTCTATCTGTGATCAGATTATCTGAAACCAATTTGGGATCAAATAGTCTGTTTAATATCAGCCTAGCATTCAAGATGAATTCATACTGGCTTATATATGTAGCACCCTCCTAGATAGGCTTCTAGTTAGGTTAGGCAAGTTTTGTTAATGTGGCTTTCATGTAAACCATTGAGCAGCCTGTGATTGCTTTGGGCTCTTGTGAGCTTTACTGGCTGCAGGTTTGATTGCTTCTCCCTGCTTTCTAGAAGATTCTAGAATGTAGTGGACTAGATGACGCAAATCAGCAGCGGAATATTTATGTTGTCTCAGCCAATCCCTGGGGGGAGAGTGCTCTCACCCCTCTAATCTCTTCTACTAATCCATTTGTTGAGAATGCTGATAGGTCTGTTTTTTTGGGGAGAACACACAGGCCTTGGTCTAGGGTGGTAAAGGAGTGCAGGGGCAGCAAGCTAAAGCTAAGGGATCATACTTAGGGGATACAGACTCAACTGCAAGCCAAGTGCAGACAAATGGCTTGTATCTGTGATCAGATTACCCAAAACTGATTTTGAATCCAATAGTCTGAAAGAGAGCAGCCTGGCATTTGAAATGTATTCATACTGACTTGTATGTGTAGCACCCTCTCAGATAGGCTGCTAGTTAGGTTAGGCCAATTTAGTTCTTGTGGATCTCCTGTAATCAGTTAAGCAGGCTGTGATTGCTTTAGGCAGTTCTGGGCTTTACTGGCTGCAGGTTTGATTGCTTCTCCCTGCCTTCTGGAGGATTCTAGAATGTAGTGGGCTGGATGAAGCAAATCAGCAGCTGAATATTTATGTTGTCTCAGCCAATCCTTTAGGGAGGGTGCCCAGATAGTGGCTGGAAGCTAGCATAAATAGTCTGCAGCCTGACCAGTGGAGGCCCCCCTAATCCATGCAATAGCCCCCTAATTTACATCCAGGGCACTGGACGCATGGATTCCAAGGGTTTTTTTTTTTCACCCTGAGCCCGCCCAGATGTGTGACAATAGCGAATTAATATTTGCTATTGTCTTCCTGGTTCTCCTCCCGGACAATCAGGAAGCCCGAGACTCGTCACCTGATTGGCCGAGAGGAGAAGCAATTATATTGGCTGCTGAGGGGGAGGAGACCCAGGGAAAGCCGCCATTAAGCTGAGGAGGATGAGACGCAGGGTGGAGCTGCTGCCCACCGCCTGGAGGAAGCGTTGCCTGCGACCTAGATGGGGTAAGTGGTGACAGGGTGACCGGCCGGGAGGGGGGGGTGCCTGTCACCCGTCCGACTGGGGGGGTGGCGGCAGGTGTATTGTTTTCCGCCTCCCTCAAAAAATATAGTACCAGCTGCCACTGAGCCTGACGCTGTCCTGTTCTTGTCCACCCTGAGGAAGTCCCGCCTATGGACGTAACGCGTACCGGGGGGGGGTCAGGAATCATGTGTGACGTCACCCACAGCCATCCTGTTGGTTGGATATGTTCATTTGCCAGCACTCGGATCTGAGTGTCTTTTATTGTGTGTACCGTTCCAATTATTGTCTGTATTAATAAAATTTACAAACAAAGAGCACTAGATCATTTCTCTTCTATTTTATGCATGCTGTGGTGTCTGTATCTGAGGAGTTTATTCCAGGTGGCGATCTGTTTATTGCTTAGTGACCTGTTTCAGATCGAATCTATAAGGTGAGAGGTCATTTCATCTGTGGTGGAGGGATCACTGTCACCTGTCAAACCGTCTGGTTTTCCACTTCATTGAATGGATTAGTGACGCTTCTTACATGCATCTATTGGGACTTTTTATCTATATATGATATTTTAAGATCTTATAGAATTGCGCTGCACTGTTTAATATCTGTTTAATATCTGACAGGAAGATGGTGGAGGTGCGGGAAACTGACGCAACTGATGTCTGCCACATTCACAATGTAGACAGACCTATTTATCTAGACCGATCTATCTGTGCCACCCATGGCAGTTTCTGTTTCAGAGTGAAATAGTAACTAAAGTGGTTTTCTGTGCCTAATTTGACCTGTTGGACCTTAGCTGAGCAGGGAATGGTGGTGGGGATCGGGAGCAAGCAGTTCCAGCTGTCCCGCTCTCTATGCTGTGTCTAGTGCAGCTACAGCACAGAAAACATAGAAGGTCACTCCTAATTAACAAATAGGCTTGCTCTGTTTTCTCAGTTTAAAAGGGTGACACAGGTTTTATGCTGATGCCCCTGTTTGGTAATTCCTTCCTCCCTGGTCTAGTATCCTATATAATTGGCCTTATCACTTACCCTTCTCCAAAAATGTTTTGCTCCACTCCACTACCGTTGGTACTTTGAATAATACTCAGTAGTACTAGGGGAGTATGGTAGAGAGGGATGAGGCTGTGGACTAAAAATTCCTTCTACCTCCACTTTGATATTAGATTTAGCATAACACTGATCAATACATTTCAAGGAACAACAATTTGCAAGGACAAATTTCCCAAATTTGGAATAATTTTAAGAGATTGGGACAGTCACCAACCACAAAAGGACAATTGTAAGGATTATCTCTAATTTATCATTTGCAGTTTTATTTACAGTGTCACTGATCAGTGGAGGAGACAGGTTTTCTTTAGTAGTAGACTATAACAGCAAAGCATAGAGAGTATGATGTGCTAAAAAAGATGGACGAGTTACTGGTTGACGCCATAAATAAATCACAAATAGGTAAGAAAAAAAATAGCTGTCCAAGCTCTTCCAATATTAACTTGGCAGCGGTTCTGTAGCATTGCACAGGTACAGAGGAGCCCCATAAATCTTTCATACACACTTATGTAGCGCTTCGAAGAAATAAAGTTCAGATTCAAGGAAGACACGTAATTTTTGTGTCCACTAGTCTTCAGCATGTCTATTAAATATACATAAAAGACACGGCAATAAATCAGCTCATGTTCGGCTCTCTTGCAAGTGTTGAAATTTACATGGTATATATTTTCAAGGAAGAATACGGCTTCAGATCAGGTGACAGGCCAAGTTATAGCCCAACTCCAGGCAAAACCTTTTCTAGCATTTGAACGCCTAGATATTTTCCCTGTCTTTGTTCCTACTTACTTTACTTATGGACATACCAGAAAAAAAAAACTGTATAAAGTACAGTAGTGTGTTTTGTACACGTGCATCAATACCCTTTCACTTATTGTGATTAGTCAAAGTCATGTGACTGGACTTTCCTCCAATCACGTTAAGAGCATCAAGCTGAGAGATCTCAATGGCACACTGCAAGCTCTACCCTGCAACCTGCTTTTTACATTTGAGATGTAAAATGTGAGCCATGATGTGGAAAATCACTGCAGCATATACTGGGGAGCAATATCTGCTCTCCATTATATATAAGGGCTTCATAGCGGGAATGTCCCTGGCCCCTAGATATTGTAATGATAGAAGCTGATTATAACAGGTTTGTGGCAGGGAGTCTGGCCTCTGGTCAATGGCTACCAACTTAATGGGTTTTCAAATGTTTAGCTGAAATGCTGTACAGGTTGGAAATCAGTTATCCAGTTGGTTCCCTTAGGTTTTACATACAGGGGCCCACTGTCTTAGGGTGTACAGTTAGCCTTAACCAGTGGGTACAGTTAGCCTTAACCAGTTTGATTGTCCTCCCTCCCCTGCTGGTCAGCACTAGGCTATAAGTAAGTGTCTGCTGGCACAGTTCATCATTACCTCCGTCAATCAGACCACAGTGATCTTTGTTTCTGTGCTCAGGCACGGTTTGCACTCACACTGATGTGAACTGTACCAAACCACAAGTGAACCATGTCCAGGAACACCTCTTCCTAGTGGTCCTAGGCACAGTATGCCTAACCATTTCTGGTCATGGTTTGGAGCACTCACACTACACAAATGAACCCAACTAAGGCGATGAACTTGTACTGGGCACAATTAAAAATGCCAGTGGCGTGCACCCTTAAAATCCATCTAAAGCTCCTAGTTTTTCTTCTCAGAGTGAAAAATAGGCACAGTGGAAGCAAAGTGGTTCAGTGGTTAGTAAGTCTGCCTTACAGCCCCAGGGTCCTCAATTTGAATCCCAACCAGGACCTTATCTGCATGGAGTTTGTAGGTTCTTTATGGGGTTCCTTCCATAAGATAAACTGTTATGTTATTTGGCTCCTGTCTAAATTGGGCCTAGTATGCATGTGAGATAGGGACCTTAGATTGAAAGTATAGTGAAAAATCACCCGCGCCACTGTGGGATAACCAAATATAAATAATATACAATAACTAAAGGAAATGCAGCTGTTGTTTGTTACCTCTGGCTATAGGTCCAAGATTATGAAGAATAATGTATCAAAACAGCGCTTGCTATAGTGTATATACCACCTCAATCTGTAAAGTGTTGTGCTCCATTCAATGATCACATAACCTTATTAATTCATAAGACCAAAAACTATATAACAACACCCTTGTGAAAAATATTATAACCAAACCTGTCCATGCATAAAATAACATATAAATAATATATAAATATAGTCCGTGTTTGAGAATTGAATAGTCCTTGTAACTGTGCAGAACTGAGTGCTCCAACTCCTACACCCAAAACAACCTTCAAATTGCCTTTTTCACCACGTGCTTTAACGATATCTACCGCACTCATCGCATGCGAGTGACTCCCTTACTGTACAGTAGGGATGAGTCGAACACCCCCCGGTTCGGTTCGCAGCAGAACATACTAAAAATTTGTTCGAACGCGTAAACACTGTTAAAATCTATGGGACACGAATGTGAAAAATCAAAAGTGCTAATTTTAAAGGCTTATATGCAAGTTATTTCCATAAAAAGTGTTTGGGGACCCGGGTCCTGTCCCAGGGGACATGTATCAATGCAAAAAAAAGTTTTAAAAATGTCTGTTTTTTCGGGAGCAGTGATTTTAATAATGCTTAAAGTGAAACAATAAAAAATATTCCTTTAAATATTTTGCCTGGGGGTGCCATTAGTATGCTGTAAAGTAGCGCATCTTTCCCATGTTTATAACAGTGCCACAGCAAAATTACATTTCTAAAGGAAAAAATGTAATTTAAAACTGCTTGCGGCTGTAATGTATTGTCGGATCCCAGCAATATAGATAAAAATACCAAAAATACCAAAAAAAAAATGGATTGGATATCCCCCCCAAAATCCACATCAGGCCCTTCAGGTCTGGTATGGATATTAAGGGAACCCGCACCTAAAATGTTTTTAAAAATGGCGTGGGGGTCCCCCAGGCATTATATACTCTGAACAGCAGTATATATACACATATACAGCCTGGCCTATATACTCTGCAGAAAATTGGGCCTTAGGTGTTGGTGGTACCAGAACACTGTAAGCCCTCACATTTACTCTTGTTGGGGCGCTGGAACGGGCCCTGCTGTGAAATATTATATTAAAAGTTGGAATTACATGCCCCTGTTAACCAGGGGCAGAAAATTGGGCCTTGAGTGTGGTGGTGGTGGTGCCACAACACTGTAACCCCTCACAGATACTCTTGTTGGGCGCAGGAACGGGCCCTGCTGTGAAACATGACTGCCAGTTACTTGTCCTTCTGTGGCACCACCTCTCTCTAGGCTAACACCAGAGCCTTCAAATCACTGCGCATCCTCCAGCAGCATATAACCGACACTGTGGTCGAATAATTCTGGGGACTCCTCCGTGCATGATGGTGGGGCTACGGAAGGAGTGACTGTGGACAAGGAGCCGGTAAAATAGGCCGCTTTGGAATCTGCGTTGGAAGGCAAACTACTTTGAACCTGGGTGACAGAGGATGATGAGGATGAGGAAGGCTTCGTTATCCACTCCACCAACTCTACTGCATGTTGTGGCTCAATAACATGGCCAGCAGCAGCAAAAAAGGACACGTGTGCCCCGCGGCCACCTGCAGAGGATGCCCAATGTCCATGACCACCACTGTTGACTGTAGACACAGAGGCTGCTTGCTCTCTTTTAGTGGCCTGTGAGCATCTGCCTCTCCTTGGTGGTCTTCAGGACATGATGTATTTTTTGTTTTGCAGCACCACACTACACTGTATTAGATACTGTGTACACGGTCTGAAGTGTATTAGAAAGTGTACAATGGCTGCACTGTATTGTATACTGTGTACACCACCAGAAGTGTAGTAGAAACTGTACACACTGTATTAGATACTGTGTACACCGCCTGAAGTGTATTAGAAACAGTACACCACGGAATGCACTGTAGATATAGGCTACACTGAATGCAGAGTATATATATATATACTAGACTGCATATATAAGTTAATACACTGCCTGATGTCTATTAGAAACAGTACTCACTGTATTAGATACTGTGTACACTGCCTGCACTGTTTTAGCTACTGTACAAAGGCTGCACTGTATTGTATACTGTGTACACCACCAGAAGTGTAGTAGAAACTGTACGCACTGTATTAGATACTGTGTACACTGCCTGCACTGTATTAGCAACTGTACAACAGCTGCACGGTATTGTATACTGTTACACCACCAGAAGTGTAGTAGAAACTGTACACACTGTATTAGATACTGTGTACACTGCCTGCACTGTTTTAGCAACTGTACAACGGCTGCACTGTATTGTATACTGTGTACACCACCAGAAGTGTAGTATAAACTGTACACACTGTATTAGATACTGTTTACACTGCCTGAAGTATATTAGAAACAGTACACCATGGGATGCACTGTAGATTTAGGCTACACTGAATGCAGAGTATATATATATATATATATATATATATATATATATATATATTTATATATATATACTACACTGTATATATGAATATTAATACACCGCTGTAAGCAGCCTTATATAGTGTGGGGCGTGGACTTAGTCCCCCTGAGCCATGATTGGCCAAAGGCATCCTGCCTTTGGCCAATTATGGGTCTCTCAGCAGAGCGCCCTGTGATTGGCCAAAGCATGCAGATCAGGTGCATGCTTTGACAAATCATCATACAGCAATGCACTGCGATCTTGCAGTGCATTATGGAGCGTTCCGCGCGCTCAAATTTTCTGCAAACTCCCCATATGTTCGGTTCGTATTAGAACAAACGAACACCCGATGTTTGAGTCGAACTTACGTTCGACTCGAACCGTGGACTCATCCCTACTGTACAGCAAGAGATGTCAAAAGCTCTTGTTTGGTCAGTAAAGGACCTGTTCTGGTCTTTCTACCCAACTCTGTTATGGGTCCTGTCCCCCTTCTAGTTGTGATCCTGATCTTCCCATTTATAAGTAATACTTATATTTTTTATTTTTTAGACTGAGGTGCCTTTAGACCTTGAATTTTTTAAAGGGTGCTGTGGCTGAAAAAAGGAGGACAAACACTGAACTATCCAATAGCTCTGATGGCCGGATCAACAGGTATTTACAACATTTTCCAGGGAATACTTAGGGAAACAGAAACCTGGTCTTAGGCAGCCTACATCACAGATGTCATTTTATAGCTTGAGCATAGTCATTCTTTAAGTGGCATAAAACAATTTATAAGACATGAACTATCCTTCCTTGCCTTATAACCAGTCAGTATGATTAGGTGGAGCGGCACCTTTAAGTATCTTGCCTGCTACAAGTCCTGGATTGTCATGCTTGTGTGCCTGGTCACGTGTTTCCTTTCTTTCCCCAGTAGCAGCTGTGCGCACATGAATAGTAAATCAAGAACAGTACACTGTTACTTACACTTATTTCAAAGATTTCCTATCGCAGTCTATTTCCAGCCCTGGCAATCTGCTCGCAGTCATCCCGCCTCTATACTAATTTTGTACAGTAAACACCTGACTGACATCTGGCATTTCTGTAACCCATCAAATATGGTTTGTTCTTTACAGAATCACTTTCCGGCGGTTCGTTTTAAGGGTCGTATGATAATAATAAACCTTCTTTACAGGTTGTAAAGTAGAGAAGAAGACGAAGAAGTGGAGGATTCAGATCAAAGCCGATGGAAACATATTTTCGGCTTCCATTATTTTTATTTTCAAGCCATTTCTAGCAAATATTTTGCATCCGTCTTGTTTCATTTTGGTCCTGAGTGACAGATAAAAGGGTATCTCTTCCCAAGTTGATATCATAATAATTGGTAGGAGAGAGTAAGCTGAATCACCCGTCACCTGCATATCGCTATCAATTTCTTCACTAAGAAGATCTATTTGCTTAAATGTTTCACTGGCAAACCAACAAAACCATGACTACTTTGTTTGGCTGAGTAATGTTGTCTGGCTCCTCCCTCTGAACCATCCTTAGAAATCAGTAGAGAATTAATCAACTAATAGGGAGAGCTGCCAGCACAATACAAACAGGGTTAAAGTTATATTAAAGCAAAACTAAACCCTCCTATCCTTTACTGCCAAGGAAGCTGCCATCTTGGCCTCTTTTTTATCTGTCCAAGCAAATGTGACGGACATCTTTCATAGCATGTCTTGAGTGTAACTATATTGGGAAACTATTAACCACTTCTATACAGGGCACTTCCCCCCCTTCCTGCCCAGGACAATTTGCATACAACACTGTACCCAAACTAAATGTTTATCATTTTCTTCCTACAGATAGAGCTTCCTTTTGGTGGTATTTGATCACCACTGGGTTTTTTATTTTTTGCTAAACAAACCAAAAAAGACCAAATTTAAAAAATAAAAGTTTTTCTGTTATAAAATGTTGGTTTCTCCTTTACTGATGGGCACTGATGAGGCTGCACTAATGGGCACTGTTGAGGCGGCACCGATGGGCACTGGTGAGGTGGCACTAATAAGGTGGCACTGATATGCACTGATGAGGAGGCACTAATATGTAGAATTGATGGGCACTGAAGGCCATCAGTGCTGCCTATCAGTGCCCATCAGTGCTGCATATCAGTGTAGCCTAACAGTGCCCACCAGTGCTGCATACCAGTGCGGCACTGGTATGCAGCACTGATGGGCACCGTTAGGCTACACTGATATGCAACACTGATGGGCACTGATAGGCAGGGCTGATGGCCACTGATAGGCAGCACTGATGGGCACTGGCAGGTGGCATTGATGGGCACTAATAGGTGGCACTGGTAGGTGGCACTGATGGGCACTGATAGACGGCACTGATGGGCAATGATAGGTGCCACTGATGGGCACTGATAGGCGGCACTGATTGGCACTAATAGATGGCACTGATAGGCAGCACTGATGAGGAGGTACTGACAAGCATTACTGATGGGCATCTGTGAAGGGCACTGACAGGTGTTACTGATGGGCACTGATTGGCACTTTGATAGGCACTAATTGGCACTTTGATGGGCACTCGATCGTGGCTTATCCTGCAGGACTTCATATGAAGCGCCAATTAAGGATAACTGAACCACTTGCTGGCTGTCATTTTGCTATAAGTTGGGCGGGAAGTGGTTAAAAAGGAACTAAACCCATCAATTTAACAGTTTACATAGTTAGTCAGGTTAAAAAGACACAAGTCCTTCCAGTTCAACCAAGGGAAAAAAGAATCATACAATCCCATATACACAAACCTATACCCACAGTTGATTCAGAGGAAGGCAAAACCCCCCAGCAAACATGATCCAATTCGCTTCAGCAGGGGAAAAAATGTCTTCCTGATACCCCAAGAGGTAATCGGATAGTCCCTGGATCAACTTTACCTATAAATGTTAGTATCCAGTTATATTATGTACATTTAGGAAATAATCCAGGCCTTTTTTAAAGCAATCTACTGAGTTAGCCAGAACCAGCTCTTGAGGGAGTCTATTCCACATTTCACAGCTCTTACTCTGAAGAAACCTTTCCGTATTTGGAGATTGAATGTCTTTTCCTCCAGACGTAAAGAGTGCCCCCTTGTCCTCTGTGATGACCTTAAAGTGAATAACTCAACACCAAGTTCACTATATGGACCACTTATGTATTTATACATGTTGATCATATTCCCCCTTAATCTACTCTTCTCAAGAGAGAATACATTCAGTTCCTCTAATCTTTCCTCATAGCTGAGCTCCTCCATGCCTCTAATCAGTTTGGTTGCCCTTCTCTGCACATTCTCCAACTCCCCAAAATAAGTTTTGAGAACTGGTGCCCAAAACTGAACTGCATATTTTAGATGAGGTCTTACTAATGATTTGTACAGGGGCAAAATAATATCTCTCTCTGCAGTCCATACCTCTCTTAACCACTTAAGGACCGCCTCCTGCACATTTACGTTGGCAGAATGGCACGGCTGGGCATATCAACGTACAGGTACGTTGCTCTTTAAGAGCCCAGCCGTGGGTCGCACGTGCCCCCGGCGGTGCGTTCGCTACCCAGTCCTTAGCTCCGTGACCGTGGCCACGGGACCCGCGGACCCGAACGCCACTGGTGTCCCGCGATCGGGTCACAGAGCTGAAGAGCGGGGAGAGGTATGTGTAAACAAACCTCTCCCCGTGCTTCCTAGTGCGACTGACACTGATAGTCTGTTCCCTGTCATCGGGAAAGACAATCAGTGATGTTGAATGTCAAGCCACGCCCCCTACAGTAAAAAAAAACACACACGTCACACTTAACCCCTCCCCGCCCCCTAGTGGTTAACTCCTTCACTGCCAGTGTCATTTACACAGGAATCAGTGCATTTAACCACTTTACTACCAGGCACGAACACCTCCTTCCTGACCACGCCATTTTTCAGCTTTCAGCGCTGTCGCATTTTGAATGACAATTGCGCGGTCATGCAATGCTGTACCCTAATAAAATTTTTATCATTTTTTCCCCACAGACAGAGCTTTATTTTGGTTTTATTTGATCACCTCTGCGGTTTTTATTTCTTGCGCTATAAACAAAAGAAGAAGGACAAGTTTGAAAAAACATAATATTTTTTACTTTTTATTTTAATAAATATCCCAATTTTTTTTTATTTTAAACAAATTTTTTCCTCAGTTTAGGCCGATACGTATTCTTCTACATATTTTTGGTAAAAAAAATCGCAATAAGTGTATATTGATTGGTTTGCGCAAAAGTTATAGCGTCTACAAAATAGGGGATAGATTTATAGCAGTTTTATTATTATTTTTTTTTTTACTAGTAATGGCGGCGATCTGCGATTTTTATCATGACTGCGACATTGCGGCGGACATATTGGACACTTATGACACATTTTTGGGACCATTCACATTTATACAGTGATCCGTGCTATAAAAAATGCATCGATTACTGTATAAATATGACTGGCAGGGAAGGGGTTAACACTAGGGGTGCTGCAGGGGTTAATATGTACCCTATGTTAGTGATTCTAACTGTGGGGGGAGGGGACTGACTGGGGAAGGGGACCGATCGGTGTCCCTATGTATAAGGGACACACCATCGGTCTCCTGTCCAGTGACAGGACGTGGATATGTGTGTTTACATACACAGATCCACGTCCTGCTCAGTTACTGGGCAATCGCGGGTGCCCGGCGGACATCGCGGCCGCCGGGCACGTGCATCGGGTCCCCAGCGACGCGGCGGGCGCGGCCCCCTAGTGGCCAAAATGTTAGCGCCGTCATATGACGGCAGCCCGCCACAAGAGCCGCACCGCTCCGCCGTCAATTGACAGTGGGCGGTCGGCTACAGGTTAAATAGCACTGATTGCTGTATAAATGACAATGGTCCCAAAAATGTGTCAAAAATGTCCGATGTGTCCACCATAATGTCGCAGTCACAATAAAAATCGCGGATTTAATCCATTACTAAATATTCAGCTTCTCTATCTTTTATTAATTGCCTATGTTCCTGTTTAAGCTTGTGCTATAACCGCTTCCACAAGCATGTAGGGACTAAAACCATGTCTCCCTACACTAGGTGAATCAATAAAAAAACTCAGATCTGTAGTCTAGGATGGCAAGGATGGTCCTACTCCTCACTCCTTCTCCACCCCCCTCACCCCCTTCCTTACACCTCCAAGCTAACAGATTGGCTGGAGATTGCACTGTCCACCTTTACTTATTTATTTACCCTTTTCCTGTGAAGATTGGACGTTTTGGGAATCAGCAATGAGAGAGAAGGAGCCAGCAGCATTAAAAGTTGTGAGTGCTGAATAAGAATTTTAACAAATAGTTTACTGGTGAATGTTTATTTTATTGTACTCAATCTGTTAAAAAAAAAAAAAAAACATAGATCACTGGGGGTTTCTCAAGGCATTCCTGCAGAAATTTTTTTTTTTCAGGCCAGATTCTATCAGCAATATTGTCACTTTATACTCAGCCCTCCACAAAAGTGTATGCATCTGGGGCACTTTATTCTGTGCTATCAATAACAAATGGGACTAAACAGGGTTACCCTTTGTCTCCGATAATATTTGCCTTAACAATGGCATCCCTGGTGCACTGGATCCGAACCTCTTTAAATATAAAGGGCACTGGTCCTATTCACAATAAGATTGGGCTATTCACGGATGAAGTCATCTTAGTCATCACAGACCCACTCCATTCTTTTTTTGGAGATTCAGCTTTTTCTTGTGTCGTTTGGTGCAATATTGTGCTACAAAATCAACAAGGCTAAATCTCAGATCTTAGATCAAAATATCCCAATTTCACTTAGGAAATATCTTCAAACCCACTTACCATATTCTTGATTTACATTAAATATCTTGGTACATTATACCCTCTCTCTAAACTTCCATACATAGATTATCTACCTTAGGAACTTTGTTCTCTTACTAATAGCAATAGCTTCCTTTATTGTAGGATAGTTTCCTTTAAAATACTGACTCCACCCAGTTCTTCATGACCTATTCCTATTCTGCAAATAAATGTTTCCAGACTCCATACTTTCCTTACTTTCCTTACTAAATATATATGGATGGGAAGGAACCAGCGATGTGCTTTCTCAACTCTAAAGGAGGATCATCAATTCACCAAACAGGCTATTGGTGAATCACCAATAAACAAAACTGTGGTCCAACATGGAGACCTTCCTTCTACCCTCTAGAACTTTCCTTCCTACAAGCCTTACTGTATATGTGACCCAATAACTGCATCCCCATACTCTATTATTTCCATACTTGAAGCGATACATAAACTAAAAAAATTGCCCTCCAACAATCCCTCTTCCCGGTCAGTGTCGCTTCCTTTAGACTACTTAGAACTTTGTATCCCTAATCAAAATCTCTCCTTATGGTCCCACCTAGGTATTCAGACCATCCAAAATATATTTGTGAATAATAAATTGGCACCATTTGATGATCTCAGAAGGACTTATCACTTATCTATTTCAGAGATTTATCGCCACATGCAAATTTCACATATGTTCAGCACTCAACTGATTCCACAGACATACTTTATGGATCTGGACCTGTTTCAGTTCTATGACTCTACCTCTCCCAGGTATATCCTTATGCCGCGTACACACGAGCAGACTTTTCAGGGGACTAGGTCCGAAGGCCTTTCGACTGACTTTCGGCGGAGTTCCGAACTTTCTGAATGAACGGACTTGGCCACACACAATCACACTAAAGTCCAACGGATTCGAACGTGATGGCGTACGACTGGACTAGAATAAGGAAGTTCATAGCCAGTAGCCAATAGCTGCCCTAGCGTCGTTGTTTGTCTGTCGGACTAGCACACAGACAAGCGGATTTTTCAATAGAAACTGGGTCCAGCCGAGTTCTGGCGGGAAAATTAGAAACATGTTCTATTTCTAAAGTCTGTTGTATTTTTCGACAGCAAAAGTCTGATGGAGCCCACACACAATCGAATTGTCCGTCGGATTCGTTCCGTCGGACCTTTGCTGTCGAAAAGTCCGGTCGTGTGCATTACTCTATAAGAAATTTGAGTAATTCTCATAGATTCACTAACACCACCACCATAATAAAATGGGAACACAACTTTGGCCAAGTACACCTGGAAACAAGCAGCCATTAGGATGTCTCCTGACTCTCGCCTCTGTGCAGATAATTGGGAATTTCTCCAAAAAGTCCTACACAAGTGGTATATCACTCCCTATATTCTTTCTAAGATATCCTCGGTTAACCCTGCACAGTGTTGGAGAAATTGTGGTTCCGTGGGCTCTCTAATCCTTATTCTGTGGTACTGTAAGTCTCCCTGGTCCTACTGGAATCAAGTCTTCAAACTGATTACATAATTTACGTCCTGACCCCTCCTTTCTTATTTTAAATTGTCTATTTTACATATCAACATAGATACCATCCCCTCCAAAGTCAGAATGGTCATTGTTCATATTATCCTTTCCGCTAAACTCAATATTACGAGACACTGGAACTCCTCTACTATCCCTGGAGTGTCTGATATTATTAAGGTAGTAAATTAGAATTGTGCGCTTGAGCGCATATTCACCACAAAAAATAATTGCGTGTCCTTCCCTTGGAATTCGTGGCTTACCCACCCCTATTATAATCCCTAATCTACTATTGCTCTTTTTGGATTCTCTCACCTATAACGTGACCATTACTTTCTTGTCTTGTACTGAGTGGTTTGAATCACAGGATCCCTCTTCCTATTATGTTTGCTTCCTCCATTGAATGCCTTAGTACTCCAGGTTCATGGACTGTTATTATACCGTATAGTTTGTAGTTCCCCACTATTTCTTCTGCCCGTTATTTTCTCTGTATATATATTTGTTCATATTATACATGTATTCACCTCGCCTAATTGTTATTGGGTGCTGACATGTACAGCCATTTCATGTATGTCTCCTTTCAACAGAATTGAATATTTTATTCCTTTTGTTGAATATCTCAAACTTTCTTTCCTCTACCTCTGTATTTCTCAACTAGGTGAGAATGACGTTACTGGTAATGCCCACTGCCCGCAGTCTCCTGAGATATGAATGACATCTATCCCACCTCATATTTTCACTTCCATGATAACTGTCCTTTAACATAAATTCTCTGATTTGACTTTAAAATGCTGCTTTATGTAACCCGCTGTTATTTACACAACTACAAACTTTAAAAAAAGATCTTACTAATAAAGTATATCCAAACCCAAGAACAAAATGTAATATATTACAACTTACCAGTCCTTAAAAGTGGTGGTTGCATTCGGTTTTTTTTCAGGCTTTTTCCTTTATTTTCACACCCGGTGATCCTGCAAGTAGCACACCTCCTGTCCTAGGGTGATAATACTCTCTAACCATACTGTATCTAAAGAGCACATGTGTAAAACACAAGGCCATCAGGCCGAATCAGGCCCGCCATGCCATATCTTGCGGCCCTCGCACCTCTACTGTAGTGGCACCCACCTCGTCTCCACCCACAACTTGTCTCAGCAGTTAGCAGCAGAGAGGAGGACAGAACTCTTCCGTCAGATCCTGCGATTCTCTGTGCAGCTGCGGAGAGTCTGTTCTCTAGCTTCTCCCCCTGTCTCAGCAGTTGGCAGCAGAGGACAGAACTCCTCCTACACATCCTGTGCAGCTGCAGAACCTCTTCGTCTCCGCCTCCTCGGTCTCAGTATTCATTATAATCCAGCAGCTGACTCCAGTCCTCCCCTGGTCCTCCTCCAGACCCTGCACTTTCTGCTTCCCAGCTCTGCCCCAGTTTCTTCCTGACAGAATCACAAGGAAAGGGAGGGGGTGCACTATGATGTAAGGAAGGGTGGGGGACTCTTGGCTTCTGATGGGGGGGGGGTGTTGACATCTGATGTAAAAGGTTGGGGTGCTCTGGACCTCTAGTCTCACAGTCACCCTAGGATAGAAATTGAGTTTGACACCCCTGCTATAGAGGCACAATACTGTCATGTTAGGAATACAAAACTCCTACCCCTCTTCTCATCTCCATAACATAAGGGGTGTTCTGCAGTTCACACAGATGATCTCGGTAGTGCTGATAACAGAGCAAATGGTAACAATGGAGAGAGCACAGTTTTTGCTGCATTTCCGTTTTGCACCTGTGAAAAAAGGACATGTGACTCAAAAAACGCACCAAATTTGCAGCCACGGGGTCTGATTTGTTGCGTTTTTGATGCATTTTCCATTCATTTCAATAGGGAGGTGCGTTTTTTTTTTTTACATTAAACATGCACCAAAAAATGCAGCTTGCAGGACCTGCAACTGACCAGTGTGAAGAGTTCCATAGGATTTAATGATCATGCGTTTTTCTCCTGAACGCTGAAAAACTGATTAGTGTGTAAGCAGCCTAACACACTGAGAAAGATTCCCCCATCCACCCCAAATGTATGGATGAGGCTATCGGTTCAGTTTTTTTTTTTCCATTTAGCCTGCTGGCCATACCAAAATGTATGGCTAGCTTAAGTAAATCAGTAAGACCTCTTTCACACTGGGGCTGCCCATGCATTAGCGGTAAAGCGCTGCTCGTTTTAGCAGCGATTTAATGCTGTTTAATTGGCACTTTTCCGCCGCTTTCCGGGGCATTTTTAACCCCAAAGAAGGGGTTAAAAATGCCTGTGTTGCAATATTTCCGAAGTACTTTTCAGGCAATTCGGAAGTGATGCCCATTCATTGCAATGGGCAGGGGCGTTTTGGCAGCGCTATATAAATAAATTCATTATATAATTAGAATATATATATATATATATATATATATATATATATATATAGATCTATCTCTCTCTCTCTCTCTCTCTCTCTCTCTATATATATATAGATAGAGAGAGAGAGAGAGAGAGAGATAGATAGATAGATAGATAGATAGATATAGCTATCTCTCTCTCTCTCTCTCTCTCTATATATATATATATATATATATATATATTTATGGTCTAGAGCCCTACGGACGACATGAGTAACGATAACACATAGGAACAACACAAAACTCACCACCATGAAATAGACCTGAAAGTGTGCCTTGGTCTACCGTATGGTACGCCAAAATAAGGGGGCATACCCTAGATAAAGAATGATAAGAAGTAGTTATGGAATAATGTGGAATGAGTATTCAGTCTGGGGTAAGAATACTTGGAAGAGGCTTTTAAAAGGGGAGGGTGGGCGGGTATCACGCACAGGAAACCGACAAAGACCGGCGGCCTTTGGGCTGCTTAAATACCCTCCGGGCTCCTCCCATAACTTCAGGCCGGTACCCGGCCTTCCAATTTATGGTCTAGAGCCCTACGGACGACATGAGTAACGATAACACATAGGAACAACACAAAACTCACCACCATGAAATAGACCTGAAAGTGTGCCTTGGTCTACCGTATGGTACGCCAAAATAAGGGGGCAAAAACCTTCAGGTAGGGGATAATTATTTATTAAAGGCAATGTCACTGAGTAAGTCGAGCAAAAGCCTGAGCCATTTCTAACTGTGGGTTAGGAATGTAGCGGGAGAAGCAGGCCGATTTCCACCGACCCAGTTTCTTAATCACGTGGTCCGGAACCCCCTGTCTTGAGGCCGTCGTGGCCGCCCCGATCCGGAATGAATGCCCGGAGTACTGGCTGGGGTCCAACTGAAGATTGCCGAGAAGGACCCGGACATGTTCCACGAATTGTGACGAGTTGAGGGGTTTTACCGGAAAGGGTAGAAGCGGGCTGGACCCTGGGCGGTCGGATAGTAGTGCCGTCAGGCGGTTCAACACGGCAACTGGGCACCAGTTATTGTGAGTCCTGTACAGGTGAATATCTACTCCGGAACCTCGCTGCTGAGTTTTGGATGTCGCCAAGTGAAGGACGTAGTGATCCTGGTGGCGATAGAGATTACTTCTATGCAAGACTGGACCGGCTGGGTGGCTGCGAGTGAACTCGCTGGGCCGTAGAAACCCATAAAATGCCATGTGTATCGCAGCCTGCAGGACGGTGCTGAGGAGGAGACCGAAAGGGGACCTATCCAGGATGTCTGACATCCCCTTGAAGATCTCCCCCGTGATAGGCAGCCGCTTCGGGCTGACTGGCGGCTGGTGTTTCTGAACTCCACGTAGTAGAGCCCTCACTGCGTGGCAGGAGAACACCGAAGGCCTTGCGGGGTCTTGAAGTGACAGGTAGTGCTGCACCCCGGCCACGTACTGGCGTATCGTGCTGTGTGACAGTGCTAGGTGTGAATGACAATAGGCGATGAACGCCATGACCTGCTTGAGGCTGGAAGACTCGTGAGGCCGCTGGGGCAGGAACTTGTTAAATGCCCTCCAGGCAGTCCGGTAGGCCCGACGGGTGTTGCGGGCGAGTGAGGCGTTAATGATGTTGGTAGCTGAGCGTAGATGGGGGGCTAGTCCAAGGTCAGTTGTGACCAATCCGGGATAGTGGCTGAATGATGGCAGGCTCCTGGCATCTGTTCAAAGAAAGAAATAAAGTTAAAACGGAAGAGTGCGTCCGCTGCTGAGTTAAACTTCCCTGGAATGAACGAGCAGTAAACATTGAACTGATGCTGTAGGGATAGCTGGACCAGTCTGCGGAGGAAGGACATGACGGGCCTGGACTTAGACCTGCCCTTGCTGATGATCTCGGCTGTGGCTTGATTGTCTGTCGAGAAAGCCACAGTCTGTCCAGACCAAAGGTGACCCCATAGGTGAGCGGCTGCTACAATAGGGAAGAGCTCAAAGAGGGCTGACGTAGTAGTGAAGCCCGGTGTGGCTAGTGCTTGAGGAGGCCAAGGGGCGGCGAACCACAAATGGCCAAAAATGGCGGCGCATCCTGTGGATGCGGCCGCGTCGGTCACCACCTGTGGTGACTGCGTGGACACGACTGGGATGAACAGGGACACACCGTTCCAATCACTAAGAAAGTGTTCCCACATGGCCAGATCTGCCCTGGCTGCAGAATCCAGCCTGATGACCTGGTCTGGGTCCTGAGTGTAGGACAGGAAGACCAGCAACCGGGACACGAAGGAGCGGCCCTGGGGGACGATCCTCACAGCAAAGTTCAGCATCCCGAGGAGAGACTGAAGTTGCTTCTGAGTACATCCCCCCACCCGGGTGAATTCTCGCAGAACCGTCCTGATACGGTCCAACTTATCTGCGGGAAGGCTGGCCTGCATGGCAAGCGTGTCAAGGTCGACGCCCAAGAACGTGATCTTGTGTGCCGGGCCGTCAACCTTGTGCTCTGCTATGGGGACGTTCAGATTGTCGAAAACCGTCCTCAACTTTCCAAGGTCCCCTGGGGGAGCCCCGGGCGGTTCTATCAGAAGGAAGTCATCCAAATAATGGATGACCTCGTGGCACTGTGCCTCATGGAGAAGGATCCACGCCAGGGTCTCCGCGAACTTGTCAAATAGCCAAGGACTACTCTTAGACCCGAAGGTCAATTTGGTCGCGAAGTAATATCGCTCCCTCCACTTGATGCCGTGCCAGCACCACAGGGAAGGATGAATGGGTAGCAGCTTGAAGGCGTCGGATATGTCCGCCTTCGAGAGCCAAGCACCCACCCCTGCCCTGAGAATGGCCTGGATAGCCATGTCTACCGAAGCGTACTTCAGCGAGAACTCCTCGGAGGGGATGAGCGAGTTGAGACTGGGAACGACGGAAGAATGAGGCGCTGACAGATCATACACCAGACGTTTTTTATTTGAAAACTTTCCCTGCACAAGCCCGATAGGGCTAACCCTCCAGATGCTGAAGGGAGATTGACAGAACAGGCCTATCATGAAGTCCCGATCCAACTCCGTCTGCAAAAGGACGTCAATCGCTGGCTCATCTGTTGCTGCTGAGCGTAGGTTCGGACATTCGTGGGTGGAGTGGGGCAGGGTGATGAGCCCGGTATGAAACCCATCAGTGAAGCCTCGGATGAGGTAGCTGGCGAGTGACGGAGTGGGGTGTGAGGTCAAGTAAACACCGAGCCAAAGGACATTGACCCGGCTTAGTCATGGTTTCTTCTGTTTGACCTCACACAGGATCCTGGGGTGCGCCCTCTGGCATAGGGTGCAAACGTGCAAGAGCCGGCACTGGCTGAAATTGCAGGAGCCGTAATTAAAATTGTTGCAAATGGCGGCTCCCCCAACCATCCGCACCGGACGTCCCAACTTGTCCACCTTTTGCCCATGCGCCGGGGCCTGCTGAGCCTGGCTCGTGCTGGTAGAGGCCGTGCTAGCTATCGGATGGACAGAGGCTATGTTGGCACACCAGACCGTGGTGTGGAACGCTGACTGACAGACAGCACATAGCGGGGAGCGAAGGCCTGCGAAGTGGCGGCAGAATAACTCCGTGTCCACTACGCTCCAGTCCGTTGACAAATGAAACTGTGAGAATCTGGCTGCGGCTTTGGCCGAGAAGGACCGATGATAGTCGTAGAACGCTGAGCCACCGTATTTGTGGCCCAGGTCTACGATCAAATGGAGGTAGAGGTCCAGTTCCTCCCGTCTGCCGGGGGAGGCTGAGCACAGCACGTCCCTAAACATGCCGAAAGCGAGCGTGAACTCGGGCACCATGAGCTTCCTGTTGAGCCTCGGATCCTTCGCTTTCAAAACCACCGAGACGTCCCCCCAGGTGTAGGCCTTGTTCTCGGCCAAGTCATGGACCGAGATCAAGAGTGAGGCCAGATTAACGTCTCTGCCCTCTAGTATGTCCTTCCTTACGCTGGGTGGCACCAGGTGGGAAGGGTGAACGGTAGTCGCCGAGACCGCTGTGGGATCCCAATGACAGATGACAACACGGATGACTGACTTGACATGTTGCCATAACTGAATGAAACTTCCCGTGACAGGGCCCGGCCCGTTCGTACCGTATGGGGTGCCTGTGGGCCGGACTCTGGAGCACGTACAGAAATGAGGCAACCGTGAAACGAGGCCGACTGCCTGGGTACGCTGAGGCCGAACTGTGACATCCAGCTGCCACCGGGTCCGACTCCAAGCTCCCTTTTTTTTTTTTTTGTAGAAATGCGGCCGGCCTAGGGCACGCCGGCGTGAATTCGTACAGGCGGGTGACCAATTAACGCCGGGGCGTGGTAAGGTGACACAGAAATGATATAACATGACAAGGGCAAGAATCAAAGTTTTCTTTTTTTTTTTTTTTTTTTTTGCGACTCCGCCCCTGGCGCATGTATTGAAATGAGGCCGGGCCTGGGGCACGCCGACACGAATTAGTGCGAGGAAGTGACTGCATTCATGCCGGGCGTGGTAAGGTGACAGAAATGAGATACCATGACAGGGGCAAGAATCAGGAATGTACGTAAACCAGTGATGCGATTCCGCCCTTGGCGCATGTATTGAAATGAGGCCGGGCCTAGGGCACGCCGACACGAATTAGTGCAGGGAAGTGACTGCATTCATGCCGGACGTGGTAAGGTGACAGAAATGAGATACCATGACAGGGGCAAGAATCAGGAATGTACGCAAACCAGTGATGCGATTCCGCCCTTGGCGCATGTATTGAAATGAGGCCGGGCCTAGGGCACGCCGACACGAATTAGTGCGGGGAAGTGACTGCATTCATGCCGGACGTGGTAAGATGACAGAAATGATATACCATGACAGGGGCAAGAATCAGGAATGTACGCAACCAGTGATGCGATTCCGCCCTTGGCGCATGTATTGAAATGAGGCCGGCCTGGGGCACGCCGACCCGAATCAGTGCAGGGAAGTGACTGTATACAAGCCGGGCGTGGTAAGGTGACAGAAATGATATACCATGACAGGGGCAAGAATCAAGAATGTACGCAACCAGTGATGTGATTCCGCCCTTGGCGCATGTATCGAAATGAGGCCGGGTAGTCGTGCATCTGGATCGCCCCGATCGGAGCATGCATGGATGCGACCGGACCAGGATGGAAGCGATGGCATGAACACCCTGATGCGAAATGATTTAGCATGACCGAATGGCCTGATACGTTGGCCACATTTGAAATGATGAAATGATTGTCATGCTAACACGTGAAATGTTTCGACACGGTCGAAGTGATTCGTACAATTAGTATGCCAACAGTGCTTCGGAATGTAAATAGCGATTCGGCACGCTCGCTGGCGCCACCGATTCGAATAATGGCAGGACATGAACGATACGTGTGAGTGCGAATGGCACCCGTGCATGAGTCACGTTTGAACGATTCGAAGACTGCGTAGCACGACCGCGAAAGGGGAACCCTTGAGTGCCGGATGCGGCATCGGTCGGAGTGTAGTGGCGGGCGGCCCTGAATGTGCGTGCCGCTAGATGGCTCCCGATCGTGTACAACCAAAAACGTGCGAGTAAGTGTTTAGTTTTCGAGACAAGCAGCGCGTGGTTCGTGAGCTACGCAGACCACAGTTTAGTGACATGATAAGCAGTGCATGAGAACGTAAAACATGGGAGCCGAAGCCCTACCTGCGACAGCCGAACCAGACTCTTTGTACGAAACTGCGACTCGGCGACACGAGTGCGACACGAAGGGACAACACGACTTACGAACACGGACGCGGGACTGCAACAAGAGGAGACGGACAGACGAAAACGGAGCTCACGAACCGGCACCAACAGCGCTTGTCTCGAACGAGTCGGTCCTAGATGTCTGACGTATCAGATATCACGCACAGGAAACCGACAAAGACCGGCGGCCTTTGGGCTGCTTAAATACCCTCCGGGCTCCTCCCATAACTTCAGGCCGGTACCCGGCCTTCCAATATATATCCATCTATATATCTATCTATCTATATATATATATATATATATATAGAGAGAGAGAGAGAGAGAGAGATAGCTATATGGAATATTGGAATAGATGGCTCTATATTTGTACCATACACCAACAGTTTTGGATGTGTATCTGGCTGTTGGGGCATAAACTAATAATTTATTTAAATGTTTAATCCTCTTATTTTTTGGAATATGTGATGGAATGAAGCATGTGAATAAGATAAGTAAGACAAAACTGTACCTAATATTGTCTTCAATGATGAATCAAATTAGTTTTTGGGTTAGTTTTGAATTTAGTCTATGTACTAAAGAACATTAGCAATTATTTTTTTTTAATTCAGTGATCCATAAACACTGCCTGCTTAACAAAATGATTTAATTAATATTATCACACAACCTATTAATTATAAAACAAAACTACAATGACATTTAAAATGATCACATTTTTAAAGTTAATTATACATTTTATTTCTAACTTTATAGACCACACTGAAGTTTCAACTCACATACCTTTTACTAGAAAAGTAAGGCTAGGTTGAAACCTAAGCAGTTATGCGAGCCGCATTTGCATAGGCAAAATAGCCTATTCATTTGAATGGGCTGCTGTGCCTGCGTTTCATGCAGGAAAAGGTTTCTGCACCTTTTTTAACCTCCCTGGCAGTGTGATTATGTCTGGAATTTTGTACCAAAAGCGGTACAATTATTTTGCATGGAAATTTGGCGTTTCATATTGTAGGCTGCAATTCTTATGAATAACTCACTTAAATCTGTCCAAACCAGAGTGTAGTAAACATCCCGGGTATGATAAAGTTTGAAACACCAAAATCATAAATTATAATATAATAAAAATATATATAAAAATTATTCAATAATGTAATCAAATCAAAAACACTGAAAGTTGCAGAATAGTCGCTGTCATTAAATTTAGTGTTTGATGATGAATTGTGATTCTAATTTATTATCGCTGTTTTCTAGCAGGTCTAAAACCACTTTTGACATAAAGGGACACTTTTTGGTTGCTATGGACAATCTCCAAATTCCAGGCAGAAAAAAATGTATTTATTATATAAAATGACATGCAGGGCACTGGGCAGACCACTAGGGACAAATGGGATGTGTATTTTTTTTATACAGTACTGTAATCTGTAATATTACAGTACTGTATGTGTATTGTGTGTTTCAACTTTTTTGAATTTGGCGTCGATCTTCGCTCCCGTGCGTCGTAACATCGCAGGGAACGGAGCTCAGCGGCACTTGGGCACTGTGTGAATCGAGCGAGTAGACGGCTCGCACACACAGTGGGGAGACATCGCAGGATCCAGGGGACAAGGTAAGTAACCCCCCCCTGTATCCTGCAATGCGAGCCCGAGTCTGGCTCGGGGTTACCGCTTTTGGTACTGAAGTTCCCGCCCCGAGCCAGACTCGGGAATACCGCCAGGGGGGTTAAAATGCAACCAGAGGGATATCACATAGTGCTTTTGCTTTTGCACCATGCACCAATTCCAGGAGGTCCTTATCCCTAAATTACAAGCTCTGTACACCCACATCTTCGATTCTGCTACACTCTCGTCATCCATAGGTGAAGCTCTCATTGTCCTAATAAACAAACCTGGCAAAGACCCCCTCTTCCCAGAATAATACCGCCCTATCTCTCTTCTACAATTAGACGTTAAAATCCTTGCTAAAATCCTCACCCTGCGGCTAAATAAAGTGATACTTAATTAATTCGGATCAGACCAGGTTCATGTCCAACAAGAACACAGCATTCAATCTCCAGAGACTCTTTATGAATTCACAGGCCACACATGACACCATTAAATACAGGGTAGTGGTAAGCCTGGACTCCGCCAAGGCGTTTGACTCCGTGGAGTGGAACTACCTGTGGGAGTGTCTCTGCAGGTGTGGCTTAGGCCCAAAATTGCGACGGAAAAAGTCCGCTAGAGCCCACACGATCGGATTTTCCAACAACATAATCCGATCTGACTTTTTCCGTCTGAATTTCCGACCGTGTGTACAGGGCATAAGAAGGGCATTGACCTGGGGGACTCAATACCTAGAGTCAGGAGGGGATAAACCTGGGGGCATCCAATTTGGAATAAAACCTGGTAGGTAGGGGTGCAAATAATTTGATTTAGGGAGGGAATAAACCCAGAGGGTACACATAATTCACTTTAGAAAGGGAATTAACCCAGGGGGTACATCATTTAGTGTAGTTTGATAATAAACCCAGTGGCAGATAATTCACTCTAGGGAAGGAAAAACACCAGGGGGCACATAAATCAGTTTAGGGAGGGAAAAACCTGCAGCGCACATAATCAGGGAGGGGATAAACTTGAGGGCACCCAATTCAGTTTCAGAAGGGAATTGATCCCTATTTTTGTGTAAGAAAGTGATACACCTGGCAGGCAAACAATTTGGAATAATCCTGGGGGTAGGGAGTGGGGCACATCATTTGATTAATTCGGTTTAGAGAAGCATTTTTCCCCAATGCTCCCCCATGACACTGGCTCTGAGAACTGCCAGTCCCACACATTTAAAATTAGGCATTTACAAAGGATTATCAGAATGGCAAAAGAGGACAGGAAAATTGCAGCAAAAAGCCAAACTCTAGACAATCTTTACAATGATAGACTATACTTTACAATGATATCAATAAATATGATTAGTTAACACTATACCTACTATCTGCAAAGTGTCACATCTGATATTATTTTCTGGTCCTATGTTATGTTTTTATTGTCAGAATAATTTAAAAGGACTATATAACGGACATGAAAATGGGATCCAGGCAGAAAGACTTCTGGCTAATTAGGAGTTAATACAATTTCCCCATTTAGGCCCATAATCTATTAGAAAGAGTAAAATAAGACCTATATTTACTGGATTCAATATACCATAGTTGTTAAAATGTCACCTTTAAAATGCTGATATTGATTTAGTGTATAAGATCTAATAGGCTGTTTTCTACACCAGTAAATCTTGAAAACTCAGAATAACATCTGTTTATACTGATCAAGATAAATACGAGGCACTTTTTTGTTCTGTCATTTGTCCTGCTTATTTGAATTCGGTGTTTGGCTTAGATTTCAGTGTCGGTTAAAGCACCAGTAATTTAGATGGAGCATTAGGGTTGATTTACTAAGGGCAAATAGACTGTTTACTTTGCAAGGGAATTTTCACTTTGCAAAAGACATTTCTCTTAGCTTAGTAAATGGGAGCTCTGATGCCTTCCATCGTCCAATCATATGCAAATCAAATGTGTTTTTTATATTAATTGTGTTTTGCACATAATTGGGTATTCACCGCACTCAATAAGAGCTGGGGAAAATTTCCCTGCAACGTGCAATTTCTCTTGCAAAGTGAACAGCCTATTTGCCTTTATTAAAGTAACCCCATTATATTGCAAAGTTCTTCTAATTAACAAAGATTTTGTATATTTTGGAGCTGCAATATATGTGATCCATACATATTCTAGTTTTGTGTACCTAGTGCTGTTTGGCTGTTTATTATACCTGGTGGCCGGCTATTTAGTAAGTAATCTAGGTGGCTCTACAGTGCTGGTTCCCAGGCTCTCCTCTTCCTCTGGGGAACCCAGAACCACGGTAAATTAACCAGTGACACGTATGAGAGAGTGAGAGCGATAACATCAAATGTAACACACCTGCTCCCCATTCACACCTGAGACCTTGTAACACTAACGAGTCACATGACACCGGGGAGGGAAAATGGCTAATTGGGCCCAATTTGGACATTTTCACTTAGGGTTGTGCTCACTTTTGTTGCCAGCGAATTTGGACATTAATTGCTGTGTGTTAAGTTTATTTTGAGGGGACAGCAAATTTACACTGTTATACAAGCTGTACACTCACTACTTTACATTGTAGCAAAGTGTCATTTCTTCAGTGTTGTCACATGAAAAGATAGAATAAAATATTTACAAAAATGTGAGGGGTGTACTCACTTTTGTGAGATACTGTATATCCATATACTGTTATGACCACTGCCAGGTAAAGCGAATAACATAAATTATCTTGTTACAATTGCACCTGAAAGTGGGTGGGATATATAAGGCAGCAAGTGAACATGTTGTTGATGTGGTGATGTGTTGATGTGTTGAAAGCAGAAAAAAATTAGCAAGAGTAAAGATTTGAGTGACTTTGACAACAGCCAAATTGTAATGGCTAGATGACTGGGTCAGAGCAACTCCAAAATTGTAGATGTTGTGAGTCTGCAGTAGTCAGGACCTACCAAAAGTGGTCCAAAGAAGCAAATGTGGGAAACTTGGGTCAGGGCGGCCATAGCTCATTGATAGACGTGGGGAGTGAAGGCTGGCTGATATGGAAGAGGCTGCTGTAGCTCAAATTGTTGAAGTTAATGCTGTTTTTGATACAAAGGTGTCAGAACACACGGTGCATTACAGTTTATTGTGTATGGGGCTGTGTAGCTGCAGACTGGTCAGGGCGCCTATACTGACCTGTGTCCACAGCCAAAAGTGCCTACAATGGGCACACGAGCATCGGAACTGGACCACAGAGCAATGGAAGAAGGTGGCCTGGTCTTATGAATTCAAGAATGCTTTCAGGAGTTTGCGATGTTGACTTAGCCTCCAAAATCTCCAGATCTCAATCCAATCAAATATCTGTGGGATGTGCTGGAAAAACAAGTCCGATCCATTGAGGCCCCACATCACAACTTACAGGAGGGATCTGCTGGTAGCACCTTCAGAGGTCTAGTGAAGTCTATGCCCCAACAAGTTATGGTGGGTGGTCATAATGTTAGGTCTGATTGGTGTGTGTATATATATATATATATATATATATATATATATATATATATGTGTAAAAAATGCTACTTGGTATGTGCAGTAGATAGCATCCTGTCAACCTGGACAGCTGCAGTGTGATATAGGGAGCAGGAGCTTACTGTAAGACCCCTTTCACACTGGGACGGTTTTCAGGCACTTTAGCGCTAGAAATAGCCTCTGCTAAGTGCCTGAAAGCCGCCTCCCATTCATTCCAGTGTGCCTTTTCACACTGGGGCGGTGCGCTTGCGGGACGGGAAAAAAAGTCCTGCAAGCAGCATCTTTGGGGCGGTTGGGAGTTGGACCCCTGCCATTGGAATGAATGAGTAGCGCATTCAAAGCACCTTAAAAGCCATTTGAAAGGGCCGCAAAAACTGGAGTTTTTAACCCCTTTGTTTGGGGTTAAAAGTGCCCCGCTAATGGCCGAAAAGTGGCGCAAAAGTGCCTCTAAACAGCGGCGCTTTAGCGCTAACGCGGCCGAAGCCCCAGTGTGAAAGGGGTCTAACCTGCAGTGCCAAGGAAAACAATGTGTGCCATCTCATGTGGTTGACTGGTTAATGGAATGATCTGTCTTTAGTCTGTTATATGAACAGCTCACAGATGATACCTTTCCCTCGGGATATGGTCTGTATTCATGCAAATACAAATGTAAGAAACATAGTTCACTCCATTTAAATCATTTATTTGGATTTCCCCCTTAAAATATTACACTTACAAGGTTTCAAAAGATAAAATCATTTGTCACAGTGTTACAAGATGTCTGCTTGCTCACCACTCTGATAGCATGACGTCACAGGCTTGCTCCTTCCCCTCTACTCGCGTATTGCGTACAATTGGCTTTCTCAATAGAACGTCACGCCATCAGAGTGGTGAGCGTGTGACAAATGAATTTATCTTTTGAAACCTTGTAAGTGTAATATTTTAAGGGGGAAACCCAAATAAATGATTTAAATGGAGAGCACTATGTTTCTTACATTTGTATTTCCTTTCAGAGCTTGTGTAGCTCAGTGTTGAGGTGATCAGGCATAACAGCTGGTGGAGGTGTGCACATTTATAATATTGGAGAAGTGTGATAGATACACAGCGGTGGAATATTGATGCACAGCAATCAAGAAATTGGAAAAGTCTATATATATATATATATATATATATATATATATATATGAACTTTTTTTTATATTTTACTTATTATGGATATTAAATGTTTAAATTTTTCATTGTGTTCAGATTTGGTTTATTTATTTGAATAATCACATGAGAGTGGGCAGTGCTGCACTATTTATATAATAAATATTTTAGATGGTGAAGTGATACACTGAGAGTGTTCAGTAGCTGCAGAAATTAAATTTATAATTTATCATTTATAATCTACAATTGTACACTTACACAATAATTTTAATTTTCATTTTAAATTTAAGTTATTTAGCACTTTGTGTGGCGCTGATTGACTTTTACACAAGATATACATATATACTATATATATATATATTTTTTTTTATATATACCATTTATTTGCATTACCTCTGATTATATGTATTTTTTAGTGTCGCAAATAAAATGATAAAGCAAAAATGAAACAATTATCCGAGTCTGGGTAACTCACATGGCTTAATAAAACCAGTTTTAGCACTCTAGAGGGTATAATAACAAACCTAACCACACAGGCAACTGTAAGAGTAACATAATTAAAGTTCAGTAAAACTGTTAAGTTTAATTTCATTTACAGAAAAAATGACCAGTATCAGCATAAAAATCGAGTTTATATGCAATAGCAAAAATTGTTTTCCTAATGCATTTATAAAGAAGTTGGCTTTGTATACGAAGATTGTCACTGGCCTTATCCATTTAATACTGATAAATTGTGATTTATTTTCATTCCTGTGTGGTTGTAATCATATTGCTTATTTGTAAAAAGTAAAGCATATTTTAGAATTAACACTTAGAGAGCAAATTAAATGAAATAGTGTCAGGCTGGGGAAGAGGACTTCAGGACAGCACTCTTGGACAAAGTTAAATCTAGTGAGCTAAGTCTACTGTATATTGGTTAACTAAGAATTAAAGTTGAATTTTTAGGCAGATATCAAAAGTTCAGATTAATGCAGCTATGTTTAATAAATATATTTTTAAATGTTAGCAGTGTAAGTATCTAAAATTTTACTTGATATCAGCCTCTTGCGGTCTCTGTGTAGCAGAGCTCAGAGAGGTGGAGGAGGAAGAAGCACAAAGAGCCAATTAGGTGTGGTGCAGTGGAAGGGGCATGCCAATAGGAAGACAAAGCGTCCTTTTTTGCTGTCCAATTGCATGGTTGTGGTGGGAAGGAGACCCTGTTAAAGTGTATTTCAAGAAGAGCAAAAAGTCCTCCCAGTCCTTATTTTGGGGCTACAGAATATTTAGCCTCTGGTGTGGAGTTGGCAAAGTAGGTGGGTCTGAGTAGTTTGGCAAAAAAAAAGCTGGCAGGGCTAACACCACTCCACAAAAAATATTACAGCTGCTAAACGTGACAGCTTCCCGTCAGGCTGGTTGTTAGGAAGCCGGCAGCCACCAGCATCCTACCCTGTTTCCCCAAAAATAAGACCTAGCGTGATTGTCGGTGATGGCTGCAATATAAGCCCTACCAACCAAATAAGCCCTAGTTAAAGTCCTTGTAGGTCTTATTTTCAGGGTAGGGCTTATTTTAGGGGAAACAGGGTAGGGCTTATTTGGGGGGGAGGGCTTATATGGCAGCCATCACCGACAATCACGCTAGGTCTTATTTTTTGGGAAACAGGGTAGCAACCAGGAGTCATCCCCGTCATCAGCCAGGAATCAGCATAATGTAATGAAATGGGTGAGGATTGAATGGGTTTTAAGAGGGGAACCCACACAAAAGAAAAAAAAAACACATTGTGTCATAAGGACTGGCATAGCTCGGGGGCTGTGAGTGCGCACACGTGTGTGTGTCTCTTTATGGAGAGATCTGGGATCTTTAAGACACCAGATTCCTCCTCTGCCCTTAAAAGCATTTGATCACAAAGATTGGTGCTCAAATTATTTTGTTTTTCAAAAATGGCGTGTTTACATCCGGGTAAACTGTAAGTGATGTACGGTCATCACAAAGAGCCAAACAAAGCCAAACCGGTATTTGTTCGGCTCTGTAATCAGCCTGGGGAAGCGCTGGCTGGTTGATCGGGACCCCTGGTGGGACAGGACATCCCGTACGGGTATGTCGCTGGTTGGCAAGTGGTTAAACAGGTTAAATTTACCCACCAGCATGTCTTTGAAGTGTGGGAGGAAACCAGAGTGCCCTGTGAAAAACTGTGTGCTGTTACCTTTTGCAGCCCATTCAAACTCAATGGACTGTCAAAATGCTCCCTACGGGAAAGCGTGTGTTCCCATGTGATCCTGGTATGAACTGGCCCCTAACCTAGGTTCACACTTCTGTATTTAGTGCAAAATCTGACTTCCTGACAAATGACATTTTGGTTTTAATTACCATGATATAAAATAATGAATGTGGGGGCCTTTTGGTGTGTGTGATTTTTTTTTTTTTTTTTTTTGGGGGGGGGGGGGGCAGAATTTAATTCTTGGTCCAAAATAAATATGTCCCTCACTAACATGTGAGACTGCTGGATGAGCATACAGCATATTGCACTGTGTTGCGGGTTCGAGCCAAGACTTCATGTACCCGAAACACAATAGAGTTTATCTGATCGGTGCTCAGCCATTCAGAGAAAGTGATGTATTCTAGCAATGAATACAAAGCTTCCTCTGAGTGGCTGAGTCAGAGGTTGTGACATCATCAGCCTGAATCTCTGACTCAGCCAATCAGAGAAAGCTTTGTATTCATTGCTAGAATACATACCTTTCTCTGAATGGCTGAGTGACACTGTGATAGACTCTACTGTGTTCCGGTATGAGACAGGAAGTCTCGCCTCAAATCCGGAACACAGCGCGGTAGGTAGCCGCAGGTACATAAAGTTTATACCACACATCCAGCTGCCTCACATGTTGGTATATCAAAAGATGGATAGCTTTAAGGGGGCAGTTGGTGGGTGGCAAAAACGGGGCTCAACCATGGCTTCCACCAAACATATGTCTAAATGAAGCCTATGTGCAACCATTCTTAAACAATTTCCCTCCCCTCCTTCTACCTATTTTGCCTAACCGGTACAAAAAAGATTTCTGTACTTATCTATTTTTAAGGCAGATCTGGTCCGGTCATGTGATCCCACAGCTCCGGCTTTCCTGTGTCATGGAGCCTTAAACAAAGGCTGGGAATTTCGGGAGCCATGATGTCACCCAAAGACTCCCATGTCCAAGCCATTGTTGCACTCCCTCCTCTCCTAGGGTTGCGACCTCATCTCTTTAAACCCGGACACATATGAATTACACAGGTTCTGAGGCTAATTTAATGCAGATAAGGCACCAAGTGAGTTTAAATACCACCTTAATCAGCCACAGAACCTGTTTAATTAATATGTGTTTGGTTTTAAACGGATGGGGGGCAACCCAATTCTTTCCCCTGCAGCAGCCACTCACTGACACAGGGGAGCTGGAGCTGCAGAATTATGTGACCGGATAAGGGCAAATTAAAGAAAGGTAAATATACATATCTTTTTTGCACAAGGTAGGCAGGATAGGTAGGAGGAGGGGGAGGAAACATTTATAAGAATAGTTAGTTTTATGTTTGAATTACACTTTAACAGGCAGAAACTCAGCAAGCTGAGAGTTGAACTTCACCCTAGTCTTGAAGGCTAATACCTTGTAACCTCTTATTCGCCATGAAGGAAAATTCGACGTGTTTCTCAATCCCTTCTAACCAGCAAAGCTCACTGTTGTGATTATTTCTTTTGTATCCTAATATCATTTGCTGTGTTTGGATGCTGCTATAGTTTACATACCCCTCGGGTGGAGGATGTGCAATCAGACTCCCATGAACAGTATTCAACGCACTTTGATTGTCATCAGCTGCAGCTTATTATTCCGTCAAGGATTCCTCCTGTTTATCGATGACAAACAATGTGCAATCACTTTCTATTGATTGTAAATCGCTTTGCATAGGCTGGCGGGCTTGGCAAAGCAGACTGTGACGCCTCTTGTCCATTGCTAGGCGCGAGAAGGCCCATGGCGCTGAAATGGATTCAATTAAATATTGTTACCTTTGTGCATGAAAGTCACATTGCAGCTCCCAAAATGTTGGGTTCTGCTCGAATCATTGCAATAGCTGCTATTATGTACTAGAAACTTTCTCAAGCTGGGTCATCGATATTTATTTCGTTTTGTTTTTGCACTTTGCCTTTTGTATTGACTCATTCAACAAGATGTTTTAAAGGAGAATTGTACCACGAGAATTATGAAGCCTGATATCGGCTATCTCTCTGTAGAGCTCAGTGGTGCCTTTTGCAACAGTGAGTGCAGTGAGGACCCAGGAGATCAACAGTCCCACAAGTGTCAGTTCCTGCAGAAGACTTCAGCTGGGGTATCTCTGGATTGGAGCTGTGCTTGACAGCGTGGGAGGTAGGAGAGCTGTTTTTTTTTAGTTTGCTGGCTGGGTCACTTTAAGGCTGGGTTCACACTGGTGTGATTCAGGAAACCCTGCAAATCCTGTGCGGTTTCCCGCATCGCACCTGAATCGCAGATGGTTCACACTGACATCTGAGAACCGCTGCGGGTGTCAATGCAAAGTTGATGACACTTGCAGATTAGTTTGCAGATGTCAATGTGAACTGTCAAATGGTACAGGGATCAGATTGCATGGGTGTGAATTCCCACGCGATCGGATTCTAGTACGGACCAAAAAAATGGTCCTGAACCATTTGGTCTGAATGCGATGCAATTTCAGCCATACAAACAGCCTCTGTCAGACAGCACATAGATTTACCTACTGTCTCTCTGTTAGGCAGAGAAACCAACACCTATAAGGCCACTTTCACACTGAGGCGCTTCTAAACTGCCAGTAAAAACATTAAGCGCCTTTGAAGAGCTTTTCAGGCGCTTTTGAAGAGCTTTCCATTCATTTCAATGGGGAGGGGAGTTTTTCACAGCCCTGCCAGCACACTGCCCCAGTGTGAGCTTTCATTGATTCATTGATTTTAATAGAAATAAGTTTTAATGAGCTTTTTAGGCGCTGTTTTTAGCGTGAAAGCGCCTGAAAAGCGCCTCAGTGTGAAAGGGGTCTTAGACCCCTTTCACACTGGGGCCGTTTTCAGGCGTTTTTCAGGCGCCTTAGCGTTAAAAAAAGTGCCTGTAAAGCGCCTGAAAGAAGCCTCATCTGCAATCTCAATGTGAAAGCCCGAGTGCTTTCACACTGAGACTCCTTTCACACTATGGCGTTTTTCAGGCGCTTTAGCGTTAAAATAAGCGCCTGTAAAGCACCTGAAAGAAGCCGCAACTGCAATCCCAATGTAAAAAGCCCGAGTGCTTTCACACTGAGGCGCTGCGCTGGCAGGGCGTCAAAAAGAGTCCTGCAAGCAGCTTCTTTGCAGTGCGTTTGGAGCAGTGAATACACCGCTCCTAAAGCTCCCCTTCCCAAAGCAATGGGAAGCGCCTGCAAAACGCCTGAAAAAAGCGCCTGCAAAGCGTTTTTGGCAGCAGCACTTTGTGGGCGCTTTTAACCCTTTATTTAGCCACTAGCAGGGGTTAAAAGCGCCCCACTAGCGCTCGAAAAACCCATGTAAAGCGCCGCTAGATTAAGCGGAGCTTTACAAGTGTTTTTCGGGTGCTGGCAGTGGGAAAGGGCTCTTAAAGCACTTGGGCTTTCACATTGGGATTGCAGATGAGGCTTTTTTCAAGCGCTTTACAGGTGCTTTTTTTAACGCTAAAGCGCCTGAAAAACGCCTGAAAAATACCCCAGTGTGAAAGGGGTCTTAGGGCTCTTTCACACTGATGGACCGTATGTCCGTTTTTCATCCTTCCGTTTTAGGATGAAAAACGGACATACATGTATCCCTATGGGATAGCGGGTGTCAGCGGATAAGCATCCGCTGACACCCGCTCTCGTCCGTGCCCGCTCTGCTCCGTTTCTGCAGACGGAGGAAAATCCTATTTTTTCTTCCGTCTGCAGAGCGGATCGGATGACGACGGACTCTACGGTCCGTCGTCACCCGATCTCCCATAGGGGAGAGTGGCGCTCTGACAGGTCCGTCCCTGCACAGTGTGCAGAGACGGACCTGTCATCTTCCTGCTCAGCGGAGATCGCTCCGGCGATCCTCGCTGAGCAAGCGGCTATCCACGGGGCGGATCTGCACTGATCCGCCCCGTGTGAAAGAGCCCTTATACACTCACTCTAGCACCTACCTAAGAGGGCGCTACATGTGCATGGACCCTAACCATCTCAATGTGACAATCAGTGTCCGCACTTCAGTAAAGTATCTTCAATGGCAAGTATTTTCTGGGCAAAATCGATTTAACTGAAATCAATATATACCGTATTAATCGGCGTATAACACGCACCCCAATTTAAGAGGGAAGTTTCAGAAAAAATACTTTTTTTAAAATAAACCACTTTGAAGCAAAATAATGGCCAGTGAGCAACAATGCAGACTGATTAGTGCCCATCTGCAGCCTTAATGCAGCCTAATCTGTGCCCACTTGCAGCTTCAGTGCAACCTGATCTGTGCCCATCTGCAGCCTGATCTGCGCCCATCTGCAGCCTGATCTGTGCCCATCTGCAGCCTGATCTGCACCCATCTCCCCCATCAATGCAGCTCACCTTCTCATGTCTCGCAGGAAATCACTGAGCCGTTATCTCCTCTTTACTTGGCTCTCAGTCGGCAGTCACATACACAGTCCCGCCTCCGCCATCCGCATTGGACCAGCTTCTGTGATAGACAGAACACTGATCCAATGCCAGTGGCGGAGGCGGGATGTGTGTGTGATGTGCGTGCCGAGTTAGAGCCGAGCAGAGAGCCGAGTGGAGAGGAGATGACGGCTCTGTGATTTCTGACGCTATTCGTCCCGCTCCTTCCCCTCCGAGGTACGTCGGGGAAAAAAGTGCGTATTATACGTCGATAAATATGGTACATTCCAGGTTGGAAACTTTTTTTTAAAACAGTTTGATGCACATTATAATCGAATTGTACAAAAAAAAAAAACCTCAACAGCTATAAATTATTCAAAAGGTGGAGCCAATATCCATGACCACCAATCAGGTTTACTGATTGGAAAGCAACCTTAATTGTTTGACAACTCTTCCACCTTTCGACTAGTTTTATTTCTTGTATAGTTAACGGCTTCAGCTTTCTTCCCATTATATTTTCTGCCATTTTTGTAAATCAGCCCATTTTAATTTGTGAGATTTCCTCTGGGTTTTCTATAATGTACATTCTGTTTTTGTACACCAGCCTTGTGAGTATTTTGCTGAGCTTGGCTCAGATTCAGGAAGGCCTTCATACTTTCAGCAGGAGCTTCAATGTAACAAATCAATTTTCTGACATTTCCCTTTAACCTGTGACGGGACTGAGGAGAGTACGGAAATCACAAAACAGTGGAGTCATGGCACTCTGCTCTTTTCATGCTCTCTCAACAAATATGAAAGATTTATGGCTGCAGATGGGATTCCCTAGAGGTAGAGAAGCACCATGGCTCTTACAATCAGCTGTGTTTTACTGCTGTCCATGGCTCTCCCTGGGGCCCCATGCCCTTGCCTTTCAAGTTAGATTTAAAGGTGAACTCCTGGGAATTAAAAAAAGAAAAAACGACCCTTGTAGTAGTGCCCCTCCATCACTGTTAAGGTAAATGCTAATTTTCAAGGGCAGCTTTTTTCAACCAGGGTGCCTCAGCACCTTGGGGTGCCAAGGCAAAATGCCTAAAATTGGCCAACATAGCTCAAAAATTGTCAATAAGCCGGTGGTTGGATCAAACCTGACTTTTTTTTTTTCCTACACAAAACCACAGTTTTTTTTGAATTGCAACCATGGGCACTATGTGGGCCAGCCTCCGGGTCTTAATAACGGAAGATATCATTGGTTGATAAGCAGCATGTTGGACGCCTGCACAGTGATCTTCTTTGCCCCAACTCTGCCACTCTACACCTGCCCTGGAGTCACGCTAGCTGCCTGAGGAGAGTAAATAAGGGAGAAGAGAAACATTGGAATATTAGCCGGTGTTCTGTCACGAAGTGTCCGGCTGTCACCAAGTGTCCGAAGTGTACTGCGCATGCGCAGTACGGAGCACAAAGATTTTCGGAAATTGTAGGAAGATGAACGGCGCCTGCGCCGTGAGTGGATGTGTAAGCCCACCATCCAAGCGGACATGGGGCTACTCAAACTGCGCTCGGCTCTTTTATATTCTAACTCTATGTCCACTTGGATGGTGGGGCTTGAAAGTGGACTCACGGCGCAGGCGCCGTTCATCCTCGTCCATTTTCGGAATATGGGTGTCCTGTGTACTGCGCATGCGCAGTACACAGCGGACACTTTGTGATGGGGGACAGCTAATGATAGTACACCGGTACCAATGTAGAAAGGTATATTTGTTTTGTAAAAGTGGATCACCTCCAATGCTGGGTGTCCTTTGTATGTGGCTACTGCCGTGTAATTTACTATTACAAAACAAATATATTATTAAAATATTATTAAACTATTAGTTTTGTTTTTTACATTTTACAATAGGGTGCCTTGAGAGTTTTCATAATTTAAAACAGTACCTTGACTAAAAAAAGGTTGAGAAACTCTGTCCTAGGGCACCATTAAAAAATGTTTTGCATTCCCATACTTCTGCTTTAACCACTAAAGCCCCAGACCATTTTGCTGGCCAAAGACCAGCGCACTTTTTGCGAATCAGCACTGCGTCACTTTAACTGACAATTGCGCGGTCGTGCGACTTGGCTCCCTAACAAAATTGACGTTCTTTTTTTCCCACAAATAGAGCTTTCTTTTGGTGGTATTTGATCACCTCTGCTGTTTTTTTATTTTTTGTGCTATAAACAAAAAAATAGCGACAATTTTGAAAAAAACACATTATTTTTAACTTTTTGCTATAATAAATATCCCCAACAAATATATAAAAAAAATGTTTTTTCCTCAGTTTAGGCCGATATGCATTCTTCTACATATTTTTGGTAAGAAAAATCGCAATAAGTGTTTATTGATTGTTTGCGCAAAAGTTATAGTGTCTACAAAATAGGGGATAGTATTATGGCATTTTTATTAAAAATTTTTTTTTACTAGTAATGGCGGCCATCAGCGATTTTTATCATTAATGCGACATTATGGCGGACAGATTGGACACTTTTGGGGCGATTTTGGGACCATTCACATTTAAACAGCGATCAGTGCAATTAAAAATGCATTGATTACTGTGTAAATGTGACTGTCAGTGAAGGGGTTAACCACTAGGTGGCGCTGTAGGGGTTAAGTGTGTCCTAGGGAGTGATTCTAACTGTGGGGGAGGGGCTATGTGTGACATGACACTGATTACCGCTCCCGATTACAGGGTCAGTGTCACTAGGCAGAACGGGGAAATGCTTGTTTACATCAGTATTTCCCCGTTCTTCCTCTCCGTGAGACGATCGTGGGTATACCCGCGGACTCAATGATCGTCGGTATACCCGCGGACTCGATGATCGTGGGTATACTCACAGAGGTTGTGGCGGGTGCTTCTTAAAGGGACGCTTCTTAAAGGGCAACGTACAGGTACATTAATCTGCCTGTGCGTGCCCTTCTGCCACCGTATATCGGCGTGAGCCGGTCGGCAAGCGGTTAAAGAGGGCTTGCAGATTCCGATAAGCCCCCCCCCCCGACCGCATACCCCCACAACCCCCGGGCAAGGGTTGTGGGAATGAGGCCATTGTCCCCATCAACTTGGGGACAAGGTGCGTTGGGGTGAGACCCAAAGCACCCTCCCCATGTTGAGGGCATGTGGCCTAGTACGGTTCAGGAGGGGGGACACTCTTTCGTCCCCCCCTTTTCCTGTGGCCTGCCAGGTTGCGTGCTGGGATAAGGGTCTGGTATGGATTTTGGGGGGACCCCTACTCCATTTTTTTTTAAATTTGGTGCAGAGTTCCCCTTAATTTTCATACCAGACCTGGAGGGCCTGGTAATGGACTGGGGGGGCACGCACACAATTTTTTCTTTGAATTGTTGGTTCGGGTTCCCCTTAATATTCATACCAGAATCAAAGGGCCTGGTAATGGACTGGGGGGGGGGCACCCATGCTGTTTTTTGCTATAAATTTTATCTATATTGCCGAAACCCAACAATTCATTACAGCCGCGATCAGTTTTAAATGACAATTTTTCCTTTAGAAATGTCATTTTGCTGTGGTACTGTTCTAAACACTGGAAAAATGCACCATTTTACAGGCATACTATAGACACCCCCAGGCACGATATTTAAAGGAATATTTCATTTTTATTGTTTCACTTTAAGCATTATTAAAATCACTGCCCCTGAAAAAACAACCGTTTAAAAAAAAAAAATTGCATTGATACATGTCCCCTGGGGCAGGACCCGGGGGTCTCCAAACACTTTATATGACAATAACTTGCATATAAGCCTTTAAAATGAGCACTTTTGATTTTTCATGTTCGTGTCCCATAGACTTTAACAGTGTTTGTGTGTTCATCCGAGTTTTTTGCCTGTTCGCATGTTCTGGTGTGAACCGAACCGTTGGGTGTTCGGCTCATTCTTACTCAGGAATAATAAGACCCCCCCTCACAATTACATGAAGTAAGAAGTAATTTATATAGGACCCTGGATAATCAGGCATGGCATTCCCTAAGCATTTCTTTCAAGGCTGTCCCACTTGGTTATGAAAATAAAAGTAAAGTATGTTAACATATCTTTGAGAGATGATTGATTTGGGTTCATTAAAAACTTGATACTGAACCAGATTCCAGAAAACCGAGCCGATATGACTGATTTTTTTAATTTACTGTTACAAACAGTAATGAAAATAACTACTTAATGCACCATATAAAAGCCTGTTTATTATCTCCAATGGGATGATATCATTTTATGATTAGTACTCCCACATGATCTGGTTTAAATTGGGTCAGTTCTCTTTCAACATCAACCAAGACTTTTTGCGGAGCCTAGAAAATGGGGTTAAAGTGAAACTCCAGGAAAATCGTTAAATACTCAATTGAAATGCCTATATGCTTACTGTCTTACCTGCCAAAGGATCTATGGTTCTGTTCTGCCAGTCTGCCAGTTGATTTGTGAGGCTCTGCCACGCTACACAGCCAGGCAGGTGACAGATATTTCCTAGTTCTGCTTTGCATCTTCCTATTTCAACTCTCTGCCTCCAGCTTATTTGCTGGACAACAAATCAGCATCATCATGTCTGTCTAATTAGGTGGGTGGTGTTCCAGAAGTTAAAGTGGTTGTAAACCTCAGACATGAATAATAAATAAATATCTCTCTACAGTGTGTCATTTTTTTTTCTGGTGCTTCGTTCCTGTTCTATCAGCATGAATCACTTCTGGCAAGTTTTCTTGACACCAAGAGAAAAAAGGTGACAGGGAGGGATCTCCAGTGGAATGACAGCTTCAGCTCTGTTCCTGTGTGCTGTGTGAAGGGGGTGTGTCCCTTCCCTCCAATCAGCTCTCAGAGCTCTCCTTACTGAGCTCTGCACAGTGTACTTTTAGCTCTCCACCCCCTTTTTTTCTGAACTCTCAGACAAGCTTTAAAAATGTTGGACTTTGAACGGATGTAGAGAAGAGAAGACTGCAGATAAACAGGTACAAATTATGTAGGAGGATTTGTTTCATCTCTGTGTATCACTTGAGGCCAGTTACTTCACTGGGTATATTTAAGGGTTTACAAGCACTTTAAGCGTTTGTAAACCCTTATGCCGCGTACACACGACTTTAAGGCAAACTAGGTCCTACGGTCTTCCCGACGGAATTTCGGCAGAGTTCCGATGGACTTTCCGAATGAACGGTGGGGGGGCGTGGCTGTCAGCTAGTGAATGCTGATCTCTGCTCCAATCACAGGGAGCAGAGATCGGCGTCACTAGTTGCTAGGCAGAACGGGGAGATGCTGTTTATCTCGGCATCTCCCCGTTCAGCCGCTCCGTGAGACGATCGCAGGAGTCCCCGCGGCGATCGAGTCCGCGGGGACCGCGGCCGGACTCACGGGGTCCCGACCGGCGCGGGAGCGCGCCGCTCCCGGCGCGCTTAAAGTGGTTGTAAACCCTTAAATATACCCAGTGAAGTGACAGGCCTCAAGTGATACACAGAGATTAAACAAGTCCTCCTACATAAGTCCGTTTGTGTGGTGGCCAAGTCTGTTCGTTCAGAAAGTCCGTCGAAACTCTGCCGAAAGTCCATCGGGAAGACCGTCGAACCTAGTTTGCAGGAAAGACGTGTGTACGCGGCATAAGGGTTTACAACCGCCTAAAGTGGTTGTAAACTCTTAAATATACCCAGTGAAGTGACTGGCCTCAGGTGATACACAGAGATGAAACAAATCCTCCTACATAAGTTGTACCTGTTTATCTGCAGTGTCTTCTCTTCTCTACATCCATTCAAAGTCCAGAATTTTTAAAGCTTGTCTGAGAGTTCAGAAAAAGGTAGGTGGCGAACTAAAATGTACACTGTGCAGAGCTCAGTAAGGAGAGCTCTGAGAGCTGAAAGTCCGTTTGTTTTGAACGTGATCACGTAAACGGGATGGCTTCCATTGCGTAATATTTGGTCCATCGGACCAGCATACAGACAAATGGTTTTCCCGATAGGAATTGAGTCCGTCGGACAGATTTGAAACATGTTCTTTTTCTAGGTCAGTCAGATTTTTTAAATGAAAAACAATCGGATTAGCCCACACACGACCGGATTGTCAGATGGACTGATTCCATTGGACCTAGTCTGCCGGAAAATCCAGTCGTGTGTACGCGGCATCACACATACTCAGTGAAGTGACTGGTTTAGGTGATACACAGAGATAAAACAAATCCTCCTACATAAGTTGTACCTGTTTATCTGCAGCCCTCACTTCTCTACAACTGTTCAAAGTGATGAATTATAAAGCTTGTCTGAGAGTTTAGAAAAAAGGGGGCGGAGAGCTGAAGTTACACTCTGCAGAGCTCAGTGAGGAGAGCTCTGAGAGCTGATTGGAGGGAAGGGACACACCCCCCTTCACAAAACATACAGGAACAGAGCTGAGGCTGTTAATCAGGTGGAGGTCCCTCCCCTGTCACCATTTTTCCCTTGGTGTCAGGAAAGCTTGTCAGAAGTGACTCATGCTGATCAGGGCTGGTGCAAGGATTTTTGACACCCTAGGCAAAACCTCACTGGGCTCCATCCCTGACTCCACCCCCTTTGCCCTGCCCATGTATACCACACCTTTTAATGAAGCGCCCATCAAATGCAGCCTCATCATAGCCCATCAATGCAGTCTTCCAGTGCCCATCAATGCAGCCTCACCAGCGCCCATTAAATGCAGCCTACCAGCGCCCATCAATGCAGCCTCACCAGCGCCCATCAAATGCAGCTTACCAGCACCCACCAATGCAGCCTCACCAGCGCCCATCAAATGCAGCCTCAACAGCGCCCATCAATGCAGCCTACCAGTGCCCATCAATGAATGTTGCTTGCTTCTATTCAATTGGGAGTCAGGACACAGTCCTCTGCCACCGCTGTGCCTCTGACACTATGTGTGAATGGAGCGGCGGCTGCCTGCTGATGCTTGCTGCAGAGAGAAGAGAGTAGGCACACCAGTGGCAGGGCGCCCTAGGCAGCAGTGCGCCCTAGGCGGCTGCCTAGTTTGCCTAGTGGTAGCACCGGCCCTGATGCTGATAGCAGAGGAATGAAGCAGCAGATGGAAATGACACTTAGTGCTCTTAAATGAGACACTATAGAGGGATATGCTTTGTTCATATTTCATGTCTGAGGCTTACAATCATTTTAAAATTTACAAACATTGACTCTCCGGTATCCATCCAACACTGAAATATCAGATTTGGGTGGACAGAACTTGGAATTCTATATACTGTATGAACTATCTTTTTTTTTTCTTTATCTGGAGTTCTGTTTTTACTAAAAAAACACATTTTCACATTTTCAACTGACGTACGCCTGCCAACTATCAGCCGGTAAGCATGTTTGGCCGAGCAGAGGGAAGAGGGTTTTGGCACAGCATCATGCGTACAAAGTCATCAAGCGTAGAACTGATGAGGGATAATTATTAAACACATGAACTCATTAACCATATATCAGAGATGTTAGACACGGTGTTCAGAGTGTAAAACGTGACCTTCACAAACAATGGGGGATGAGCCAGACTAAATACACTGCTTTAATATATGATATTATCTTACCACGATCACTATCAATGTAGTATAGGGATGTGCTACATGTGTAAATAATAAATATATATACAGTACTGTGCAAAAGTTTTAGGCAAATGCTGTAAATGAAGAATGCTTTCAGAAATAGAAGTGTTAATAGTTTATTTTTACCAATTAACAAAATGGAAAGAAAATGAACAGAAGAGAAATGAAATCAATATTTGATGTGACCACCATTTGCCTTCAAAACAGCAATAATTCTTCTAGGTACACTTGCACACAGTTTTTGAAGGAACTTGGCCGGTAGGTTGTTCCAAACATCTTGGAGAACTAACCACAGATCTTCTGTAGATGTAGGCTGCCTCAAATGCTTCTGTCTCTTCATGTAATCCCAGACAGACTCAATGATGCTGAGATCAGGGTTCTGTGGGGGGCAAACCATCACTTCAGGGCTCCTTGTTCTTCTTTAGGCTGGGTTCACTGGCAGGAGATTTTGGCCGTCTCTCTATGGAGCCGGTTTACATATCTCTGCAGCGGGTCCGGTGCCTTTTGCACAAAAACGCTGTACGTCTTTTGGTCCGTTTCAGATCCGAATTCAGCCCAAAATTCAGGCTGAAATCGGACCTGGAACGGTGAACCAGGATGCCCTGGACCCCTGCTGTGAGATGTATGTGGCTCATGTGTGAACCGAGCCTTATGCTGTGTACACACGATCGGACTTTCCAGCAGACTTGGTCCGGTGGACAATCCGACGGACTTTGCAGTTGAGCTCCGCCGGACTTTCAAACGAACGGACTTGGCGACACACGATCACTCCAAAAGTCTGACGGATTCAAACGTGATGACGTACGACCAGACTAGAATAAGGAAGTTCATAGCCAGTAGCCAATAGCTGCCCTAGCTTTGGTTTTAGTCTGTCGGACTAGCACACAGATGAACGGATTGTCTGCTAGAAAGCCGAGTCCGGCAGACAAATTTGAAGCCAGTCTTATTTCTAGGTCCACCAGACTTTTGGGAAGAAAAAGTCAACTGGAGCCCACACACGATCAAATTGTCCGACGAACTCTGGTCCGCCGGAAAGTCCGATCGTGTGTACGCGGCATTTCACTGAAGATAGTTCTTAATGACATTGGCTGTATGTTTGGGGTTGTTGTCCTGCTGCAGAATACATTTGGGGCTAATCACATGCCTCCCTGATGATATGATGGATAAGTATCTGTCTGTATTTCTCAGCATTGAGGACACCCTTGATCCTGACCAAATCACCAACTACATTTGCAGAAATGCAGCCCCAAACTTGCAAGGAACCTCCATCATGCCCTCTCTCCATATTTTTATAAAACAAATCAGATTAAAAAAATAAAATGTCTTCATAAATTTAGGCCAAATGTATTCTGTTACATGTCTTTGATAAAAAAAAAACAATAAGAGTATATTAATTGTTTTGTTAGAAAGTTATCGCGTCTACAAATGATGGTATATAGGTACAGGTACATTGCCTGTATAAGCCGCCCCAAAGCAGTATATATACTGCAGCAAGGTTGGCAAGTGGTTAATATTGCAACTATAAAGAATAATAAATAAGAAAAAAAATATTAATATTGCAACAATAATGAATAATAAGTAAGATAAACAGTCACCATACTGCAAAAATATATTGTATATATAAAATGAATACAAAAAATTATTCTTATACCTTTGAATGTGGTTACTTGCATTTTATACATATTGTGTTTAGTTTATATATACTGTACTTTCATTTGTGTTTTCTATCCCTGAAGAAGAGGGGTTTGCCTGACCCCCGAAACATGTTGGCTTTTTTGTATTTTTTTTTGCCATGAATCAATTTCATTAGTAAGAGATTTTGGACTGTTCGACATTTGTCTTATCACTCTCATTGGACTGTACATATATGGATTCTCAACTCCGGGTGCCCCCCCATACCTAAGGGGTACCATTAATTTGTGCAGAGCTATCTAACCAGAGCCATTGTACCAAGTGAACATTTATTGTACCTACTGAAAAGATTTTAATCCGGCACCTTGTCTTCACCTTTCCTTAATTACAGGCTGGCTGCAGGGTTGTGACCAAACTGCATTGTCACTGGCCTTGGCCAGTTTAAATCAAAAGACTAGATAAATAGATATACAAACATGGCAAATAAAAAAGTTCTTAAGTACAGTTTAGTTATTTGTCTGCAGTTAAGTAAAAAAAAAAAGTTTACTAATTGTATTATTGCATGAACAGCATTTTCTCATACACTTTGAGCTTTATATTTTGAATATTTTTTATTATTTTGTTAATTGATGAAGGAGAAAGGTCTCCTGGCCATGAACTAACCCATCTCCTGCATATTGCTAGCAAAATACACTTATTATCTTCCATTTCCTGACAATAACTAGTTATCTTCTATTGGACTTCCGTTCATCCTGGTTCTAATTTGGCTCATCTTGTTTGGAAGGCACACCGTGTCATGTGAAATTCTAAAAAAGAAATTAGGGGAAAAATACCAATCAGACAGGAAAACAATAAACACATGAGAGGTCTTATCTGTATGCTGATATCACGTTCCGGGATGAGAGTGAATCACGATATTGGTCACCGCACATGATCCTATTTTTTATCAAATCTTCAACCTGGAACAGATAATTGTGGTACAAAAGTGAATTTGTTTTTCTTGGCTGAAATTAGCGATAAGCTTAGGAAGAACATGACTAAGTAGAAAAGGATATAAAGGCTACAGCTTTAGCTGACTAATGGCAGCTCGATAAAAGCAAGCAATGCACCCAATTTCAGTCATTTCTTTTAATTATTGGGCTTTTTATGCTGTTGTTCTCTATTTAGAAAGGCAAAGGATTAGAATTACCAAACAATCTCTGCTATGTACCAGCGCTTGCTTAGCCATTAAAAAAACAGATATCTCTCCATTTCTCAACAGGTCCACTTGACTGCTAAAGTTGGCCATACACACATCCAGGAGATGTTTTTAGTTCAGCCTGTGGGCACCTCCAGCTGTCAAAATGCCCAAACAGTGCCTACATCTGATTGCACACAGCCACTGTTCGACCAACAATTTTCTGCCCACCTTTCAATGAAGGATATTGTATGGAAGGGTGCCGACAGGACCACCATGGAGAAAATCTGTTAGCACCACAGGGGTACTGCATGTTATAAGATTACTTTCATCAACTGTTAACACACTGTGGTATTGCTTATGTGTGAGTTATTGCCCCTCATGGCTGGAGGCCAATCTACTTTACTGGGCCCCACACCGGAAGGACAGAGCCAAATTTTTGCTGGAATTAGAATTGAACACTGATAGCGTCCTCCAGCTCTTTACACATGTCACTCCTTACACTTTACTTGCTTAGACACAAAGGCATGGAAGAAAGCTGCTGTATACTTTTGCAAAGCCTCTTACACCTGTGGTCCAGACCTGGTCCCTAGGAGGGTTCTGTTCTGCAGCAGACCCTAACATAGGGACCTTGCCACTTAGAAGGGTTGTCCATACAGCCATCAATCCACCCCTCCAACAGAACCTCTGTCACCTGCCTTCACTGCTTCCTCTCCAGAGCTGGCCTTTTACTTTTTACTCCCCATCACCCAGAAGGTTAACATGAAGGTCTACACTTCTTTCCCTGTTTCCATTGAGCACACTCTAGTTCTTTTTATGCAGTAAATCAAACCAGCCGTAGGACTCTCTATCCTTGAATAAAATATATAGTAGTACAGTTCTTTAGTATCTCCACATTACAGTTCTCCAAAAATTACATGGGTAATGCAACAGGTTAGCAACCGCACAGTACTTCTTCTCTCCTCTTGTATACTCTGCTGGACTTAGCTCTTGGGTGCTCATACCTTAGTTTGTGGTAAGTTCCAAGCAGTAGTGACATGGCTTCAACTATATTATCTTGTTTCTAGGTCCCACCAATGGGTAATCACTCTTGGGACCGGGGGGGGGAGGGGGATCGAGTGTAAATTCACTTTAATGATTTTCTGTAAAGGTGAACTTACACTTTAAGTACTATTATTCCTTATTAGGGTACTCAATATGTGAGGGACCTTGTGAGGGAGCCTTGCAATGCAGCAAAAATGTCCAATGATGGGGCGGGGGCATCAAAGATGGACGAGAGCATCCAAAATTTTAAATTGCCTGGGGACAGAGTAAGGAACTAGGAGCAAGGAGTATTGCAGCTACAACTAAAATATCACTTCGATGCCCCTAAAAGTTTGAGACGATATGGGCGGTATGGGTTAAGGAGCTGCTTTGGAGAAGGGTTTGGAGTCAGGCACTGAATAGCCAGGATCTGTTGAAATGTAAAACTTAAAAAGGCGCCACCCCCCCCCCCACTCCCCTTCAATGACTTACATTCAATGTAGATTTAGACTTGTACCCAACCTTTGGGACCCCCTTCATTGGTTTCACCGATTTAGGCCTCAAACTGGTTGGGTCCCCGGGTATAGAAATACTACCCTCTACTGCAGCTATTCTCAACCAGGGTTCCATGGAACCCTGGGGTCCTCCAGAGGTTGCTAGGGGTTCCTTGAGCTGTGGCTGATGAACCACCTATTTGATGATGCCTACAGAGTTCAAGGTTCAGGACCACTTAGCAAAGCCAGCAGCATGACACCAAATATCTTTTTAGCTGTCTTTACGGGTGGCATTCTAAGCACCACTTTATGGGGGACATTCTTCTAATTGACCACTAATATAAGGAGCATTGTTCCTATTGAGCCCTGATGATTTGGTTTTAGTAAGGGTTCCTCGAGACATGAAAATTATTTTTGGGGTTCCTCTAGGGTTAAAAGGTTGAGAAAGCCTGCTCTACTGTATTATCAGGTTGCTTTTGCTTTTGTCTAAATGTATTTGTGGACTTTCGAGAATGTACCACTGTTTTTGTTGTTTTTTGTCTTATTCAAAATGAATAAACTTTTGTGTTAAAAAAAAAATATATCACTTGGAAGAGAATGGTTTCTGTACCATTTCAAAAATGAAAGGCTTTCCTACCAAGTACGAAAGAGTAAACCCCCTAATATTTTATCACGAAGCAATGCATTAACAAGGGTGGCCTAGGTCTAGATTAGTAAAATAACTTAGCAAACACTGTATTCTGTAATGTGCTTTGCTAGCTCACAAATGCCTTTAAGGGAAGCATAAATCAGACATACTGTTTTCAAAGGGTTGTAACACAGCATATCAGAAAGATAATTTTGTACTCTTTCTTCTAACAGCTGGATTAAATTTAATATGAGATAGATACATTGTATTTTTGTGGATCAGATTAACACCAGCAGGATTCTGGCGAAAAAAATAAAGTTTCTATCTAAAGCTGAGTGCTTCTTGATGGAAAATAACTTGGGTTTTGATGTTATTTTTACTCAGAATATCTCTCTAGCTTCTCTCTTTCTCTTTTCTTGTCTCTTTCCAGATTCCTCTTTCTTAATATCCCTTCCTTCCTCTTTAATTTAATCTTGTTTTCTGTCTCTCTCACTTTCTTTTCTTTTTTTTTCACTCACTAGAAGTTGATTTCTCTTTGTGTCTCTCACTTTCCTCTGTTTCCTTTATTTCTCTCTTACACCTTCTTATTCCAGTAAACTTTTTGATCCATTTTTTTTTTTTTTTTAACAAAACAAGTGTAGCGCCGGTACTTTTCATAAGTACACGCTATGTATTTAAATTTATTTTTTGCTCAAAACTATAGTTGAGTTTTGGGGTTAATTGCTCTAAATTATGCTTTGGCATCAGTTTGGCTGGGCTGTATTGAGGTTCTGCCTGCTCATAGGTGGGGTGCACCTGTGGCCAGGCCTTAGAACGCAGTCTGGTTGAACGCATTGGGCACCAATCTCTCCCCGGAGCCAATCAGTGGGCGCGTTTGTCCTGCTGAGTATTCCGGGAGAGGGTACTTAAGGTGCTGAAGTCACGTGGTTCGGGGTTCCGGTCCAGAAGTTGTTGCTGACTCCATGGTCCTGGTCCTCCTGACCAGACTCCAGAGGCCCTCATGGTCTCGGGCGGGGATCCATCCATTTCCAAAGCCTCGGAACTGGCTAGTTCGAGGCGCAGTAACTGAAGGAGGATTCTAAGGTGTTCCGGTGCCATCTTAGGTTTGGAGAGGCCCAGTAACTCTACATGCGACCAGGGCAGGAATCTTCGGAGGAGGGCCACGCTCGAGGCTGGCTGCTCGGTAAGAGCCTGGAAGCTGAGCCGTATGGACACTAATTGAATCTGCATTTCTTACAGTATTGCCGGACCAGCTGCGAGATACTGGTACTGTAAGAAAAGTTCCTAACCTATCCTTCAGTTACAATTAAGTTCCTGTGAGAGACTTTTGCATTCATTTAAAGTTTTACAACCAAGTCTGTTGCAGATGCTTTGCTAAGCTAAGAAAAATCACTTGTTGGCTGCTAGATCTACAAGCAAGGATTTATCCAACAGTTGAGTTATCCAGTTGCGAGTGGCTACTCCCTGGACCATCTAAAGAGAGACATTTATTGAGTGTCAGCAGTTCTAAAGTACCTGAGCTTCTATACCCTACCCTCTATTCCCAACTGAGAGACTGTTTCTGTTCAACATTTTAAGCAAACAAAGATCCTAAAAAGGAATTCAAGTGTCGGTCTCCGCAGTTAGTGGGTATCAACCCTGGGAACCCCTAGACAAGAACGACGAGCTACGAGGAGGAGGAGGCAATTGTTAAGCCCAGAAAAATCCAGCTGCCCCAAGGGGTTATGGCACTACACAAGCAACAAAAGACCCCTTGACCTTTAGTGAAAGGAATCGATGGATGTTAAAAGGATGGCATGGGGATGGGGTGACCTAACTTGTGTGAAGTGAAATGTGCATACAAGAAAGTAATTTGCTGTTTTTACTTACAGCCCAGCTCTAAGAAATAAAAAAAGTTTTTTTTTTTTTGGATTATGCCCAAGAGGTGTTAAAAAATAGTTTGGGCTGCAATGCTCACATTCTCTCCAGGGCAGTTCTCTGTAGTAATTCATTTCTACCACTAGATGTCATCAGTCTTCTGGGTTGAATAATGCTGAGCATCATTCAACCCAGAAGACTGAGGACATCTGGTGAGTGCAGGGAGTCATAGACCCACTCCTTGAGGGGCATCACTGCAGCACTTTACAATCACAGTATGCCAGCGTTATTCTCTGTATCATTAACACCTTTCCCGTCCAGCTGTCATTCTGCTATAGGTGGCTTTAAGAACCTGACTGGATGTCATATGACGTCATTCACGTCATTCACGCTCGTGCATTTCCCCGGGGGGAGCGAGGCACAACGATCGGTGGTGAGCTGTGTCCTTCACACAGCGCATCATCTATCAGGGTAAAAAGGGGATGATGTAGGCTCTTTACCAAAACAAATGCTGGTTATCGGCATTTCCTTTCCTGAGCGCTGTCAGTGTCTGAGGAAAGGAAAGACAATAAATGGCTTTCCAGTTACAGGGGACATTAACACTGATAATCAGGGCACTGATCATCAGTGTAACCCCATCAATGCAGCATATCAATGTACATTGGTGTAGCATATCATTTCCCATTAGTGCATCATATCAGTACTGCATATTAGTGGCCATCAGTGCAACCTTATCAGTGCAGCCTCATCATTGCGCATCAATGCAGCTTATCAGTGCCGCCTATCAGTGCCCATCATTGCCGTCTATCAGTGCCACATATCAGTGCTGCCTAATCAGTGCCACATATCAGTGCTGCCTAATCAGTGCCACATATCAGTGCTGCCTCATCAGTGCAGCCCATCAGTGCTGCCTATCAGTGCCCATCATTGCCGTCTATCAGTGCCCATCAGTGCCACATATCAGTGCCGCCTCATCAGTGCCACATATCAGTGCTGCCTCATCAGTGCAGCCCATCAGTGCAGCATATCAGTGCCCATCAGTGCAACGTATCAGTGCCCATCAGTGCAGCCTCATCAGCGCACAACCGTGAAAGAGAAAAACTACTTATTTTACACATTTTTTGGTCTTTTTTCATTTGTTTATCAAAAAACATAAAACCCAGTGGCAATTAAATACCACCAAAAAGAAAATCTCTATCTGTCTAAAAAAAAAAAAAAAGATTTGGGTACAGTGTTGCATGACCGTGCAATTGTCATTCAAAGTGTGACAGTGCTGAAAGTTGAAAATTGGCCTTGGCAGGAAGGGGATGAAAGTGCTCGGTATTAAAGTGGTTAAAGACTGGCTAGGGCTGGAGAAAAGGCAAAGAAGTAGAGGGCCCCACACCTCATGTGAAGGCCTAAAGACATATGGTATTGGTGATTTAAAAAACTATTAAGAACTTCCAGCTAGTGGCTGTGGGGTGATTAGGAGCTGGAGCTATAGTTCTTGAGGTCCTACTAGGAATGGGTGGAGATTACTGACTTGTAGTCTCATGCAATCTTGTAGCAATCTCTCTCCCACCATTTTCTTCTCTTGGTAATTGTGACAACTTTATTGGCAGACCCTGCAGTGGTTGTATGGTAACTGTTTTATGCCCTCTGGGGCCTTTGGTTAATTGTAAGCCTGTTTGGAACTGAGGGTTAAGACAGGCAATTGAGCAAGTTTATGACAGTTCAGTGCTTACAGTTCATCTGTGACTGCCACGGGTGTTTGCTCCAATGTTACTGTTGTTTGCTAATGTAATAAGTATGTGGTTTATTAATCCAATAAAATGTGTTCTTAACCGTTCCCGCATTATTGGCTAAAAAGTCTTTATTGTGCGAGGCCCTCTTTGAATAATACTTTTAGGAGGTGGGTTCATGCTTATGTTTCTCAGTAGCCAAGAACTGGTAAGGAGTATGAGCTGATGTGGGCATAGGAAGCAAAGATGAGTCCTAGAGTTCCAACAGGCGTAAAAGTATACAGTCAACTTTTTCTATTAGTCATTCCCCTTGTCTTCATGTCAAGGGCCTTACTCCTGTGATTTTCATGATGCATCTAGCTTTAATTGTCTACTCTTGAGAGCAGGCATCTAACCTGAGGTGCAAAAGAGCTCTTTTGTAGATATGTATTCTTATATTGTCCATAATATCACAACACAATCCAGAAAGTGAATAGGTGAAAAAAAATTGTTCATATGGTTTAAGCAAAAAATGGAAGATGTGCTTGATCAAAAATCACCAATGTGCTCCACCACCCAGTGTAAGATTTGCGGGACTCTATTATGGAGTCAATTGCGCTCAATATGATGTATAATCAGCACACAGTCTTTACATATCCTGCAGGAACAGATAGTATTCGGTGCTTCCAATAGGTATCAATAGACATAAGGCAACGGAAGTGTATCGTGGATATGTAAATTAAGGAATCACCCACATAGTGTAATACTGTAAACACTGGTTTATTTGTGAAAAACAAGATTAAATTACTCACATCTCAGATAAAAGTAAGCATATAATATCAATCAAGGAAGTGTAAACCGCACATGGAGACAGGTAAGTTGGTGTACACAGCAAGACAAGTGTGGTAATGGCACGTACATAGCCTCCGCCCTACATGTTTCGCCACAACTGACGTCATCGGTGGCACGATAAAAGTTACACCTTTGTGTATGAAGAGCCTCTGATCATTCTATTTATGTATTGATTTTAATGAACTTGATGCTATGTATAATGGGATGATATAAATAAATAAAGAATTTGAAAAAAAAAAAAAAGTTACACCTTTCCGTGTATGTGATCACTATATTTTATTTGGTCACTAGAGTAAAGTCTAAAGTACAACTACTGTAAAGACTCTAAACAAGCAACAAATCCATCTCCTATGTGATGTACAAGCGTCATAAAGTAAACAGAAAACATTCATGCTTCTCCAGACTGTGTCAAATCCTCCTTCCTTTGTGTCTCACATGTCCTCCCTCCCAGACACTGCAGCTCCCCATAGGAGGGTTTCAACAGAGGCAGTGTTATCAATCCTGAAATCAGTCGGCAGGGCTAGTTATGGCCAGGTCGTGACAGACAAGCTACATGGTGTATCAGCAGTAACAACGCTGATAGCCAGGCCCCCTGCAACATTTTTTTCACCCTACTGTACTACAAGCAGGTAATGTACATTCTACATAAGAGTGGCAACTCCTTCCTCACAAGAGCAGTGCAGCATGGTTAATAGAATCTTAAGATGTGCTGTTAATTGAATATCCCAAGAACTAAAAAATAGTAAATAGATGTAACTATTATGGACGTTTTAAAACCTCTCCTGAACGATTTAACTTGGCAGATAGTAACTGACATTTAAAAAAATAAAATTGATAAAATTTTTCAAAATTGTCGTTTTTTTTTTTGTTTATAGCACAATTTTTTTTTTGAAAAAGCAGTGGTGATCACATACCACCAAAAGAACGTTTTATTTGTTGGAAAAAAAAACTACATACATTTTGTTCAGGTACAGTGTTGCATGACCGCGCAATTGTCAGTTAAAGTAACGCAGTGCTGTATCGCAAAAAAGGACCTGGTCAAGAAGGGGGTAAATCTTCTGGAGATCAAGTGGTTAAAATGTTTTGTTATATCAGTTTAATCAATTTAATAGATTTTAAATACATTTTAAAAAAAATGCCTTTTGATCTTGTCAGAAGTCAAAATTAAGATTCTTTAGGAAAAGGGAACACTTGACACCCCCATCCCCTCCCCATAAAACAGAGCTCAGCATCTGATTCGCCAGTCACCAGGCTCTGATGGTGTCTGAAGTCGGCTACATCGCCTGGAGACAGGAGCGGACTAACAACTCATGGGGCCCCCAGGCAATAGGAGATTATGGGGCCCTCAGGCAATTAGAGATTATGGGGCCACACAGTATACACACAGTATACACATACATGTACACACAGTATACACATACATGTACACACAGTATACACAGACATGTTTCTATTGGCTGAGAAGGTACTGGAGAGGTGGGGCAGCTATAATCTCAGAATTTTTAGACCAAAAGGATGTCAGTAAGGGACATTTCAGAAACAGATGTAAAAAAAAACACAGATTTTTACATACTGTCCCTGGTTTTACTGAGGCTGGCAACCCTGATGGGGCCCCCTAGTGGCCCAGCGCCCTCGGGAAGTGCCCGAGTGCCCGAATGGTCAGTCCGCCCCTGCCTGTAGAAGATTTGATTAAGCTGTAACTTTGTTGTGCTCTGGTAGTAGATGTTGATAACACTGCCTCTTCCTAAACACACTTTTTATGTTGCCAAAGATAGACAAGGTACAGGAAAACGTACACTCGCTGGCCACTTTATTAGGTACACCTTGCTAGTACAGGGTTAGACCCCCTTTTTTTTGTGGAAAAATGGGGGAACGCAGTTCCAGCACCTTCAGTACTGAGAGGTATTGTATTTAACCACTTAAGCCCCGGACCATTTGGCTGGCCAAAGAGCACTTTTTGCGATCCGGCACTACGTTGCTTTAACTGAAAATTGCGCAGTCGCCCGAAGTTCTTCCCAAACAAAATTGACGTCCTTTTTTCCCCCACAAATAGAGCTTTCTTTTGGTGGTATTTGATCACCTCTGCGGTTTTTATTTTTTGCTCTATAAACAAAAATAGAGCGACAATTTTGAAAAAAACGCATTATTTTTTACTTTTTGCTATAATAAATATCCCCAAAAATATATAAAAAAATTTTTTTTCCCTCAGTTTAGGCCGATACGTATTCTTCTACATATTTTTGGTAAAAAAAAAATTGCAATAAGTGTTTATTGATTGGTTTGCGCAAAAGTTATAGCGTCTACAAAATAGGGGTTAGTTTTATGGCATTTTATTAATATTTTGTTTTACTAGTAATGGCGGCGATCTGTGATTTTTATCGTGACTACGACATTATGGCGGACACATCAGACAATTTTGACACGTTTTTGGGACCATTGTCATTTTTACAGCAATCAGTGCTATACAATTGCACTGATTACTATAAAAAATGACACTGGCGGTGAAGGGGTTAACCACTAGCTGGCTAAGAAGGGGCTAAGTGTGTCTTAGGGAGTGATTCTAACTGTTAGGGGGCGTGGCTACGTGTGACATATCACTGATCATAGCTCCCGATTACAGGGAGCTGTGATCAGTGACAGTGTCACTAGGCAGAATGGGGAGATGCTTGTTTACATTAGCATCTCCACGTTCTTCAGCTCCATGAGACGATCGCGGGTATCCCTGCGATCCTACTCAAGGAGCTTGTGGCAGCAAATTCAAAGGGACGTACCTGTACACCGTGCCATTCTTCCGACGTAAATGTACATGTGGCGGTCGGCAAGTGGTTAATGGCAAGGAGTGCTGGGGTGTGCTGGAGGGTCTATTGTTGCACGTTTGTTTATTGTTGCTGGGAGGTCTATTTTAGCTAGTTTGCTAGAGGGGGGCTTATGTTGCTGGGGGGTCAATTGTTGCTGGATAGGATCTGCTGTTGAGGGAGGGGTCTATTCATGCTGGCTGCAGGGACCTATTTTTACTGCTTTTCTTGTTATCATTACCAAATTTCCGTTGGATTTTCTGACGGACAAAGTTTTATCTCCTGCTCCTATCGGACTTTTTCTGATCATGTGTAGCAAATTCCGACGTACAAAGTGCCACGCATGCTCAGATCACATTACAAGACCAAAGCTATTGGCTACTAGCCTCTACGTAGTCCCGTCGTAGGCAACAAACGTCACCACGTTCAGAATGATCAGATTTTCCAACAACTTTGTCCGACCGTGTGTGTGTCGGACAAAATCCGTCGGAAAAAATCTGATGGATTTTGTGGTCAGATTTTCCGACCGTGTGTACGGGGCATTAGTCTGTAGGGTTATTAAGTTGGCCCACCCTTTTCAGCTATAACATTCAACTCTTCTGGGAAGGCCGTCCACAATTTTTAGGAGTGTGTCTATGGGAATGCTTGACCATTCTTCCAGAAGTGCATTTGGGAGGTCAGGCTCTGATGGATGAGAAGGCCTGGCTTGCAGTCTCCACCCTAATGCCCCGTACACACGATGGGATTTTCTGACAACAAATGTTGGCTGTGAGCTTGTTTGCGGAAAGTTCGACCATGTGTATGCTCCATCAAATATTTGTTGTCGGAATTTCCGCCAACAAATGTTGGCTAGCAGATTCTCAAATTTTCCACCAACAAATTTTTGTTGTCAGACTTTCCAATCGTGTCAAGTCCATCGCACAAAAGTCCACGGATGCTCGGAATCAAGTACGAGCCAGAAGCGCTCGGTCTTGTAAAACTAGCATCCGTAATGGAGATATCACATGACTATTGAACTTCTTTTTTATCGGCTCGCCGTACGTCTTGTACGTCACTACGTTCATAATTGTTGGCCAACATTTGTGTGACCGTGTGTATGCAAGACAAGTTGGAGCCAACAACCTTCGAACAAAATTCCATGGTTTTGTTGTCGGAAAGTCCGATTGTGTGTACGGGGTATTTTTCATCCCAAAGGTGTTCTATCGGGTTGTTGTCAGGAATCTGTGCAGGCCAGTCAAGTTCCTCCACCGCAAACTCGCTCATTCATGTCTTTATGGACCTTGTTTTGTGCATTGCTGCACAGTCATGTTGGAACAGGAAGGGTGCATCCCTACACTGTTCCCACAGAGTTGGGAGCATGAAATTGTCCAAATTGTCTTGTTATGCTGACACCTTAACGTGGAGGGCCACCCTAAAAAAAAAAAAAAACTACATAAAAATGTTAATAAAAATTTGAAAGGAAAAAAAAAATATATATTTTTTTTTAACTTACCAGAAATGGCTGTTGCTAGGCAGATCGTCCTAATCTGCCTCTTCCTACTCCGCGGTGTTCTTCAGTCTTCTGCTCCTAGCGTCGTCTTCTAGTGAATGGGGCGCGGTGTGTTATGGGAACTGTGTGTGTCCCACAACACAGCGCGCCCCATTCACAAAGCGATGCGCGACCCCCCGCATGCGCAGTAGGAAACGGGCAGTGAAGCCGCAAGGCTCCACTGCCTGTTTCCCTTATTTGGAATGGCAGCGCCGGGAACCGAGAGCCGAGGGACGGCCGGTCTCGGGGGGGCCGACATCGCGGGCACCCAGGACAGGTAAGTCTGCTTATTAAAAGTCAGCAGCTACAGTGTTTGTAGCTGCTGACTTTAAAAAAAAAAAAAATTCCCAGCTGGCCCTCCCCTTTAAGTGTTCCTATCACTGGAGCTAAGGGGCCAAGCCCAACCCCTGAAAAACAACCTTATCATAATCCCTCCTCTACCAAATGATTTGAACAAGGGCACAAAGCAAGTTCCATAAAGACATGGATGAGCAAGTTTGTAGTGGAGGAACTTGACTGGCCTTCACAGAGTCCTGACACCTTTGGAATGAATTAGAGTGGAGAATGTGAGCCAGGTCTTCTCGTCCACATCAGTGCCTGACCTCACAAATGCGCTTCTGGAAGAATGGTCAAACATTCCCATAGACACACTCCTAAACCTTGTGGACAGCCTTCCCAGAAGAGTTGAAGCTGTTATAGTGGCAAATGGTGGGCAAACTCAATATTGAACCCTACGGACTAAGACTGGGATGCCATTAAAGTACATGTGAGTGCAAAGGCAGGCGTCCCAATACTTTTGGTATTATAGTGTATTTAGCACCACAAAATGATACTTGCTTCTTGTATTCGCTAAAAGGGTACTAAGAGGTGGGGGGGGGGGGTGTAATCTAGCACTGACTCAGAAACCCATTCACCTATTCACTGAGAAAAGAAGCCCTGAATGTAACTATACGAAAAATCCACACATGGAATTCCGCATTAACGCTTTCGTTTTCAACAAACTGTCTACAGCAGTAGTTCAGTTGGACTTATGTTTTGTATTACCGTTTGGCACTCAATAATTTTAAGCCTGTCGGCTAAGGCGTGCAAATCCTCAAATACCCGTTTTCGCGCTCCTATACAGATATATTATTCCATTAACCACCCAAAATTTACAGCTAAAAAGTCGCTTGCGCAACCACTGTCTCTAAACACATGTACATGTTTTTCTCTTAGCTCGAAACAGATGGACAATAACTCACACTCTGCTGAGATTTGTCGAGAGTGATTTACACTGCAGCATAGAGAAACAATTGATACATATGACAGCCTGTTTGCTCATTTGCAGAATGCTATCTCTCTGTTAAATAGCAGCTAAAGTTCTCATAAAAAGGATAATTGTATAAAAGGAAGCATTAAAATAAAAGTAAGCTGGCACTCATCCAGGCGTGGGCTACTTGTTTCACAAGTATACATTCCATATCTCCCTCCTGACCAGGAGGCTCCAGCACAGCTAGAGAGGAACTCTTTGTGCACTGCCCAATAACCCTGCTTCCTTTTACAGAGTTCACTTCTATGATAAAACTGTTATATTATTATATATTATTTAAATTTATATTATTATATATTATTTAAATTATATTATTATATATTATTTATGTTAAATTATTTGATCAGTATTTCTTGCGTACAATTTAAAGTAGATCGAAACCTCAGTATAATCTCTTAAAAAAGCCATTCTCAACCAGGGTTCCGTGGAACCCTAGGGTTCCTCCAGAGATGGCTAGGGGTTCCTTGAGCTGTGGCTGATTTAACGCCTGTTTGATGGTGCCTACATACTTCTGAGCCAATGCCACTTGGAGGAGCCAGTGGTATGACACCAATGATCTTTATAGCTCTCTGTAAGAGGGCCATTCTTACCACCTCTGTAAAAAATGGCATTCTTCTCACTGACCACAAAAGTAAGGGGGATTGTTTCCACTGACCCACAATGAATGGGTTTTATCAGGGGTTCCCCGAGACCTGAAAATAATTTTAAGGGTTCCCCTGGGGTAAAAAGGTTGAGAAAGGCTGTCTTAAAGGCTTTACCGTGTTAATATCCTTTCAGAAGTTATTTTTTATATTTTTCATTTGGCAGCTTTCACAGCTTTTGCATTTGACACAGTTCCCCATAAACGTTTACTGTACAAAATAAGGTCCGTTGGCATGGACCATAGGGTGAGTACATGGATTGAAACCTGGCTACAAGGGTGAGTTCAGAGGGTGGTGATAAATGGGGAGTACTCGGAATGGTCAGGGGTGTGTAGTGGGGTCCCCCAGGGTTCTGTGCTGGGACCAATCCTATTTAATTTGTTCATAAACGACAAGAAGGTTGGGTTAAACAGTTCAATCTCTGTATTTGCGGACGATACTAAGCTAAGCAGGGCAATAACTTCTCTGCAGGATGTGGAAACCTTGCAAGAAGATCTGAACAAATTAATGGGGTGGGCAACTACATGGCAAATGAGGTTTAATGTAGAAAAATGTAAAATAATGCATTTGGGTGGCAAAAATATGAATGCAATCTATACACTGGGGGGAGAAACTCTGGGGGAATATAGGATGGAAAAAGGACCTACTGGTCACAGGTTGCTACTGGATTCCTCTTCCACTCCTCCATGACGACATCACAGAGCTGGTGGATGTTGTGGAGACCACAACAGAAGGTTGCTCCTCCACCTTCTGTTTCAGGATGCCCCACAGACGCTCAATAGGGTTTAGGTCTGGAGACATGCTTGGCCAGTCCATCACCTTTACCCTCAGCTCCTTTAGCAAGGCAGTGGTCGTCTTGGAGGTGTGTTTGGGGTCGTTATCATGTTGGAATACTGCCCTGCGGCCCAGTCTCTGAAGGGAGGGGATCATACTCTGCTTCAGTATGTCACAGTACATGTTGCCATTCATGGTTCCCTCAATGAACTGTAGCTCCCCAGTGCCGGGAGCACTCATGCAGCCCCAGACCATAACACTCCCACCACCATGCTTGACTGTAGGCAAGACACACTTGTCTTTGTACTCCTCACCAGGTTGCCACCACACACGCTTGACACCATCTGAACCAAATAAGTTTATCTTGGTCTCATCAGACCACAGGACATGGTTCCAGTAATCTATGTCCTTAGTCTGCTTGTCTTAGGAAAACTGTTTGCAGGCTTTCTTGTGCATCATCTTTAGAAGAGGCTTCCTTCTGGGATGACAGCCATGCAGACCAATTTGATGCAGTGTGCGGCGTATGGTCTGAGCACTGACAGGCTGACCCCCACCCCTTCAATCTCTGCAGCAATGCTGGCAGCACTCATACGTCTATTTTCCAAAGACAACCTCTGGATATGAAGTTTAGCACGTGCACTCAACTTCTTTGGTTGACCATGGCGAGGCCTGTTCTGAGTGGAACCTGTCCCGTTAAACCGCTGTATGGTCTTGGCCACCATGCTGCAGCTCAGTTTCAGGGTCTTGTCAATCTTCTTATAGCCTAGGCCATCTTTATGTAGAGCAACAATTCTTTTTTCCAGATCCTCAGAAAGTTCTTTGCCATGAGGTGCCATGTTGAACTTCCAGTGACCAGTATGAGAGAGTGAGAGCTCCCCATTCAAGCCTGAGACCTTGTAACACTAATGAGTCACTTGACACTGGGGAGGGAAAATGGCTAATTGGGCCCAATTTGGACATTTTCACTTAGGGGTGTACTCACTTGCCAGTGGTTAAGACATTAATGGCTGTGTTGAGTTATTTTGATAGGACAGCAAGTTTACACTGCTGCACAAGCTGTAGACTCACTACTTTACATTATAGCAAAGTGTAATTTCTTCCGTGTTGTCACATGAAAAGCTATAATAAAATATTTGCAAAAATGTGAGGGGTGTACTCACTCTTGTGAGATACTGTATATTCTTAAAAACTATTTCTAAAAACCTCCACTGTACTACAAATGGATGACCAAGTGCCTACTGTATATAGGTTGAACACAAAGTATTTGACGTTGCAAGGATAAACCCTTGTACATATAGTATAATGTCCAAGCAGCAAAAATGCTAAAAAAAATTGTCCTTATGAGGAACCTATATTAATGGATCAAATACAACACATGCAGTGCCTATATAGAGTCATGTGTCCATATAGTGATAAATAAGTTCATGAACTTTGAAAGTCACCATAGATGCATTAAAGTGTTGTAGTGTGGTCTAGAGGAGGGCCGACTAAATAAGGGGAAAGGATATGCAGAAGTACAACCACCTCCCTCGCGCACTATGGTAATAATGAAGATTGTTTCCAGGAAGTTGTTAGTCCTTAGTATAAACAATATAGATCACACATACATTAGTTGATGGCTAATGAGCAATAGCATAATTGCATAAAGATAGATTGATGGCTAATGAGCAGTAGCGTGGTCACACATACATAGATTGATGGCTAGTGAGCAGTAGTGTGATCTGGGGGGGGGGGGGTTCAGAAGTCATACGACCTCCCTTATATATTATATTGAAAGACTTGTTCATGTATATATGCGCTGATTGATGGTATATCAAAGTTCCAGATGTGAGCACATTGAGTGCACTTGCAAATCCTGTTATATGTAGAGGCGTGGTCCAGATGAGGACTCCAACCATAGAAATCTTCTATACCTCTCTCACATGCCTATTGTAAATAACCACATATCCATCAGTGGCCCACAGAGTCTCTTGTGTACACTTCCGGTGTCCCCATGTTGTTTAACCATCCAATGAAAGATAATCATTCCCCTTGGGACTCAAAGACTGGGATTTACCAAACAAAAACAGTCCTGGGCTTCCAACTTTCTCCCAACTGTGAACCTGCTTTGTCACACTGTAATGCCCTGTACACACGGTCGGACATTCCGGCGACAAAATCCGTAGGATTTTTTCCGATGGATTTTTGGCCAAACTTGTCTTGCATACACACAGTCACACAAAGTTGTCGGAAAATCTGATCGTTCTGAATGAGGTGACATACAACACGTACGTCGAGACTATAAACGGGCCAGTAGCCAATAGCTTTCATCTCTTAAATCTTTATGAGCATGCGTGGCACTTTGTGCGTCGGATTTGTCTACACACGATTGGAATTGAAATGATCGGATTTTGTTGTCGGAAAATTTTAGATCCAGCACTTAAACTTTGTGTGTCGGAAAATCCGACGGAAAAAGTCAGATGGAGCCCACACACGATCGGAATTTCCGACAACACAATCCGATCGTACTTTTTCCGTCGGAAAATCCGACCGTGTGTACAGGGCATAACTTGTGCACAGGCATGGTCCACTATTGTCGTCATCAGGAAGGTGGTTCAAAGTAATGATGTGAAGATGCTGCAACTGGAATTTTAACAAAAGGTTTACTGGAGACTGGAGAATGTTTACTTTTCTGTGCTAAAAATGCTAAGGGATTAATACTACATTAAAGAGGCTGGAGAGGATCAGCCACGTATAGATACATAAAATTATGAAAATGATAAAAAAAAAAAGGTGAAAACACAGCATATAAAAATAAAAATAAAATGATACTCAATGATTTGAAAACTAAATGTCATGGGTTCAGGTCTACTTTAAATATTACTTTGAGTGAACCGGCCTTTAGAAAAATGTATTGAAAGAATAAAAAGCTTGGGAACTCTCACTAGGTCATACTGTGTTCACTACCAAACAATGTAGAATTTCATTCTATGTTTTCCTTTTCTTGATGTTACTCAATTGAACTATGTGTCCATTGTTTCTCTAGTTTAACCTACTGGTGGTTCTAAGAAGACAGAATTCATTGGGATTTGGAAGGAGTTAAGAATGCCCTTCAAATCAAAACTACAACAAACAAAACAAGTTTTCAGAGAGAAATGGAAGAGATCCAAATTCCGAGAGAGAAGGGGAGAGAAGGGAGACAGACAGATAGAGCAGGAGGGTGGGGCAGACGGTGTGGGGAGAGGTCTGGAGACCGATTGTATATGAGAACAAATTTACTGGGAAAAAAGGAGAGGAAAAAGAATAAGAATATGTTTCAATAACTAAAAATTACAGCCAATTTAATACATTTTTATCTCATTTAATCTTTATGTTGGAAAAGGTGTGTATGCACCTGCTGCAATGCTTGGTTGGCCTCCGAAATCGTGACCTAGTCCTAGCTTTGTTGAAAAGAACAGGAGCTTGTCAGATGTCACTACAACTGAAGATATTAATAACATTTGATCTACCTGGCTGTCCCTGTGTTATTTATGGGGAAGGCTATCACCCTGGCCTAGAGGGTCAGCCCCATTTCGCAATGACTCATGGAACCAAAATCAGCATCCAAGATCCCTTAATCTTAACCCTATAGAATCAGCCATACTTGACAAATTCCCATGGAATCATACTCAGCATCCAAGATCCCTCAGTCCTCAAGCAGTACAACTTTAAAGGATCTGCCCCACTTCACAAAGACCCATGAAATCACAATCAGCATCCAAGATCCCTTAATCTTAACCCTATAGAATCAGCCATACTTGACAAATTCCCATGGAATCATACTCAGCATCCAAGATCCCTCAGTCCTCAAGCAGTACAACTTTAGAGGATCTGCCCCACTTCACAAAGATCCATGAAACCACAATCAGCATTCAAAATCCCTCTGTCTCCATGCAGTAAAGCCTAGAGGTTAGGCCCTACATCAGAAAGATAAATAAGACCACAATCAGCATCCAATATCCCTTGGTCCTCCTGCAGTACAACACTTGAGGATCAGAAAAAACACATGGGACCACAATCAGCATCAAAGATCTCCAGTCTACATGCAGTTCAGCCCTAGAGGATCAGCCCTATGTCAGAAAAATATATAGGACCACAATTAGCATCCAAAATCTCCAGTCTTCATGCAGTACAACCCTAGAGGATTAGCCCCACTTCATAAAGACCCGTGGAATCTCAATCAGCTTCCAAGATCCCATGGTCGTCTTGCAATACAACCCTAGAGGTTATACCCTACTTCACAAAGACCCATTGAACCACAATCAGCATCCATGGTCCCTCCTGTAGTCATGCAGTACAATCCTAGAGGATCAGCCTTACCTCAGGTATACTCATGGGACCACAGTCAGTGTCCGAGGTTGCTCCCATGCTAAATGAAAACCTGTCCTGAAAGGGATGTGTAGGATGCCATAGTTGCCCTCTCCTATTAAAAAGGTTAGTTGCCTTGTCTCTCATTTTAATCTACAGGCTGCAGTACTTTCTGGGTCACTGAAGTGAACACATATGCAAATAAGGTGTTCTGAATTCACTATAAAAACCGATTACCTTAACAGTGACACCCACAGCCGTTCGCAGAGAGCAGTGTAAAATTCCTGCGAGTGAGATGCGATGTGGGAACACACACAGGAATTGTGCGCTGGTTTACACATCGCAACAATGTGAACCAAGACTTAATCTGGAAGACATGTGCATGACTAAAAAAAATAGTTTTGTTTTCTTTCATTTAGATTCATTAATCCAGTTATTTTGTTTAGTTTAATTCGGTTAATTCATCAATTAGTATTCGGGATTCGTATTCGGAATTAATTTTATATCTTTTTCTACTTTTCCTCGAATTTAACGTTTTTTTTCGATTTGAAACGTTCATATATATACAGCGGGTAAAATAAGTATTGAACACGTCACCATTTTTCTAGGTAAATATATTTCTAAAGTTGCTATTGACATGAATATTTCCCCACAGGTCGGTAACAACCCATACAATCCATACATGCAAAGAAACCAAAACAAATACGTTTAGAAATGATGTTATGTGTAATAAAATAGAGACAGGGAAAAAGTATTGAACACTTGTGTGTGCAAAAAGGCATGGAAATCCAAGACACCAGCTGAAATTTATCAGTAATTAGAAAAGTAATCCTGCCCCCTGTTTGTGCAAATTATTATCAGCTGGTTCAGCCTCAACTGATGGGCTATAAAAAGGTGTCTCATTACCAAGGTGTCACACAAGAAACACCTCATGATGGGTAAAAGCAAAGAGCTCTCTCAAGACCTTTGCAACCTTATTGTTACAAAACATACTGATGGCATTGGTTACAGACGGACTTCTGAATGTTCCAGTGAGCACTGTCGGGGGCCATAATCCAGAAGTGGAAAGAACATAATTTCACCATAAACAGCCCACGACCAGGTGCTCCTCACAGGATGTCTGACAGAAGGGTGAAAATAATTATAAGAGGAGTTGTCCAAGGGCCAAGGACTACTTGTGGAGAGCTGCAAAAAAGACCTGGAATTAGCAGGTACAATTGTTTTAAAGAAAACAATAAGTAATGCACTCAGCCGCCATGGCCTGTATGCACGCTCACCACGCAAGGCTCCATTGCTGAAGAAAAAGCATGTTGAAGCTCATTTAAAGTTTGCTGCACAACATTTAGACAAACCTGTGAAATACTGGGAGAATATAGTCTGGTCAGATGAGACCAAAATTGAACTCTTTGGATGTCATAATACACACCATGTTTGGAGGTCAAATGGCACTGCACATCACCCCAAAAATGCCCCGATACCAACAGGGAAGTTTGGAGGTGGAAACATCATGGTGTGGGATAGAAAGAGATAGAAATTAGTGGTTGTGAGACGTATAGCCATGGAATGGAGAGAGGGAATGGAAGGTATTGTGCTGGTGGGGAGCTCAGTGAGGGATATGATACAGTAGGTGAATGGGATAGTATAGGGGGCAATAGGAGGAGTGAATAATGTTTGGGTATAGTAAGAGGTAGGGGGAGGCGGAAGAAGGAGTGAAAGAGAGAAAGGAGAGCAGGAGAATGGAAGGGAGATAAAGAGAGAAGGGAAACAGGAAAAAAATGGGGGCATGGTCCACTACAACAGACTCTCACAATCAACATGAACTATTTAGAAGGTATATTATATTCACTTGCTTTAAAGTTTTTTTTTTTTTTTTTACATTTTTTTTAGTTGCTTCCTGGTTCCTGGCCTAGGCCAAAATCATGCCATAAAGCCCAGGATTCTTCATGGACATTTCTCTTCATTTCATTTGGAGTATGGGCTTTCTCAGGTACGCACATCCTCCTGCCTGCATGCCTGAGCTACGGGCAGATGGATTCTAAGACGTAAAAGCTATATGAATCATTTGCCCCTACACAAGATGGCTGAGGCTTGAAATACTATAGGGTGTTTTTCAAAGTGGATTCTCAACACAATAAAGCATAGAGACATAAATGGATGGGTGAGTTTGTTTTAAATATTAAAAATGAATTAAATAACATTTTCAGTTTGTGGTTTTCAGATACAGTTTAGTTCCACTTTAAACTGGACATACGCGGCTCAGTTATTCCTGTGATTCGTCTGAAATTCTGGCCATGGGTGGCCCTGCCGACACCACCCAGATCAATAAAAAATCAAAGGGAGCCAGTGGAAAAAAATCAGTTGAACAGTGACTGCAGCCAATCAGCCGTTATTGTTTGGGTATTCTATAAGCCATGGGTGTCGGATGTCAGAATACAGTAGCTGGCTGTGAGAGATTCTTCCATCTATGCTATTTAGCATGGATGGGGAAATTTATGGATTTACATGTATGGCCAACTTTACTTTAAAGTGTTTATTACCCTAGCGTTTCAAATTCCTGATATGTGCCTGCTGTACCATGCATTTGTATGAAAAAAGTCTCCTGTTCTCTTTGTATTGCTTCCTTTGTGTGAAATCCCTGATGTTCCTTCCAGTCCCTCTGCTGTCCTGTTAAAAACTGACCACACTAAGCAATAAAGCTCACTGTGGTCAGTTCCTTAGCTGTGAATATTAGACTTTTTAGTCACTATTTATGTATTCCCATTATTTTACCCATGTTTGATTACTTTCATTTTATTCAATTGATTTTATTCACTTGATTATTTATCTCAAGATACACATTGAGTACCAGCACTTCCAGAATTAGTTTTACTGGCGCCACCTGTTGGCTACTAGTAAATTACTACACCCATTTACTTTAATTATATTTTTGCGCAAAATTATCCACTTTATATATCCTTAGCTGTGCTGGGAACTCAGCTTGCGCTCCTCCAATGTGACCCGACATTAGAGCGGGGTAGTTTTGAGCTTCCGCCACTGGGAGTGCTGGCATGGGAGGGAGCTCGTCCTAGCTCCTGCAATCACTGAAGGTTAAGAAAGGACTCCCTGTTGCTGCACATCCGTGCTGTCCCTAAGATGAGTGCATGAGTAGCAACCTCGGACCAGGCCACGCAACCAACGTTTTTCGCTTTGCCCCGTGACTAAGCTCTAAGGGGCGGGACAAAACATTGGGGGCGTGGCCTGGTCAGAGTCAAGGCTGAGGTTGCTACTCATAGACTCAGGTGTGCGGTAACAGGGAGTCCTTTCTTAACCTTTAGTGCTCTCCTCCAATAATCAGACTTGTCCTGACACGTCCCCTGCACATTCACTAAGAAGGGAAGATCATTGTGCTGTTGCTTCTCCTCCCCACTGCTCTCATGCAGCTGAGAACAGAGAGAATGTGATCACTGTGGGAACAAGGAACAGAGGGAATGTGATGTCAGTTTTAACCTGAATGGGTTATTTTACAAGGTGAGTATTTACAATCACTTTAACTTTTTTACTGCACTAAGATCAACCGCATCCAAGCTCAAAGTTCTTTGAACTAAGGATCAGGAATCACATGAGTTTGATCCATCAGTAATCAAGATGCATGGAATAGCAAAAGAAGCAGCCTGTGCACCAATTTCTAGACTTGTGTTTCTCAACCTTTTTTTCAGTCAAGGCACCCTTTAAAACTATGTACAATCTCAAGGCACCCTTTAAAATGATAGACAATTTCAAGGCACTCTTTAAAATTATAGACAATCTGAAGGCACCCTTTAAAATTATAGAAAATCTGAAGGCACCCTTTTAAAATTATAGACAATCTCAAGGCACCCTTTAAAATTATAGACAATCTCAAGGCACCCTTTAAAATTATAGACAATCTCAAGGCACCCTATAAAATTATAGACAATCTCAAAGCACCTTTTCAAATTATAGACAATTTCAAGGCACACTTTAAAATTATAGACAATCTGAAGGCACCCTTTACACAATGTGTAGGACACCCAACGTTAGATGTAATTCTTCCAAAGCAAATACACTTTTGCACACTGGTACTGACTAGTATTCCATTGTTTCTCTTCTCCCTCAATTTCTCTTGTTCAGTCAGCTAATGTCACTCCATTGCTGAAGGAGGGGGGCACAGGAGGGTCAAACAATGAAGCTGTGGAGGCAAAAGACTTCCTCCTTATTAACTGATGATGTCATTGGTTGTTAGGATGCCAGTGTCTAGAAAGTCGTAATGGTGCATAATGAAAACCTGTGATCCACCTGCTGGCTTCTATACACTTTTTTTATACATTTTTAGGCATTTTGCCAAGGCACCTCTGAAGAAACCTCAAGGCACCCTGGTTAAAAAAAAAAGGATGTTGTAGACAACTAAAATTTACGTAACGAGAGTAGAGTGAGTTAAAAAAATAAAAAAAAGAAGAAGAGAAATAGGCCTGGAGATGAGGGGAATAAAAAAAAAAAGGTTAAAGATGTAGGTCAACTCAACCTACATCTCTACAGTGGACAGTGGACAGAAAATAAAACATACAGGAGATGTGACATTGAAATATCATCATGCATTTGACAGAGTGCTAAATAAAGTTTATTTCGAGAACTTCATTCTTGCACTGTTGCTCCAGGCTGTGCATACACACACACACAATAGACCTAGTCTGACAGGATAACACACAGCAGTTATCCTCCCCTACAGCTCTAATGAAAATACCCACCAGGGCACTTTCCCCTCCGCCAAAATGTGTGATCTTGGCACACGCTGGCGGAGTTTTGCTTGCATAAACTCAGAGAATTTTGTTTTCTTTATTATCGAGCAAGAGCAGAGAAGAATTTTTAAAAGAGACTGGACGGTTTCAGGATCAGACCAGATTTTAGAGGCAGGTTTAAGAGTCTAAAAAAAAAAAAAAAAAAAAAAAAACCTGATTGGTCCGGGGCCCTCAGCAACCGCGCAAAAACAACCAATCGCCACCACCGTTGGATTGGCCAAATTCCAGCCGAGGCATGCCAAGTGCTCAAAAGCCGTGCCAAATAGAAAAACAAGGGTACTTAAAAATAAAAGGGAGTTAAGATTTTTTTTCCCCGTTCCTAAAAAAACTGTCTTCCACTAATCTGTTTCCCATTAATAAAAAAATAAATAAAAACGGTGCCCTTAATCCACTTCAGCAGAACATGACAGGATACCGGTGCTGAACGAGTTAGCGAGTGTGCAGGATTTAACCCACTAATGTCAGAGGATTTTCAGATCCAGCCAGGAAATTTTCCAAAAAGAAGACAAAAAACTGGTGTTGGGAAAGACATAAAGGAGGTAGATTTTAACATGCGTTTGATTTTACGGTTGCTGGACACTTACATGGGGATCTGACAAAGCTTAGGCAGCCTGCTCAATTATCTTTCACCATTAAACATTGGCTGGGACGGCAGGCGTTGAATCTTTGCACACTGCTGTATTGTGTAGGCTCCAAAGAAGAATCTCCGTCTTATTGTTGGTGCTACAGATGCATCAGACTGTATAATCTACAGAGCAGTGGCCAGGGAAGGATAGACACATAATAACATACTATACGTTAACGCATGCATAACACATGGTATTTTCATTACCGTATGCTATTTGCTTTTTTTTCTTGGATGAAAATGGATTTTTAATTCGCTACAGCCATTACCACACCGATCTGTTGATGGTAACTCACAATCCCAACATTATCAAAATGTTAAAGATATTTTTAATGAAAAGTACATTTATAAAGATTACCACACAGTTAATCTGGTAGAACAATAGGTTGAACAGCAAAACTGCCATACATTTCAAATATCTAAATAGCTCTGCAGCTGTGGGAACCTTTCACTATGTCATTGTGAATGTTATTACTAATAATGCCTTTGATGCAATTTTTGCAAATAGTTATTATTTAAAAATGAACTCCAGGCCAACTGCTAAATACACAAATGAAATGCATATTAGAGAGTTGTTTTACTTGTAGGCAGGTGCAGTCTGTTTCCTCCACGGCAGGTGGCGCTCATCTGCAGCAGCAATACAGGTGGAGGAGGAAATCGAGAGGAAACTAAATCCTCTATGGTTTCTTCAGTCACAGAGAGGTGGCATCGGATTGATGCTGGTGTCCTATGTGACATTGGCGGTCATCTTGGGTCAGGCACAATCTATTTAAGACCCTGGCTCCTCGGTTTGCCTTGTGGCTAACCACTTGACGACCGCCTAACTGAGAAAATATGTCATTAATTTGACGTTAAATACCGGTATTATGAGGTGGGGATGGCGCGTTCTAAATATTGTATAGAAGGGTTTATTAGTTACTGTAAATCATATAATTGAGAAAAGTGATTTAAGGTAGAAGAGCAAAGATAAAAATGTATATATACAGTCTACTCTTTAATTTTTTTCTTTGTTTTTGCATATCTTTTTGTACAGTATTGTATGGTTTGTCCTAAATGTAATTTTTTTTATAAAAATTGAATTATAAAAAAATAAATTAAAACAATACCGGGGTTATGGCTGCAGCTAGATGCCATAATCCCAATATAATTTTTTCTCTCAGGTGACGGTCTTTCTCATAAAGGTGCTCCGGGCGGCCAGTTCGCCACTGGGTCACTTTTAGAAGTGGCAGAAGGGGTTGTCCCCATCTTGGGTCAAGCAGTCTATTTAACCACTTCAGCCGCGGAAGGATTTACGGTACCCCTTCAACCGCTTGCCGCCCGCCAGCTCATTCTGGGAGGGAGTCATATGATGCCCTCGCCTTCTTCGCCCACCAGGGGGCGCGCGCGCGCGGTGTCACTGGGGACTCGGTGCACGTGCCCGGCAGCCGCGATGTCCGCCGGGGACCCGCGATTGCCCGGTAACACAGCAGGACCGTGGATCTGTGTGTGTAAACACAAAGATCCAGGTCTTGTCAGAGGAGAGGAGACCGATGGTGTGTTCCCAGTACAGAGGAACACCGATCGGTCTCCTCCCCTTGTGAATTCCCTCCCCCTACAGTTAGAATCACTCCCTAGGAACATAATTAACCCCTCGATCACCCCCTAGTGTTGACCCCTTCCTTGCCAGTCACATTTATACAGTAATCAATGCATTATTATAGCACGGATCGCTGTATAAATGTGAATGGTCCCAAAAATGTGTCAAAAGTGTCCGATATGTCTGCCGCAATATCGAAGTCACAATAAAAATCGCAGATCGCCGCCATTATTAGTAGAAAAAAATAATACTAAAAATGCTATAAATCTATCCTCTATTTTGTAGACGCTATAACTTTTGTGCAAACCAATCAATATACGCTTATTGCGATTTTTTTACCAAAAATATGTAGAAGAATACGTATCGGCCTAAACTCAGGAAAAAAATGTATTTAAAAATAAAATAAAAAAATTATATTATTTATATATTTATTATAGCAAGTAGCAAAGTAGAAAATATTGTGTTTTTTTCAAATTGTGTTGAGGGGGTTAATGACCAGGCCATATTTTGCAATACGACATTGCATCGCTTTAACTGACAATTGCGCGGTTGTGCAAAGCTGTACCTAAACAAAATCGATGTCCTTTTTTCCCCACAAATCAAGCTTTCTTTTGGTGGTATTTTATCACCTATGCGGTTTTTATTTTTTGCGCAAAAAAAAAAAAAAAAAAGACTGGCTATTTTAAAAAAATTTATATATTTTTTTACTTTCTATTATAATTCTTATCCAAAAAAAATATATTAAAAAACAAATTGATTCATCAGTTTAGGCCAATATGTATTCTTATACATATTTTTGGCAAAAACAATTGCAATAAGCGTATATTGATTGGTTTACACATAAGTTTTAGTGTCTACAACCTATAGAATAGATTTATGGACTTGGCGGCGATCTGCGATTTTTAGCGGTACTGCGACATTGTGGCAGACAAATCTAACCCCAAGTGACACTTTTTGGGGACCAGTGACACTATTACGGTAAACAGTGCTAAAAAAATGCACTGATCAATCTATAAATGACACTGACAGGGAAGGGGTTAACACGAGGGGGTCATCAAGGGGTTAACTGTGTTCCCTGGGTGTGTTCTAATTGTGTGGGGGATGGGCTTACTGGGACAACACAGAGATTGCTGTTCCTGATCACTAGGAACAGCACATCTCAGTATTGTCCCCTGTCAGAATGGGGATCCGCCTTGTTTACATAGGCAGATCCACGTTCTGCCTCTCTGTACTGTGATCGTGGGTAAACAGTGGACATCGAGTCCGCTGGACCCACGGGCACGGTTTTGCGGCATGCGGCAGGCGCGCGCGCACCCACTGTATCTCATGCAGGGACTGACATACAGGTAAACCCATCGATTTCAAAATTCAAAAAACAATTAACATGCTGGAAATGCTAGCTGTCACATTGGTTGTGCTCTCAACCAAACTGTCAAACAACCCAATGGCTGGTGTCATAACGGATCACATGTGCAGCAATATGACAGTTGCAGGTTAAACAGAGGCCAAGATAACAGCTTCCTTGGCTGAAAACGATAGGAGAGTTTACTCCCACTTTAAGTGGTTGTTAAGCCACTATTGCATTTCCCTCTGTAAAATAACATTATGTATCCCTGTGTCTGTGTTAAATAAAAAGGATGGGCTGAGAACTCCCACTGATGTCACCTGGGGTAGAGAGAGAGCCAAGCGGTCACGTGAGCGCCGGGAGGATGAGGTAGAGAACCGTGGTCAGTTTAAAGGGGGGAGGGAGGAACCAGGCAGGATCAGCCAGGTTTTTTAGGTTATACAAGGGTCCAAATTATTAGTCCAAGCGCTGTGCTGTATAACATTTACCTCCTCTCATGCTCGCCTTCAGGACTTCTCCAGAGCCTCTCCCATCCTCTCGAACTCCCTGCCCCGGTATATCCAATCAGCCCCTAACCTATCCACCTTTAGGAGATCCCTGAAAACTCACTTATTTGGAGAAGCCTATGCCACACCCACCTAACTATCCCGAGCCACCCCCATCAAATCATTACCTGCATCTATTACCTTTTGTACCACACCCCCCCCCCCCCCTTTAGGATCTAAGCTCTACGAGCAGTGGTCCTCCTGTCCCTTCTGTATTGAACTGTACTGTAATTGTGCTGTCCCCCCTCTACATTGTAAAGCGCTGCGTAAACTGTTGGCGCTATATAAATCGTGTATAATAATAATAACATGCTTTAAGGGAACAGGATCTATTATTTTTTTTTTTAGGGTAACAAATGCTTTAAGAGTAGACGGAAGTCCGAAAATCAATCCGGCACTGGCTTGGCCCAGCTGCTGTATACCAACTTTACAGCCTCCTGGCACCTCACTTCTTTAACCCCTTCACGCCAATGTTACTATGCAGCCCCACTGCACTGGGATTTTTGCCATGTGGCCGCATATTTGCGTATCTCCCTATGTGCTGGGAGTGCGCCACACGGTGTCATGTTTTGGAAATAAACACCTTGTATTAATTCTTTGGTGTGCAGCCGTTTTCTTCAGTTCATTGATCTGCCAGAACAGAGACCGGGGTCACCGTGAGTCCCAGGCCCTGTACTTACCATTGGGATCCGAAACACCTGATTCTGGGTCATCTAAACGCTGTGATAGCCTCTCATGGCTATCACAGTGACCAGTCACTGTTAAGTCTGCCCCTGTGTTTTCTTTTGAATGTTTTCTTGAATGGAGGAGAGAGATACATTGTATCACTCTCTGTCCTTGCACAAAAAATAAAAGCGTGTGTAAAAAAAAAAAAAAAATACTTCTTCTCCCTTGCCTCCAGGCAGTGATCAGGCTCCTCTCAGGCCGAGCCCCTTTACACATGGTTAGGCCCCAGGCTTCAGGCCTACACCTCGGCTGCTGCTCCACACACACCCACCCAGGCCGCAGCCCATGTGGAGAGAACCCCGGTCACCTGACTTTTTCTACAAATAAATAGCCTATCCCAGCAGCCTCAGTGGCCAAAGAAACTCCTGCTGATTGGCTGAGAAAAACATATTCACTCATAACCTGAATTCACTGTAATTAACTGCAAATAACATGAGAGCAGGTGTATTGTAGTCCACTGAGAGCCAAGAACAATGCTAGCTAAAAAGTGCAGCACAGAAAACTATCAGCCTCTGGCAGGACCAACTAGTATTTTTTGCACTTATTGAACAGAACATACAAATTGATTCTATGGTATGTTCAACAGATCAAAAGGGAGAAAAGAAGAGAAAACATTTATTAATGTTTATTGATTTTATAATAAATACGGAGCTGCATTAATGTGTGTCTTTTATATCTGCCTAGAGTTCAACTTTTCAGATCTCTATTGAAATTTTTTTTTTTTTTTTTTTTATGTACACCTACGTGAATGAATAGCCACATAAGACATAGCCAAAAGCCAAGGGCTATTTTGTGATGCCAAAGGACAGATGTGTTTTCCGTGAAGGAGAAAAAATCTGGAGAACGTCTCCCTGCATGCAGGATGCTTCCAATTGATCTATAACCAATTACTTATTAAAATGTAATTGAACTGCAACAGATTGTAACGTATGCTAACTAATATGTAACAGTTCACAGCTATTTCATTAAGCATATTTAATTGGATTTCCAGAAGATAACTAACACGATTAAATAGCAATAGGCTTTAATAGAGTGGTAAAGATTATGATGCTATTTAATTGAGTCAGGATAACTTCCTATGTGCCAATTTGATGCTTATTGAATCTCTGTATTAATTATATTCTTTTGGTCTTTTTTCCTCCTTAATTTGTTTTTATTGAATTCACTTTCACATGCGACAGGGAGGATTTAACAGGTTGCAGGGTAGTAAAGGATGGCATTTTGGCTGCAGAAGTTTTGGCTGCACTTGTTTCAATTCAATTAATCAGTTTTGATTTAAGAATATCTAAACCTCCCAAAAAATCGAATATATTGCAGCTTACGAGTCGCAAAATACGATACCTGCATTTATTTAATTTTTTCCATTTTTTTTTCTTCCTTTAATTCACCTGTAATCCTGTCATCTCTAATACATTGAGTGGGTTGTTTTGTAGTTTACAGTAGATCGATAAGAAAATAACATACTTGGAGACATAAGTTCAGTGCACAGAAAGTTACAAGAACACAATGTTTCTGTGTTTCAATTATTTTTATTAAATTATTATAGACATACAAAATCTTCCATATCATTCCAAACACATAAATACAGAACATTCAGAAAACAAAAATACATGAACACATATACAAGTACAAAAAGAATGTCTCTATCCTGTAACATCACCTCTCAAATGGCCATATTTCTAAAAGTTCATAATCAATTTTTAAAAAAAAAGTAGAGATACTACACCCTTAGCTCTTGATCCCCCCTCCGAACCCCCCCCCCCCCCCAAACAAAAACACAATGTTTCTAATGCCGCATACACACGGTCGGAATTTCCGATGGAAACAGTCCGATGGGAGCTTTTCATCGGATTTTCCGACCGTGTGTATGCCCATCGGTCTTTTTCTGTCGGAATTTCCGACGGACTTTGGATTGAGAACCTGTTCTTAATTTTTCCGACGGAAAACCTTACTATTGGATTTTCTGATCGTGTGTATGCAATTCCGACACGCAAAATTCCGACGCAAGCTCGGAAACTATTCGACGCATGCTCAGAAGCATTAAACTTCCATTTTATAGTGCAGTCGAACGTGTGGTATGCCTTGGTGTTATTGACCGTCGGAATTTGGTGTGTAGGCAAGACCGTTTGAGCGAAATTCCGTCGGAATTCCAACGGGAAAACCATCAGAGCTTTTTCCGACGAGAATTCCGACCGTGTGTACGCGGCATTACAGGATCAACAGGATTTTTTCTGTGTTTGCAGAAATAAAAAACAATGCAGCCATCACATCTGAGGACCAGTACATTTTTGCCCTTGGGTTTAGATATGCATACATTTTTCATTAGTTCATCTGTATCTAAAAAAATAAATAATTGAAATGTGGATATTATTTATTGATTTATGTGTATAGATTTTCTAGGTATTTAAACGAAAAAATTTGGTCAGATTAGGAAAACCTGATCATTTACCAAAGGGTCGTAGGGTATGTGAAACATACAAAATTTTCCAATCAAATAATTTAGACCAGAAAAATCAACCAAATGAAAGGCTAAGGAAAATATGTTAGAAAACATTTAAATTTACATGAGTTTCCAACCAGAATTCTGAGTGTACTTATAAGTTTTAATTTTCCCAAAATATTAGTAAAAATCCATTATGGCACCACACAGTCAATGGGAACGGTGAAATTAAGGTGTTTATTTATTTATTTTTTTAAAGGTTGCAAAGTGTTTTAAATGGCTTCCAAGGGGCGGGATCATGGAACAGCCTTCAAGCAAAGGTAGTCATTCAATCAACAATAAGTGAATTTAAACATGCTTGGGATAAATATAAGTCTCTATTCAGACATAAAAGTTAAATAAAAGAAAAAAATATATATTAAAAAGAAGCAGACACGATGGGCCACTAGGTCTTTTTCTGCCATCCCTCTTCTGTGTTTAGAACCAACCAACCATTGAGCTTCTAATTCTATGAGGCAAATACAGCAAATGTGCTGAAAAAGTCCTTGTCGTTTACCCTACTATACCCGAGTATAGTCCACTGTATCCAGAATTCACAGAGCTCCTAACGTGCAGAGGGTGCATGTGCTATCTGTATTTGAATTGCCCATTAGATTCAGCTTCCACAGCAGGTTTGTATCTGATTGGTTGCATTCTTTTTTTTTTTTTTTCAAAAAGTGTTTATTGAGAAGTATAACATTGTAAACATTGAATGTAACAATTGTAAAAACATTTTTCGAAGAAAATACAGGTAGACAAGGTATTGTAATGTAGTATAGTCTAGGGGTTATAGAAACATGTATCAGTCTAGGATGAGTAGTCAGGACAGAACAGAACCGGGGAGGTGATTTTCGAACATAAAGGGAAAGCTGGATGGATCTGTCCACAAGAATCCCTAGGTATTACAAAGTAGAGCATACATGGAAGAGAAAAAAAAAAAAATAACAGGATGAGGGAGAGAATAAACAGGAGGGGGAGGGGCGTCACGTCCAAAGTTGAGCTTGTTGTTGGGTAGGAGTCTTCACGATGTTGACATAAAATGATGATGTCGTTGGTGAGAAGAGAGTACGTGGGAAGGCTAGTAGTGAGGGAAGTATCCATCTCGTGTTGGGGACGGTTGCTTTCTTTTAAAAAACTGCTCTTATCCAAAGAAATGTTACAAAGAAATAAGCAAAAGTCATCAAAGTAGAAACTGGATTGTGTATGGAGGTTTTCTATTTGTTTATTTTTTCTTATAGTTAAACTAGACGGACTTGTGTCTTTTTTCAGTTTGACTAAGTATGTATCTAATATGTTGGATAGTGAACAGCAGCTATATGCAGATAAAAAAAAACCGACTCTACTTGTAGGACATCTTTGATGCCCAGGTTGGGTCTGGAGTGCCATTTGGTTTTTCCCCTATAAGGGTCTTTATCTCCTTCCTGGTTGTAGGTATAAAAGGGAGGCATGGAGCTGGGCCAGTCATAGTTGGTGGTACTGCAGGAGGGGGGTAAGAACTTAGCATAGATATCATAGGTAGAAAGGGAGCAAGAAATTAAAGTAAACTGAGCCTCCTCATTCCAGTGACGTATACCCAAGAAATATGGACACTAGCTTGGGACTGAAGGTACTCAAAAGAAGGATCTGCCTGCCCAACAGCCGTGACGGGTCTCCTGTCTGCACCACACACCTGGAAAACCTGTGACCCTGTTCATTTGGGCTGGGTGAGTGGCACAACCTCCGACGGACCCAGCTTGGAACCACAATACTAAGGCCCCAACATCTCTGCATTAAATAATTTGTGTAGTCCACTTGCAAAAGGCCTACTGGCCATGGAGTTAGACCCAAAACTCAGGACAGGTTTCCAAGCCCCTGGCTAAAAGCCACTATAATAAATAACAAATATTTGTAAATTTTAAATTTTTCCTTTTTGCGACATGATGAAAATTGACCAACTTAAATGAAAAAATATAGAGGTTGACTTTTTTTGGCACATGTCATCAGTCAGGAGAGCCTAGGAGACGCTTCTGCTATAAGCTGATGTGACCATGAGTTTATAGCAGAAGGGAATACAACTACCATAAAGGTTACTGTGCTGGCCAGCTGCAAGAGGATGTATTTTACCATAACCCTTATGTCAGTGGCAGTGAAAATGTTAAAGGCCAACTACAGCTTAAAGAAGAAATCCAGGTTTGGATATTTTTACATACAGTAGTTACATAGGTCTAGCATGGACCAATGTAACTATGCATATACTGCAACATACCTGTGGGGACCCTCTAGAAGCTGGTAATCACTGTAGTAGACACTGCTACTACAGTGATCTCTACAAGAGTCTGTGTCCCATGCCATGCAACTGCCCTGCTACATTGTGAATACAGGGGGTTGCCCACTTGGCATGGGAGTCATTCTGAGAAAGCTTTGCATTCTTTGAATGAATGCAACACATTCTCTGATTGGACGAAGTGGAAAACAAGGTGTCACTACCAAACCTCTCCACCTTATCCAATCAGAGAACACTTTGGATTCCATGAGAAAATGCAAAGCAATCTCTGAATGGTGCCTATGCTGAGCGTCTGACCTTCTGTGTCCACAATGCAGCAGGCCAGCCGCTCAGCACCGGACCTGGGAGCTAGTGGAGATCTCTGGAGTAGCCATGCCTACTACAATGATTTATAGCTACTAGACAGATCCTGCAGGTATGGTATATGCATAGATACATTGATCCAAGCTGGATCTATGTAACTGTAAAAATATCCATACTTGGAATTCTTCTTTAACCGTTTGCCGACCAGCACACGCCGATGTACGTCGGCAGAATGACACTGGCAGACAAAAGGGCGTACAGGTACGTCCCCTATAAGAAGCGGTGTTGCGGGTGTCTCCGTGACCGTGGGTCCTGCGGACTTGATGTCCGCCGGGTGCCTGCGATCATGTCATGGAGAGGAAGGTCGGGAAGATGCTTTTGTAAACAAAGCATTTTCCCATTCAGAGATCACTGTTCATTGTCATCAAGAGCTGTGATCACTGTCCTGTGTGTTGAAGTCCAGCCCCCTCACAGTTAGAATCACTCCCTAGGACACACTTAACCCCTTCACTGCCCCCTAGTGGTTAACCCCTTCACTGCCAGTGTCATTTACACAATAATCAATGAATTTTTATAGCACTGATAACTGACAATGGTCCCAAAATAGTGTCAAAAATGTCTGATGTGTCCGCCATAATGTCGCAGTCCCGAAACACAAATCCCAGATCACCGCCATTACTACTAAAAAAAAAAAAAAAAAAATGTCATAAAACTATCCCCTATTTTGTAGACGCTATAAATTTTGCGCAAACCATAATATACGCTTATTGCGATTTTTTTTTTTTTTACCAAAAATATGTAGAAGAAAAATCGTTTTTTTATATATTTGCGGGGGATATTTATTATAGCAAAATGTAAAAAATATTGTGTTTTTTTTTTCAAACTTGTTGCTCTTTTTTTGTTTATAGCGCAAAAAATAAAAACCGCAGAGGTGATCAAATACCACCAAAAGAAAGCTCTATTTGTGGGAAAAAAGGATGTCAACTTAGTTTGAGTACAACGTTGCACGACCGCGCAATTGTCAGTTAAAGAGATACAGTGCCGAATCGCAAAAAGTGCTCTGGTCGGGAAGGGGGTAAAATCCTCTGGGGCTGAAACGGTTAAACTATTTTTTAGTTGTGTGATAGAGTTTCAAAGGGTTAAAACCTGCTGTCATGTTTTCACTGCTGTCTGTGCCCCCTGTCTTAGAGATTTCTCTTCACTTCCTATCTATTTAATGGTTGTAAAATAGCACAAGATATCAGGGGAAATCCCTCTAATGGGAACATCGCAAGGAGCAAAAACACATTTGCTAGTGGAGAGAGGAAGTGTCAGAACCTTGGTATTTAATTGCAGTCTGTGTCCCCATAAGAGACATTTACCCTGACTTCCTCAATTGAAAGGATGAAATATTTCCTCTGTATATCACAGACAGGATTTAAAACTGTCCCCGGTCTCTCCTAAAAAAAAAAAAAAAAAAAAAAAAGAGCTGGAGTTAGATTTTAATTTTGGCTGGAGTTAGATTTTATTTTTCAGTTCTGAATGGAGTTTACTTTTAACCAGCTTTGCAGTTTTCTTCAGTCTGGACTCATTATAAATGATAAACTATGTGCCTTGGACAATGTATTTGTTGTACTGTAAAGCTTTATACTGTCTGATGTAGCTCTCCAACCATAGAAGCACAGGATGAAATTACTGCTTATAACTGGCTTATTACTGTGTTTTTCTCCACTATTATTTCCTGGCACAGTATCGAGGAGCTGAATTGCTGTTTGCAGCCTCGTACAGCATTGGTGGCTCCGTGTACTGGGTGTGATTAATGCAGTGTGAGTAATTGAACGTGGCTTAATTTACTTTGTTTGCCTGGTGCTGCAGTTACCTGCTGGGTCTCTTATTTAATTTCATTGAATATCTGTATATCTCCGATTTTATCTCAGCCATCCCTACTTTCTACCTAAATTATGACAATTGGCTGGTCGCTGTCACTATACACTAATAATCTCATTATGTGGCAATTAAAAGGAACCTTGTGAAAAACACATACAGTCATAATACTGTGTATAAAATCACAAACAAAAGGGTGTTAGGCTACATTCACATATAGCGTTTGCATACACTCGCGAAAAGCACGACTTGTGCTTCCAGTTCTATTGATTTAAAATTTCACATCAAAAGCCCAAACACATGTTTTTTCATGTGGTTTAAAAAAACTCAAAAATATGTATGAGGTGCTTTTGCCAGGCTTGTTGCACAAAGGGGAAGCCCTTTGAAATAAATAGGTTTCCCTATGCGTGTAGCGCAACAACGCCTGGCGTCACACGTCATAGTGTAAATGGGGCCTTATGGTTCATAACAAACAAGGGTAGAAACACTATCATGCCAAAAATTCTATTTTTGACATTTAACTATTTGATCCTCGTAAGATTTAAACCCCTTCCTAACCAGGCCATTTTTTTGTGATACGGCACTGCGTTACTTTAACTAACAATTGTCCGGTCATGCAACTCTGTACCCAAATAAAATGTATGTGATTTTTTTTCCCATAAATAGAGCTTTCTTTTGGTTGTATTTGATCATCTCCGCGTTTTTATTTTTTTTGCACTATATTTAACTACGGTACTTCCCACCTGCCGGCCGCCAAATGGCGGCTGGGCGGTGCGGCTCTCGTTCTGGGTGGATGCTGCTCTTTAACCATGTGATTGACTGTGTCCAATTACAGCCGGTCACATGTAAACATTGAGATGACGGTAATTGGTGCTCCTTGCCTCCCACTGACAGAGTGTGAGGAGAGGAAAGCCGATCAGCGGCATCTCCTCACAGAGGACATCTAGGGATGTAATCAGGGCACTGATCATCTGTGCCCTGATTACAATTAAGTGCCAGCAATGCCAGCAATGGCAGTAATGTCACTGCCAGCAATCAGTGCCCACAATTGGCAACAATCTGTGCCCACAAGTGCCAGCAATCAGTGCCCACAAGTGCCAGAAATTAGTGGCCATCAGTGATGCCAGTCAGTGCTGGCTATCAGTGATGCCCATCAATGCCCATCACTGGTGCCCATTAATGCTCATCACTGCTGCCCATCAATGCCACACATCAATGCCCATCAGTGCCGCGCATCAGTCCCACCTATCCGTGCCACCAATCTGTGCCCACCAGTGCCACCTATCTGTGCCCAGTGCCCACCAGTGCCGCCTATCAGTGCTCATCAGTGCCACATATCAGTGCCACCTATCAGTGCCCATAAGTGCGGCATATTCATGCCTCCTCATCAGCGCCCATCAGTGCTGCCTCATCAGTGAAGGAGAAAAATTACTTATTTACAAAATTTACTGACAGTAGATTTTTTTCAACATTTTTGGTCTTTTTTTTTTTAGGAAAAAATAAAAAACACAGGATTGATTAAATACCACCAAAAGAAAGCTCTATTTGAGTGAATAAAATTATAAAAATGTCACATGGTTACAGTGTAGCATGACCGCGCAATTGTCATTCAAAATGTGACAGCACTGAAAGCTGAAAAATGGCTTGGGCAGGAAGGGGATGAAAGTGTCCGTTATTAAAGGGTTAAAAAAGGCCTGACAATTTAAAAAAAAAATATATATATTTTTTTACTTTCTGGTATAAAACATATCCAATAACAAAATTAAAAAAATCTAGTTTCTTCATCAGTTTAGGCCAATATGTATTTTGCTACATTTTTGGTAAAAAAAAATCCCAACAAACGTATATTGATTGAGTTGTGCAAGTTATAGCACAAACTATGGGATATATTTATGGATTTTTAAAAAACATTTTACTGGTATTGGTGGCCATCAGCAACCTTTAGCGGGACTGCGATATTGCCGCTGACAGTCGCACATTAACTGACACGTTCAACACTTTTTTGGGGAACAGTGACCAGAGCTAAACATATACACTGTCACTGTACTAATGACACTAGCTGGGAAGGGGTTAAACATCAGGGGCGATCAAAGGGTTAACTGTGTTCCTAGCCAGTGTTTTAATGTACTGTGAGATGTTCTTTTACTAGGGGAAGACATGGATCCTAGTCCCTGCTTTGCAGAGACACGGGATCCATGTCTTCCCGTGTGTCAGAACAGCAATCTACCTTGTTTACATGGGCAGACCACCGCTCTGCCTCTGTGCTGGATGATCAGTGGGTGCTGGTGCCAGAGGTCAGAGAAACCCCAGCCAGGAGTCAAGAGACAGGAGGTCTTAAACAGCGGTCAAAGGCGCCCCAGCCAGTAGCCAGGAGACAGGAGGTCTCGTCCCAGGAGTCAGGTTGGCTCCTATCGGGATGTCAGGAGAACCCCGATCCAGAGGCCAGGAGTGGGCCGTGCAGCAGGACACTGCGACTAAGGGCTAAGAGAGCCAAGTGAACCAGGAGAGCTGGGCCACACCGTCAGAAGGACTGGTAAGAAAAGCAGTGATGTCGATGACAAGGGAGCCAGGTGGCTTGGCATTTTCAGGTGACTATTCATGTTGATGTGGAAGAACCCATTCTGTTCAATAAAAGTGGGCTGGCATGTCTTAAAATACAGTTTGGACTGGCAAAACTCATTGGGAAAAGTATCTGTCACATGAGTATAATCACCCCAGTACCACAATGGATAAACCCCCTGATATTTTTTTTTTTGCTGTCTGTGTTTCATTGGAGATTTACCTTTGTTTACTTTTCTCGAGACACAAACAGAAGAGGAAATCTCTCCAAATTGAGGGAAATCCTCCCTTACACAATTGTACCTAGAACAAGTGTCCACATTGGAAGATTTTACCTCTATTCCTGACTCATTTCCACCTACAAATCTCTGATCTTCTATCACTTTCAGACCTTCTGACTGATCAACAGGACAAATAGAGACGGTGAAGCTCTACAGCAGGGGCTCATTCCCTACTCTACTCTCTAATCTAAAACAAATGAAAAAGGTTTCATAAATGCTTTAAAGGTCGTGTAGATTTCTTCTCCTCCCTCCTAAACCACAGCTTCTCCACTATTGTTATGTAAACTCCTTAGGGTACATCTAAAAGCATCAGGAGGTACTTTTACTTGTCAAATAAACTTTGGATAGCGTTTACTGTGTTTCCAAAAAATAAATCTTACGAGAAACCCATCTGGCATGTTTAGTAAAAAGCGATTTTAAAAAAAGGTTTTGAAAACGTTGCATCCCTATGACGAAACGCGTCAAATTGATACTCTCAAACATCACTTCCGGCCAGGAGAGTGGAACACACTCTACATGCTGCATAGACACCCTGTCTCCATAATAGTAGCGCCAAAGTTTTCAGTGACGCTGATTCTGTCTAATAGACATTTAATATTTAAATTATAAGTTGATTTTTATAATAAACCTGAGGATAATACTCTATGAGAAGCTTTCTTTCTTATACATTATATACTGCACACCACCCACCCCGGGAGTTCTGGAGTCATAACGAAAGGAATCCATCACAGAGGAGTCAGTGGAGGACATCAGAGAACATCGCATTGGGTTTGGTCCTCAGTAAATGACCTAAAAGCACAAAATACTTTTTTTTCTATAGGGCAAAGGAGTCCATCACATCCGGTGAGTTTGGATTTTTACACCACTCTAGCTGGTGGAAGTATTGGCATCAATGGACACACGGAGCACTGTAGCACTTATAAGGAATGTGTGCACTAATAAGAACTTTATGGCACTTATACCACTTTATGCACTTTCATCATTGTCACTTTATTTATGAATTCACTTTATTATTGTCACTTTACATAATACAATGTAAATGTATTTTGGTATGCAAAGTTACTGTGTTACTTATTCATCCAAGGTTATAGATTTAGAAGTATATTATGGGTATAGCCCAAAAGGGTAATCAGTACATAGGAGGAGCAGGCGCAGTCCATTTGCTATTAACATTTAATTTGCCCCATAAGTGGGGATAATATTGGACAGCAGCAGCCCAATTATATTGATACATAGTAGCAAGGCGCAAGTGTTTTTACTATATTAATATACCTCCAGTATTAGTGAGACAAAACTCTGGAGGAATGAGAACAGGAGCCACAGCAGACAGCAGCATTATCAGTCTGGAGGGATGGTGTATTACATGCAGTGGCGGCTGGTGAAGTTTTAGGATGGGGGGGTGCCAGACCCCACCCTTCCTTTTTGACCCCTTCCACTTCTAATAAGCCACACCTCTTATAGAATCCACTTCATCCCCTGTATTCCACTTGCTTCCACCCATAGAGTCATGAGTATACAGCCCCAGCATCACAGGACAAAGTATACAGCTCAGCATCACAGGATACAGTATACAGCCCCAGCATCACAGGACAGAGTATATAGCTCAGCATCACAGGACAGAGTAAATAGCTCAGCATCACAGATCAGGGTATATAGCTCAGCATCACAGGGCAGAGTATATAGCTCAGTCTCACAGATCATGGTATATAGCGCAGCCTCGCAGATCATGATATATAGCACAGCCTCACAGATCATGGTATATAGCACAGCCTCACAGATCATGGTATATAGCACAGCCTCACAGATCATGGTATAGCGCAGCCTCACAGATCATGGTATATAGCGCAGCCTCGCAGATCATGGTATATAGCACAGCCTCGCAGATCATGGTATATTGCACAGCCTCACAGACAACGTATACCCCACAGGTCATATCTGTACAATGTATACCCCACAGGTTATATATATATATATATATATATATATATATATATACAATGTATCTACACGGGTCATATACTGCATATGTACATTGTATACAATAAACACACAAGTCAATTACTGTATATACACACAGGTCATATACACCAATCATCCATAACATTATGACCACTGACCAACCATCGTGAATAATACTGTTTATCTGATTACAATGGCAGCTGAAAGTCGGTGGGATATATTAGGCAGCAAGTGAACATGTTGTCCCTGAACTTGATGTGCTGAGATTTTTTAAGTGTCAGGGACTTCTTTCCTGAGTTTCTTTGGGCAGGACAGCCCTACACCCAGCACACAGATACACAGATGTGATCCAATCCTTTCGGCACACGTGCGCCCCCTATGGACGGGCCACCACTGATTACATGTATTAGGAGATTTAGATGCACTAATAAATTGAAGCCAAACTCCAGGTCACATTTTTTAATACATTACAGCAGTTTTTTTTCCTTTTGCGATAAAGGTTTTACATAAATAAATAAAAGCTGATCATTTTAATCACCCCTACCAATGTTAAGTGGTCTGTCTCATCCATGTAAACTGATATATTCTGCTGGAGAGCTTGAGATTGTGAAAAACATGAGACTTACTGGTCAGATCACCAGATGAAAATTGGAGAAAGAAAGCCTAAAAAGGAAACAAATGCAGCCATTGCATCTAAGAATTGGTAATCTGCAATATAATAAATATTTACTTTTGGGTTTAATACTTTTTTAAGTAAAAACCTACTGTAATTTATTATAAACGTATATATAATTCAAAAAAATATATTTTTCAATTAATGCCCTTTTCTACTGTAATTGTATCTGATAATTACAGTATAAAACAAATGAGCATTGTTATCTTCAGCCTGAAGGGTTAGGGGTTATTTTGTGTAGCTGACATAGTTATCACACAACTTGGGAGCCTCCTTGATTGGTGCCTGATTGTCACTGGGGACCAGAGCTGTCATTGACAGTCAGTATTGAGAGTTATCTGGTGACTCTTAAAGGAAGGGCATTTATTAACATTTCCCCAAAACAGGTCATTGTATTGTCATACACAGAACATAAATCAGAGCTTTTATTTTAAGACTTTGCCAGTGAACAAAATCTGAATTTGTAGTAAAATGTACAAAACACAAAGTGGAAAGAAACCAAAACTAGCAGTATAAAAAATGTATCACAATGTTATGCAGCCTGTTTGCTATAATTATGCGTCTGCTTCTGTGTGTGTCAGTGTTTTTCTTTTCCAAGAACCCAAATATTTAAATGTCGCTTCTGCAAAAGTAATTTCCCTTATAAACCAATTTGTTTAAAACACATAATGGATCACATTTTAATATCCCGTACATGATTGTGCTTATAGGGAGAGGAATGGATTCAGTTTCACAGTGTGAAAAGTATTCTTCGTCTTCAAAGAACCCTTCTTTGTCCTCACAGAGGGTTTAGGAGGCCAGGAAGATTTTTCCAGGCCTGGCTTACTGGGAAATCTGCAGTTTTCTCATTCATTAGCTTGGTGCCAGGTTATGTGTCTCTAAACAATACTGCACTAATTTTTTAAACTTTCTCCGTATTGTGTAATGCATGAGCTGTATTTGCCTGTGCCTTGGTTTGTGATTATAAAAAGCAGTACCTAATTAACTAATGCAGAGAAGACGAGGACATATGTAGCGTTACCCCCTAGACCTAGAGGATTTTGGGTCCCCCTATTCCTGCACATGCATTTTCCAACAAAGAGTAAGTAACCAGTCCATGGGCTTGTTTATGTTGTTTTTTTTGAGGGAAATCAACTTGGATGGGGATGAGGGATCATGGGATGCCCAACTCGAACTTGGTAGAGCAACTTGAGGACAAACTCTGTCTCTATGTACAAAGAAAAATGGATCATGGACTGTACTCCCTCTGGAATAATATCAGTCTCTAGTGGATCAATAGCAGGGTTCCTCTTTCAGGAGCTCTATGTCCCCATAATGAAAATCACAACGTCCCAAACTTGCAGGAGCTCTATGTCCACTCCACAGGAGTATACCCCTTTCCTGGTTGCATCCAAAAGTGTCCTTGAGCAAGGGATTTAGGTTAAAATGTGAGAATGTTCCAATAAAAGCTGGCTAGATATTGCATCTGGCAACCTTCTCCCTTATTGGGGTGATCGGTAGAGGTAATAAAACTGTCCCCTTGAATCCCTCTACCTTGGTAAAGACTGCTGTTCAGGCCTCCTGCTGTACAGGTCTTTTCATGCTAGACAGGGTGTCTCCTGAATGAGACTGAAGGGTGGTAAAGGTCCCTCTCAGCTTCCTTTCTCAGGTCCAGCCTGGAGGCAGAGCCCCCCAGCCCCCGGGTTCCCCTCACAACATCAACCTCAGAACTTCATCTTCCCAACAACAACCTCACACTGGCCAGGCTCTTCAATAAGTATCGGCCTATCTTACCACCCTGCCAGGCCTCCTGCTGTGGGATTGGTCAAACTCCCATAAATATTCAGATCCTTGCCTCTGTACCTCCACCCACTAGTTTCTACACAGACCTAGCTCTGGGTTTAAACCCCCATATCCCCCCCCTTATCTACACCCTGCCTTGTCTGGCCACTTTTGCACACTTGTGGGATAAATCCAGCTGCAGAAGTGATTAGGATTTAAATGTCAAAACTGCTGAGAGAAGTTATGTGTAGATTACACAACACAGAACCATATTTTGAACCCTTGATTGGTTGATGTACATATAGCATACTGCCACTAGTAAGCATCTCTGTCTAATTACAGCGCTTTGAATTATGGTGCAAGGTTGTTAATAGAAGGAGTTATCTTCTATGAAGTCATCAAGATATGTACCTAGGGCAGCATGATCTTAGACTACAGCCCCATACATGTCTGAGTAGAGACAGACTTTGAGGGTTATTTACGAAAGGCAAATCCACTTTGCATTACAAGTGCAAACTACAAGTGCAAACTACAAGTGCAAAGTGCACTTAAAATTGCACTGAAAGTGCGCTTGGAAATGCAGTCGCTTTGAATCTGAGGGGTAGATCTGAAATGAGGGGAAGCTCTGCTGATTTTATCATCCAATCATGTGCAAGCTAAAATGCTGTTTTTTTTATTTTCCTTGCATGTTCCCCTCGGATCTACAGCGACTGCACTTCCAAGTGCACTTTCAGTGCAATTTCAAGTGCACTTTGCACTTGTAGTAGATTTGCTTTTCGTAAATAATCCTCTTTGCCCCTGCTTATACCATCTTTCAAAGACCTCAAATTTACACTGGCAACGACTCAGCTTCTGTCATGGGTAGATTAAGGCATCGAGCACAAGCAACGCCTGCCAGGATTTCAGTATTATTTCCAGAGATGTACTGCCACATGATACCTTCCCAAGACATTAATGGGATACTTTGCTACTGATTTTCAAACAGATATAACTATGTTTAGTACATCATCTAGAAAGGTCTGTTTGTTCCACAGAGCAACACTTTTAACGTATGCCTCAACAGACAAACAAGAACTTATTTATTGGGGTATAGCAAGTTTGTTGGGTATTTAAAGCCAAAACTTTTTTTTTTTTTTACTTTCGGATAGAATAGGGAAAGGTTGACAACCTTATCAGGTTTTTATTGCTGTCTGTGTTCCTGCTAGAGAGATTTAGGGTCCATTACCACTTCTGTATTCCTGTATGAAGTGTTAAAGCACACCCGTTAATGCGTTTTACGTTAAGGCAGCCTATTCATTTCAATTGGGCTTCTAATGCATATGGATAGAACAAACAACAGATATGCATAATTTTTTCTGAAACAGCGCACCCCAATACATAGCAAGGTATGTACACCAGAGCTACATTGCCTTAGTGTGTTGGGGTGCCATTTAAAATGAATGGCAAAACAACTTGCTAACACACATAGCATGTGTTAATGGGGTTGATTTATTAACCACTTCAATACAGGGCTTTTAAACACCCTTCCTTACCAGAGCACTTTTTGCGATTCGGCACTGCGTCGCTTTAACTAACAATTGCGCGGTCGTGCGACATTACACCCAAACAAAATTGACGTCCTTTTTTTCCCACAAATAGAGCTTTCTTTTGGTGGTATTTGATCGCCCCTGCGGTTTTTATTTTTTGCGCTATAAACAAAAGAAGAGCGACAATTTTGAAAAAAAACACAATATTTTTTACTTTTTGCTATAATAAATATCCCATTTTTTTAAAAAAAAAAACTATTTTTTTCCTCAGTTTAGGCCGATACGTATTCTTCTACATATTTTTGGTAAAAAAAATCGCAATAAGCGTATATTGATCGGTTTGCGCAAAAGTTATTGCGTCTACAAAATAGGGGATAGATTTATTGAATTTTTTTTTTTTTTTTTTACTAATTAGTAATGGCGGCGATCTGCGATTTTTTTTTCGTGACTGCGACATTGCGGCGGACACTTCGGACACTTTTGACACATTTTTGGAACCATTCACATTTACACAGCGATCGTTGCTATAAAATTGCAATGATTACTGTGTAAATGTGACTGGCAGGGAAGGGGTTAACACTAGAGGGCGCTGGAGGGGTTAATGTGTTCCCTAATAGGAGTGATTCTAACTGTAGGGGGAGGGGACTCAAGGGGAGAAGACCGATCATGTGTTCCTCCGTACTGGAATCACATGATCGGTCTCCTCCCCGCTGACAGGACGTGGAGCTGTGTGTTTAAACACACAGCTCCACGGTCCCGCCCGGTCCCGTTGTTTTAACGGGCAATCGCAGGTGCCCGGCGGACATCGCGGCCGCCGGGCACTCGCACCGGGTCCCGAGCGATGCCGCGGGCGCGCGCGCGCGCGCCCCCCAGGCGGCCGGGAATCCGAGGACGTCATATGACGCCCACCCAGGATGGTAGATCCACCTTGTGGGCGTCATATGACAATACGCGGGTATTGAAGTGGTTAAAGGCAAATAGACTGTGGGGTTGATTTACTAAAAGCAAATAGATTGAGCACTTTGCAATGCAGTTGCTCAGGAGATTAGTTAATAAGGTAAAGCTTCCTTTTACAAAAAATACCCAATCACATACAAGGAAAAAAAAAAAATGCATTTTTGCTTGCACATGATTGGACGATGGAAGTCAGCAGAGCTCCCCCTCATTTACTAAGCTCTGGAACAGTGGCGGTGCGTCCATAGAGGGTGCAGGAGCGCCGCCCCCTCTCTCCTGCACCCGTCAATCTTCAATAGATAGATTCATGCATTGCATGAATCTATCTATTGTCGCTGCTGCCACCCCCTATTCAGGTGTCCGGCCCCTTGTCGGGCGCCGGGCATCTGAATTACAGCAGCGGGGGTGTTTTTGGAAGTGCCTGATTAGAGCTGTCGGCTCTAATAGGCATCCTGATTAGAGCTGTGGATTCTAATAGGCTTCCAAATTGGTAAACAGCAGGCGCACTGCTGTGCGTTTGCTGCTTACGTAGTGCTGTGTTAGGGAATCAAATAAATCGCTTCCCTAACACTGACCCGCCTCTCAGCCAATCAGGTGCACCGGGTCTGGTTACCTGTCACCCGATTGGCTGAAGCAACAGGCACTGTGATGAGGGAGCATGGAGGAATGCTCTGACCCGAGGCAGGTAAGTGCCGGGGCGGGGGGGACACTGGCAGATTTTGATGGGGCAAACTGGTGGCACTTGATGGGGCAAACTTGTGGCAATTGATGGGGCACACTGGCGGCAATTGATGGGGCACACTGGTGGCAATCGATGGAGTAAACTTGCAGAAATTGATGGGGCAAACTGGCAGCAATTGATGGGGCAAACTGGCGGCAATTGATGGTTACAGTGGCTGCGCTTGATGGCACAGTGGTGGCAATTTATGGGTACAGTGGCTGCATTTGATGGCACAGTGGCTGCATTTGATGGCACAGTGGTGGCAATTTATGGGTACAGTGGCTGCGTTTGATGGCACAGTGGTGGCAATTTATTGGTACAGTGGCTGCATTTGATGGCACAGTGGCTGCATTTGATGGCACAGTGGCTGCTTTTGATGGCACAGTGGTGGCAATTTATGGGTACAGTGGCTGCGTTTGATGGGCATAGTGGCGGCAATTGATGGGCACAGTAGCTGCATTTGATGGGCACAGTGAGGCTGCAATTGATGTGTTTTTTTTTTTCAGTTTGCGCCCCCCCAAAAGCACCAGCCGGCACTGCTCTGGAACAACTACACTTGCAAAATGCACTGTCCGTTTGCCTTCAGTAAATCAACCCCAGAGTGTGTTGCTGTTACGCACGTTAGCATGTACGTGCTATTTTTCTGAACTGAAACCCCATTCACAGATAAAAATTCATGCGTTTGAAAATATTTTCATTCCAAATTTTGTCACCGCTATGCTTGGAAATTTTCAAAAGAAATTCTACTGGTGTATAACCAGATTTATTAGTGAACAAGCCTGCAGGGTTGAAACACGTTTACATCTGTCTGTGTCTTTTATGAAGAATCAATACATTTTGAAGATTTTAAAAAGCAAGCAAGGAGTTGCCGACCATCTTTTCTCAACCAGATTTTTTATTCTGTATTTAATTTTTTTTTTTAATTTTTACTTTTAGCATTATTTTAACCACTTCAGCTCTTACCCCTCTTCATGACCAGGCCATTTTTTGTGATACGGCACTGCGTTATTTTAACTGACAATTGTGCGGTCGTGCGACGCTGTACGCAATAAAAAGCTTTGCAGGGTTCAGCAGGCCAGATGTTAGCTTCCCTGCTGAGAAAAGTAAACAAAACCTTGACAGGGATAAAAAAAATCGATGTCCTTTTTTTCCCCACAAATAGAGCTTTTTTTTGGTGGTATTTGATCACCTCTGCGGTTTTTATTTTTTACACTATAAATAAAAAAAAATAAAAAAACATATTTTTTTACTTTCTGCTATAAAACACACTCAATAAAAAAAATGTAAAAAAATCTAATTTCTTCATCAGTTTAGGCCAATAAGTTTTCTACTACATGTTTTTGGTAAAAAAAAAAGTAAAGTAAAAGTAAAAATTAAAAGTTACAGCATCTACAAACTATGGGATATTTTTATGGGTTTTTATTTTCAGGGATCAGCGACTTATAGACGGACTGCGACTTTGCGGCAGACAAATCGGACACTAAGTGACACTTTTTGGGGACCAGAGACACCAATACAGTGATCAGTGCTAAAAAATATGCACTGTCACTATACTAACAGGGCCGGTTCTACCACTAGGCAAACTAGACAGCCACCTAGGACGCACAGCCACCTAGGACGCACAGCCGCCTAGGACGCACAGCCGCCTAGAACGCACAGCCACCTAGGGTACAGCCACTGCTGCTGAGAGGGAGGAGGTGGCAAAGCATCTGGCAAAAAAGACAAGCTGGTGAAAGAAGGATGTGACAAGCCAGTGGGAGAAGGATGTAACAAGCTGGCTGGCTGCTGTAGCAAGGCTGGGTAACAGGACTATTTGTGAGAGAAGTGACAGCTGGCGGGAGGAGGATGTGAGGAGCTGGTTGGCCGTGGTGGCAGGAATTGATGGCAGGGCTGTTTTTGACAGGAGCAGGAGTGATGCTGGTTGTGAGAATGGGAGTGCTATTGGCGGCGGTGAGAAAGAACACTGAAATAGCACTGCATTAGCGGAGATGGTGCAGCAGTGATGCTGGCTGTAGGTGCGGGAGTGATACTGGCAAGGGTCGGAGAGGAAAACGGAGGCAGTGCTAGGACACTGTGTGGGGAAGTGGGAATATTGCTGGTTGGTGGATGGGAAGAGAATGGTGGTATGGGCTCGGGGGGGGGGGGGGGCATTGGAAGGTGAGATACTGACCAGACAGAAGGGTGTCTGAGTGTCGGCTATGCTAGCTGAGGAAGCATTAAGAAGCAAAATTGTCGCCACTTGGGGGTGTGGTGGGCTAAGACCCTGTGTGGAGGCTATGGTGAGGATAATAGGGATATGTGAAAGGTGTATGTGACCTGATTGGGAAGAGTTTGAACCGTATTACAAGAGGAATTTTCTTTTTTTGTGGGGGGGCGCAGGTAGCTGGCCATGCCTAGGGCACAAAATAGTCTAGCACTGGCCCTATGTACTAATGACACTGGCAGGAAAGGGATGCATATCAGGGGCGATCAAAGCATTAAATGTTTCCCTAGGGCAGGGGTGTCCAACCTTTTTGAAGAGCGAGGGCCATTTAAGCGACTTGGTAACGGGTCGCGGGCCACAATGAGCGGAGCGGGTGGATGGCATGTCCGTGTCCACTCTGCATTTAGAGAGCGGACACGGACGCAGCCCACAATACTTTTTAGTGGATCGTATTGGAGGTAGAACACAAATCGCTTTATATCTACCACTACTTAGAGGTGAATGGAGGGTCCAATTGGTAAGACTGTTGGACTGACCGTGTGAAAGGGGCCCGAGGCTGCTTTCACACTGATGCGCTGCCGTTTACCCGCACCACGTGTGCAACGCAGTGTACCTTTGGCTTTCCTGCAGTTTGCAATAGACTTCTGTTATAATCTGCAGGTTTGGTGCACTTTCAGAAAGCTCACCAAACTTGCAGGTAATAATAGAAGTCTATGGCTCAGTGCAGGTAACCAGCAGGTAAACTGCTCTGCACCTGCGGATTAGTTTGAAAGCAGCCCAGTAACCACTGCAGAAAAGATATGCCCATATATACACCAGAGCAGGAGGTCGCGGGCCACGTCAGAGGGCTCTACGGGCCACATGTGGCCCCCGGGCCACTGGTTGGGCACCCCTGCCCTAGGGAGTGCTTTTTAACTGTGGGGGAGATGCTTTAACTGTGGGAAGACAGAGATCCATGTTCCTGCTTAGCAGAAACACAGGACCTCTGTCTTCCCTTGTCACAGGATGGCGATCTGCCTCTGTCAGGAACAGTCTGTTCGGCAGCCCACCTCCTCCTCATCCGTGATAGACGGAACACTGATACAATTTACCAGCTTTGTATCAGCGTTCCTCTTTCACGGACGAGGAGAAGGTTTTAGTTACACCTCTGGGTCTATTTATAACTATGTCATACACAATTCACACAACTTTCACCCAGAATATACAGACTTTCCAATGGAATCGTATTAGAAAAATGTGTTCATATTGGGTGAAAGCTGTGTGAATCTAGCGTGAAAACATATATAATATATATTGACCCCTCAATGTAATTTCAAAAAATAATTTGTAATATTGTTTTTCAGCTTTCACTAAAACAAGTGTGATCCTGGCATAAGGGTGGTCCTGGCCTTCAGGCACTTCCTGATATAGGGTGACAACTCTCTGTTCCAATTGTGTTCATGCGTTGTCACCCTGTTATGCGGAATTCAAATGACTCTACAAGCATTTCAGTGGAGTCATAATCCACTTATGTCACCATTAGGGAACCCACCCTAAGAACTTCAACACAGCCATTGATGGAGTGCATGCATGTAGTTAGGAAGTGAATGGGGAGAGGCTGTAGTATAGCAGGCAATTGTTTATGATACAGTACTTAACTAAAAGGCAGTTAGGTAAGGGTTTAAATCTTAACCACTTCAGCCCCGGACCAATTGTCAGCTTAAGGACCAGAGGTCTTTTTTCAATTTCGCACTGCACTACTTTAACTGGTAATTGTGCGGTCATGCAATTTTGTAACGAAACGAAATTTGCGTCCTTTTCTTCCCACAAATAGAGCTTTCTTTTGATGGTATTTGATTGCCTCTGTGATTTTTATTTTTTGCGATATAAACGGAAAAAGAGCGAAAATTTTGAAAAAAAAATAGATTTTCTACTTTTTGTTATAAGAAAAATCTAATAAACTCAATTTTAGTCAAACATTTGGGCCAAAATGTATTCAGCCACATGTCTTTAGTAAAAAAAATGCCAATAAGCGTATATTTATTGGTTTGCGCAAAAGTTATAGCGTCTACAAACTAGAGTACATTTTCTGGAATTTACACCGCTTTTAATTTATGACTGCCTATTTCATTTCTTGAGGTGCTAAAATGGCAGAGAAGTACAAAACCCCCCCAAATGACCCCATTTTGGAAAGTAGACACCCCAAGCTATTTGCTGAGAGGCATGTTGAGCCCATTGAATATTTTTTTTTTTAGTCCCAAGTGATTGAATAAAGACAAAAATAAAAAAGATTTTTTTTTTTCTTCAAAAAGTTGTCACTAAATGATATATTGCTCACACATGCCATAGTTATATGTGGAATTGCACCCCAAAATACATTTTGCTGCTTCTCCTGAGTATGGGGATACCACATGTGTGGGACTTTTTGGGAGCCTAGCCGCGTACGGGGCCCCGAAACCCAAGCACCGCCTTCAGGATTTCTAAGGGTGCAAATTTTTGATTTCACTCCTCACTACCTATCACAGTTTCGAAGGCCATAAAATGCCAAAATAGCACAAAACCCCCCCAAATGACCCCATTTTGGAAAGTAGACACCCCAAGCTATTTGTTGAGAGGCATGGTGAGTATTTTACAGCTCTCATTTGTTTTTGAAAATGAAGAAAGTAAAGAAAAAAAAATTATTTTTTTCTTTTTTCAATTTTCAAAACTTTGTGACAAAAAGCGACATCTGCAAAATACTCACAATACCTCTCAGCAAATAGCTTGGGGGTGTCTACTTTCCAAAATGGGGTCATTTTGGGGGGTTTTATGCCATCTGGGCATTCCATGGCCTCCGAAACTGTGATTGGCAGTGAGAAGTGAAATAAAAAAATTACTCCCTTAGAAAGCCTGAAGGCGGTGCTTGGTTTTTGGGGTTCCGTACGCAGCTAGGCTCCCAAAAAGTCCCACACATGTGGTATCCCCGTACTCAGGAGAAGCAACAGAATGTATTTTGGGGTGTATTTCCACATATGCCCATGACATGTTTGAGCAATATATCATTTAGTGACAACTTTTTGTAAAAAAAAAAATATATATATATTTTTTTTTTCATTATTCAATCTCTTGGGACAAAAAAAAAAAATATTTAATGGGCTCAACATTGCTCTCAGCAAATAGCTTGGGGTGTCTACTTTCCAAAATGGGGTCATTTGGGGGGGGTTTGAACTGTCCTGGCATTTTATGCACAACATTTAGAAGCCTATGTCACACGTCACCCACTCTTCTAACCACTTGAAGACAAAGCCCTTTCTGACACTTTTTGTTTACATGAAAACATATTTTTTTTTTGCAAGAAAATTACGTTGAACCCCCAAACACTATATATATTGTTAAAGCAAAGGCCCTACAGATTAAAATGGTGGGTGTTGCATTTTTTTTTTCCACACAGTATTTGCGCAGCGATTTTTCAAACGCATTTTTTGTGGAAAAAATACACTTTTTTTTTATTTTAATGCACTAAAACACACTATATTGCTCAAATTTTTGATGAAATAAAAAATATGATCTTAGGCCGAGTACATGGATACCAAACACGACATGCTTTAAAATTGCGCACAAACACGCAGTGGCGACAAACTACATACATTTTTAAAAGCCTTTAAAAGCCTTTACATGATACCACATTAGATTCACGGAGGAGGTCTACTGCTAAAATTACTGCCCTCGATCTGACCTTCGCGGTGATACCTCACATGCATGCTGCAATTGCTGTTTACATATGACGCCAGACCAACGCTTGTGTACGCCTTTGCGCAAGAGAAGGGGGGGGCAGGGGTGCTTTTTTTTTTTTTTTTTAGTTTTTTTTTTATTTATTTAGCTTTTTTATTCTATTTTTAAACTGTTCCTTCCATTTTTTTTCTTTGTTATGATTTTTATTGTTATCTCAGGGAATGTAAATATCCCATATGATAGCAATAGGCAGTGACAGGTACTCTTTTTTTGAAAAAATTGGGGTCTATTAGACCCTAGATCTTTCCTCTGCCCTCAAAGCATCTGACCACACCAAGATTGGTGTGATAAAATGCTTTCCCAATTTCCCAATGGCGCGGTTTATATCCGGGAGGGGGGACATTCCCTCCTACTGCTTGTAAAAGCAGTCTAGAGGCTAATTACCCGCTAGAATTGCTTTTACATGAAAGCCGATCACTGGCTGAAAAGAATGATACCAAGATGATACCTAAACCTGCAGGCATCATTCTGGTATAACCATTCAAAGTCCAGCAACATACTGGACATATATTGTAATCTTTTTTTTTTTTCATGCAGCCTCTTGGCTGAACGAAAAAAAGAGATTGATTGGTGGGTATGCCCACCATTAGAATACCTCCCTTCATCCACCCACTTCTAATGATGGGCATACATGCACCATTTATATATGCCGATGCATGGGGGCATCCTCCCGCAAAAGTTATGCCGTGTACACACGGTCGGAATTTCGACCGTATGTACGTGGCATTAGGAGCCAATCGCTCCTCCGCCCCCCCTGCTGCCCCCATGCTTCGGCACATATGCTCTTTTTTTTAACTGTGGTGGTGAAATCACCTCCTACAGTGTTGGAGTCGCGGCTTTATGTATCGTGGGAGCAAACGCTGTTGCTGTCAAGATAAATAAATCCGCGCTGCAACTGAATGGCGCACCTGAAAACAAAAAAATGCTTAACACTAAAACACAGTAAACAAAATTACATACCTGAAAAGCAAGCATGATAAAACATGATAAAACATAATAAAACATTGCAGAATAGAATGGAGTAAAAAAAGAGCAACAATAGAGAGAGAGAGAGAACAATAAAACGACAACTATTTTTGTTTTTTTTATTTTTTTGAGATTCACAGGTAAAAAAGCTCCTGACTGTTAGCGACTGAATCAAAACGCTACCACAAAAAAAATGTTAGCGATCGCAGGGATCAGGCCTGACTCTGCGAACACTGCAGTTATGTGTGCTTAGTGTTTTGTAAGTGACAGTGATCGATCGATACTGCACTTGGGTGGGCTGGGCTGGGCTGGGCGGAGGGGGAAAACGCAGGTGCTAGCAGGTATCTGGGCTGATCCCGCTAACAATGCGTTTTTTTGGAACCCTAAACTGCTGGGACGCTAGTATAGATCTGATCAGATCAGATATTGATATATCTGGGTGTTTGCGGTACTGGCACTAACCTGGGGCGACGCAGACCTTATTTGACCCTAAAACCTAATTGATATCACCCGCCGGGCGATCAGGGGGTTAAACCGTTATTGGGTAATAAATGGCGGGTGCCCTGACAGTATAAAAAACAAGCTAACTAACCAGCGTCACCCGTAACAGTAATACAAAAAAAAACTGGTTACCTAGCGACACTAATGCAGCGATCAGAAAAACGATCGCTTAGTGACACTGGCAAAAGGGGGTGAAAGGGTTAACTAGGGGCAATCAGGGGGTTAAACCTTTATTAGGTAATATATGGGGGTACCTGACGCTATATAAAAACCTGACGGGGAACCTAAATAACGAAATAACTAACTGGCTAACCAGCGTCACCAGTGACATTTTATACGGTGATCACTGGTGAAAGGGTTAACTCTAGGGGCAATCAGGGGGTTAAAACCTTTATTTAGGTTGTAATATGGGGGTACCTGACCTATAAACCTATTTATGAACCTATATAAACATGGCGGTTAACCTAAAAAAAAAACTGGTTACCTAGCGACACTAATGCAGCGATCAGAAAAACGATCGCTTAGTGACACTGGCAAAAGGGGGTGAAAGGGTTAACTAGGGGCAATCAGGGGGTTAAACCTTTATTAGGTAATATATGGGGGTACCTGACGCTATATAAAAACCTGACGGGGAACCTAAATAACGAAATAACTAACTGGCTAACCAGCGTCACCAGTGACAGTTATACGGTGATTACTGGTGAAAGGGTTAACTCTAGGGGCAATCAGGGGGTTAAAACCTTTATTTAGGTTGTAATATGGGGGTACCTGACCTATAAAACTATTTATGAACCTATATAAAACATGGCGGTTAAAATAAAAAAAAAAAATGGTTACCTAGCGACACAATGCAGCGATCAGAAAAACGATCGCTTAGTGACACTGGCAAAAGGGGGTGAAGGGGTTAACTAGGGGCAATCAAGGGGTTAAACCTTTATTAGGGGGGGGTAGGGGGCTACCTAGGACCTAAAACTAACTGCCCTGACAGTTATTACAGTCACACTGACACTAAATGCAGTGATCAGTAAATAAATGATCACTGCAATTAGTGACACTGTGACTGGGGGGGGGAGGGGGTGATCTGGGGGGTGATCAGGGGGTGACAGGGGGGTGGAATATGTGCCTAACTGTACTGGTGTCAGTGTAGTGTTGTGCACTAACCTGTACATGTTCGCCGCTCGGCGTCTCCGGTCACATAGACCGGCGCACCGAGCGTGACATCACTTCCGCCTTCCTGTCTATACAATAGACAGGAAGGGGAAGCTTTTCATTCGCCAGGAGCGATCGCGAGGGGGTGGCCAGAAACCACTGGCCGTCCCCTCGTCCCGGATCGCTCCTGAAGCGATGCCGACCGTCCCCGCCGGCGGAGGGGGGTCCGATCGGACCCCCCAACCGCCGGAAGAATGTCACGTACAGGTACGTGATTCTGCCTGTACGTGCCATTCTGCCGACGTATATCTACATGGGGCGGTCGGCAAGTGGTTAATTACAATTACAATTGAACTGAACAGTAAATGCAGCCTGTGCCCAATAACGGCAGGTAGGAGGTCAAATGAGTAGTCCCCAGTATTTCCTGTGGTCTCCCTGCAACTAATCTTTTCATAACATTGACTTACCATGCCTTGTTCTGCACCGTGCCTCATCATGGTAGAGGCAGGGCTTCCTCATGTCAGAGTCTCCAGCAAAGAGAACAGTAAGCAGCACAGAAGTGACATTACCAAATCTCACCTTAGATGATTTCTCTTTGCAGATAGCTATGAGGTTCTAGGTCAGTGATGGCGAACCTTGGCACCCCACATGTTTTGGAACTACATTTCCCATGATGATCATGCACTTTGCAGTGTAGTTGAGCATTATGGGAAATGTAGTTCCAAAGCATCTGGGGTGCCAAGGTTCGCCATCACTGTTCTCGGTCATGGGTGCGCAACCTGTGGCCCTCCAGCTGTTGCAGAACTACAAGTCCCGTGAGGCATTACAAGCTGCTGACAGTTACAAGCATGACTCTCAAAGGCAGAGGCATGAAGGGAATTGTAGTTTCACAACAGCTGGAGGGCCACAGGTTGAACACCCATGTCCTAGGTACACATCGGTGCCTAGGCACCCTCACATACCATGAACTGCACTGCTATTTTTTATTCAAGGTACATTTTTTAGAGTACTGTTTAGGCAACATTAACATTTCTAGACATTCCCTATAACACAGCAAATAATCATGTTTTGAGTTCGGGTCTACTATTTTGCAGAAAAACAGCCAGTATTTTTGACAATCGCTACTTTTTTTTCTGGACACATATGGAGGAACCATCAACGTCACATAAGAAGCCTTATCTCCACACTATCTAAAAAACATTAGGGCAGTCAGACAAAATCCAAAGTCTGCAGGCGGGGGTTAATCCACCCCCTGGAAGACCCGCAGAACGTTTGCAATGTGTTACATGCTCCAACATTTTATGGGCTGCCGGTTTCATTTCTACATTTGAAATTATTTTGGCTTGGAAATCCTTGTGATATGTGATATTAAACAGTGTCATTTGGCAACGACAGATGCTAAAAACCGATGTTGCATCAACAAGCAACGATGCATTGAGACAGAGATCCATATGGAATGCAAACGCATTGGCCAACACTGACTGTTCTGTTGCCTTAAAGTCAGCTGTTTCATTTCACATACTGTTGATATCAAGAAACAGTATGTGCGAGAAACACAAAACACTGCAGCATACACTATTCTGCCTTTGCTGGTCTTGCTCTTTTTTTTTTAATCATTTTAAATATAACAAACTCTCAAAAATCATTTCACAGTTTGTTAGGTCAAAAAAGACAAAATAAAACATTCTTTTTTTAATAAATAAAAAAAAGTAGGAAAAAAAAAAAGTATTTGATCCCCTGCAGATTTTGTAAGTTTGTCCACTTACAAAGAAATGAAGGGTCTACAATTTTTTATCATCGGTGTATTTTAAATGATGGAGACAAAATATTAACCGAAAATCCCGAAAAAAAAAAAAAAACATGTTACAAATGTTATAATTTGAGTTGCAGTTCAGTGAGTAAAAATAATTATTTGATCCCCAAGAAAAACATGACTTAGTACTTGGTGGAGAAACCCTTGTTGGCAAGCACAGAGGTAAGACGTTTCTTGTAGTTGATTACCAGGTTTGCACAAATCTCAGGAGGGATTTTGGTCCACTCTTCTTTACAGATCTTTAAATCCTTAAGAATTCTTGACTGTCACTTGGCAACTCGAAGTTTCAGCTCCGTCCATACATTTTCTGTAGGATTAAAATCTGGAGACTGGCTAGGCCACGCCATAAGCTTAATTTGCTTCTTCTTGAGTTACTCCTTTGTTGCCTTGGTGGTATGTTTTGGGTCCTTGTCATGCTGGAAGATCCATCCACGACCCATCTTCAGTGTTCTGGCTGAGGGAAGAAGGTTCTCATCCAAGATTTTACAATACATGGCCCCATCTATTGGCTCCTCAATGCGACAAGTGGTACCTTTTGCAGAGAAACAGCCCCAAAGCATAACGTTTCCACCTCCGTGCTTAACTGTAGGGATGGTGTTCTTGTGGTCAAAGTCAGCATTTTTCTTCCTCTAAACACAGAAATTAGAGTTAATGCCAAAGAGCTCAATTTTGGTCTCATCTGACCACAGCACTTTCTCCCAATTCTTCTTAGATGTTCATTGGAAAACCTCAGATGGGCCTGTACATGTGCCTTCTTGAGGAGGGGGACCTTGCGGGCGCTGCAGGATTTCAATCCATGGTGGCGTATTGTGTTACCAATGGTGTGTTCACTGACTTTGGTCCCAACTGCCTTGAGATCATTCACAAGCTCCTCCCGTGTAGTTCTGGGCTGATATCTCACTTTCCTGATGATCATCCTTACCCCATGAGGCAAAATCTTACATTAAGCTCCAGATCGAGGGCAATTGATGGTTATTTTGTATTTCTTCCATTTTAATCACTCAACAGTTGTCTCCTTCTCACCAAGCTTCTTGCTGATGGTCTTGTAGCCCATTCCAGCCTTGTGTAGGTCTACAATCTTGTCCCTGATGTCCTTTGACAGCTCTTTGGTCTTGCTCATGATGGTGAGGTTTGAATGGAAGAAAGAGATTCTATGGACAGGTGTCTTTTATACACATAATGAGTTTTCGTTAGGAGCACCTTCTTAAAGAGGAAGTAAACCCTCATCAAAAAAACGGGGAAAAAAAACCCTACAAAACAAAGGCATAATTATCTAGTATGCATAGCATACTAGCTAATTATGTATCACTTAACTCAGATCGAAGCCCCCGCATCGGTCCACGTCTCCCCCTCCGACCGCCGACATGTTGTCCGGGAGTGACTTCCGAGTATCGCGACTCCGGCGCTGTGATTTGCCGGAGCCGTGATGCCGTCACTCCGCGCATGCGCACGAGAGCGACACAGTACAACTGAAGCATCTGCATATAGCGCCATTGCTTCAGTTGTATTAAATGCGCATGTGCCGCATGACGTCGGCACATGCAAATACAGGGACATCTCCTAAACCATGCAGGTTTAGGAAATATCCTTGTTAGCTACAGGTGAGCCTTAATATACCGTAGGCTTACCTGTAACATAAATTTGTTAACAAGGGTTTACAACCACTTTAAATTGACAGGACTAATCTGTGCACCACATGAGCACATACTGAAGCCAGTCTGTGGGAGCCAGAATTATTGTTGGTTGGTAGGGGTTCAAATTCTTATTTTACTCACTGAACTGCAACTTATTTTATAACATTTGTATCATGTGTCTGTTCTGGAATTTTGGTTGATATTCTGTCTCTGTCATTCAAGATACACCTATGATAAAAATTATAGACCCTTCATTTCTTTGTAGGTAGGCAAACTTACAAAATCAGCAGGGGATCAAATAATTATTTTCCTCACTGTATGTACAGTATCTCACAAAAGTGAGTACACCCCTCACATTTTTGTAAATATTTTATTATATTTTTTCACACTGAAGAAATGACACTTTGCTACAATGTAAAGTAGTGAATGTACAGCTTGTATAACAGTGTAAATTTGCTGTCCCCTCAAAATAACTCAACACACGCCATTAATGTTTAAACCGCTGGCAACAAAAGTGAGTACACCCCTAAGTGAAAATGTCCAAATTGGGCCCAAAGTGTCAATATTTTGTGTGGCCACCATTATTTTCCAGCGCTGCCTTAACCCTCTTGGGCATGGAGTTCACCAGAGCTTCACAGGTTGCCACTGGAGTCCTCTTCCACTCCTCCATGACGACATCACGGAGCTGGTGGATGTTAGAGACCTTGCGTTCCTCCACCTTCTGTTTGAGGATGCCCCACAGATGCTCAATAGGGTTTAGGCCTGGAGACATGCTTGGCCAGTCCATCACCTTTACCCTCAGCTTCTTTAGCAAGGCAGTGGTCGCCTTGGAGGTGTGTTTGGGGTCGTTATCATGTTGGAATACTAACCTGTGGCCCAGTCTCCGAAGGGAGGGGATCATGCTCTGTTTCAGTATGTCACAGTACATGTTAGGATTCATGGTTCCCTCAATGAACTGTAGCTCCCCAGTGCCGGCAGCACTCATGCAGCCCCAGACCATGACACTCCCACCACCATGCTTGACTGTAGGCAAGGCACACTTGTCGTTGTACTCCTCACCTGGTTGCCAATTTACACTGTTATACAAGCTGTACACTCACTACTTGTATTGTAGCAAAGTGTCATTTCTTCAGTGTTGTCACATGAAAAGATATATATAAATATTTACAAAAATGTGATGGGTGTTCTCACTTTTGTGAGATACTGTATATATATATATATATTCTTTTTTCTGGCTTTGTTCTATTTATATTCACCTGGTGGTTCTATCAGTACACACCTCCTGTCAGAGGATGACAACACCTGATTAGCGCCGGTTATCAGCATTCCTTTCCTCATGTGATTTCCTCATGTGATTTCCTCATGTGATGTCACAGTGTGAGGAAAAGAGAGTCGGTAACCGACAATTCTGATCATCTGTGCCCTGATAATCAGTGCAGCCCCATCAGTGCATCCTCATCAGTGCTGCCTATTAGTGCCCATCAGTGCCACCTATTAGTGCCCATCAGTGCCGCCTATCAGTGCCTATAAGTTCCGCCTAAAGTGCCCATCAGTGCTGCATATCAGTGCCTCCTCATCAGTGCTACCTCATCAGTGCCCATCAATGCTGCTTCATCAGTGCCGCCTCACCAGTGCCATCTTACCAGTGCCCATCAGTGGCACCTATCAGTGACCATCAGTGCAGCCTCATCAGTGCCTCCTCATCAGTGCAGCCTCATCAGTGCCCACCAGTGCCGCCTCACCAGTTTCCATCAGTGCAGCCTGATCAGTGTACATCAGTAAAGAAGCAAAATTACTTATTTGCAAAATTTTATAACAGAACCTAAGAAAAACTTTTTTTTTCAAAATGTTCAGTCTTTTTTCATTTGCTTAGCAAAAAAAAAAAAAACAACAACCCAGTGGTGTTTAAGTACCACCAAAAAAAAAGCTGTATGATAAAAATTTTATATGGGTACAGTTTTCCATGACTGCACAATTGTTATTCAAAATTTGATAGTGCCGAAAGCTGAAAATTGGCTGGGGCAGGAAGGGGGTAAAAGTGCCCTGTATTGAAGTGGTCAACAGACCAAATGGGATAGAATAGAAGAAGCACATTGTTGGGGCTTACATATACAGTACTTTAAATATAACACAACAAGCTCAGTTATACAAAATTAGAGATCAAGATTCAAGAATAAGCACAGTTAAATTGCCCTTCAGAACATTACTCTTGGAAATAATCATATTTTAAGAAAATGCCCTACTTTTTCCTACAATTTTGAAACATGAACTTCAGATTTCAGGCTATTTTTGAAGTTTGCTCCGTTAGACTTAATTGGTTAAATTACTAGGAAAAAGGTTTTGGTCCCAAAACGTAAGGATATTGACAATTTTTACAACTACTCAAGCATTTTGGCATTTTTTAAACATTTTTTAATTGAACATCTCCATCTTTATTTCCAATCTAAAAAAAGTATGTAAATGCACAAATATGGCAAAAAAATATAGAATAAGCTATATTTTAGAGGAAGGAATTCATTTGTGAAAGAATGACACCTTTGTTGTGACCATATACAGAGAACTATAAATAAATGAACTGCAAGTCCCATCTTCTACCGCAGGATTGTTATTTTCAGTGGAACACAAATGCAGTTATTACCACAACAGTGGAGCATCGACGCTTCTTCCAGCTCTCTACTCCAATATTCGTATATTGGTAGAGAGCTGGTGGAATAGTCTGCAGGAGCCTGTGCATTGCACCCGTGATCCACTGTTTGTGGATCCAATGCTTTGTAGGTTCATTTGCAAATAATAAATGCAAATATGTGCCATATTTTTTATTTTTTTTGCAAAAGGTGGATGTAGCCTTTAAATGCTCTTTAATTCACATGTATCCCTCTGCTAATCCTCACTGTTTCATAGGGTGTAAAATTACAGGCTCCATGGCCCACATTTGGTGGAAATGTCCCAGAATTAGGCCTTTCTGGAAAAGGATGTTCAACCTGATCCAAAAAGTGACTCACCTCCAGGTCCCAAGAACCCCCGCAGTAGCCCTCCTTAATGCTACTATCCCCAAGATTCATAAATTTAATCGAAAATTGATCCACTTCATCCTACTGGGTGCCAAGTTGACAATTGCCAAGGCTTGGAAGCAGCCCAGGGTCTCCTTCATGGCTGCCAAACGAAAAATATTGTGGTTAATGACCCAGGAGAATTTGACCAGTATTTTACTAGACTCAAAAGTTCAGTTTGAATCGACCTGGGAACCCTGGGCCCAACATGTGGGTATTGCTCTCACCCCTGGGGTACAATCATAACAAGTATGTTTCTTTATTCTACCTTCAATCCACATCCTGTTGATTGGCTTCGCTTTCTTCTCCATTTTATTCCCCCTCCACTCTGCCATTTAGGACTAAGGGCCCTCCCCTCGGGGGCACATAAGCTAGGTACCTAAACTACTCTACCATATGCAAAACTCATTGCCTACCCATGGTAACGGTTACACTCCGAGTGATCGGGGGTGGCTTTCCGGGCACAGTATGCTCCCTTTTAGGAATGCGGGAGAGCCTCCCCGGGCTCCTAGTACCAGAAATTTTACGGCATGAGTGATATACAGTGTTAGCAGAACCGCTGCAGAGTTATAAGCCTAACTACACTCCATCTGTTTTCTTATCTGTAAATATATACGGTACGCTCTTTCCATGCCTCACGAAAAGTTTTGTATTTTTTTCTTTGTATTTCATGTATATTGTTTTTCAATGAATAAAATCTTTGAAAGTAAATGTTCTTTAACATCATCTTTGGGAACTATGCTAAAACCTCTTTTCTCTGCAGCATTTTATTTACAGCAAGAAGACAGGTACTCTTTAAAATACTCTTGTGCGCACATGACAGGTCCACTTTACAAATGCCTCCAACAATATCCAAATCTGTTTTACATAACAGCAGGGTTAAATGGAGCCACTCTGTAAAATATTAACATGCAAACTCTTATTAGATAAAATCGCATAATAATAAAATACCATCTTAACAGCCATTAAACATTCAAGGCCTTGGCGGCGAGCAACGTTAAGGGCCTGGGGGGAAAATTTACTGGCAGTAATATCTTCCTGGCCATTGTTACTAGATATATACATTTGGCTGGACAATAACCCCGTTGCAATTATTTCTCTATGAATTTGCAGAAGGGATTTCTACAAGGGAAGACGTGCACTGCTGATATATCCTCTTACCGCGGTCGGGCGTCCGTCCAATTACTAATCATCTTAGTTTCACTGGTGCTGAGTGTATTGAGAGCCGATCGCTATTTCTACATGGTAATGTTTGCCGAGGAAAACGCTCCAACTGGCAAGCTTTCGAGAGGATCTGACATACTCGTGGTTTTCGACAGCTGATGCCAAAAATTATTTGCGATCTCATTTTCTGCAGCATTTTCACCCTAATTAAATGTCCACCTCTTAGATGATAAAATATCCATTTAATACAAGGGAAGTGTTCTGCCTCTTAAATACTGATCACTGCAGGAGCCCATCAGATTGATGCGTACTACTGTCATTTGTTCAGTTTGCACTCTTCACTCATTTGTTTGGAGCAATATTGGAGCGTCTGGGATAAGAATTGAAAAGTTGCTCAATTATTTAGACATATCACGGTGTGTCATTGTATTTGCTGCTTACCGTGCCAATATTTTAATTCAATTTCCAGGGATCCTAAACTGTTCTGCAGGCACAGTTAATGTGCACGCTCTGATCAAGGCACTGCAAATATGTGCAGTAAATGCTGCCATCTATACTATAAGGCATTTGTAGGCTGATGCATATGGTGGAAAGGTAGAGGGCCACTGCTGAAGTATACTGATTACAAATGAAATGTATTTATGTTTTCCTGGCATCTCTACTTCTATTCCATGATGGGTGAAAGAAGACCCCGGAGAGAAGACACAGGTCTCTCAATAGGTTAAATAATAAGTGGTCATCTCCTCTTTTTTTGCTGGCTCTTAAATCGACCCTATAAAATAAATCTGGGTGGATCGAGCCAATTAGTGGGAGGCGCCACATATTGCTAGAAATTCGAATCCTATAAATCCATCATGGACTTTTGAGTTGCCCCAGAAGAAAGCCACACAAATACAAAGTAAAATATCCTGGAAGACAGGGTATACTCCCTTTACAATATTATTAGACACACAGAGTGGCCCCCATGGCAAGCGGCTTGCTATGGGGTGTTTAGCAGGGGGTAGTAGTTCAGAGCACTGGTAGGGGACCCGAGAAGAGGAGTGTCACGTACCTGGTCTGAAGTGACAAGGTCAGCCTCTCTTGTATCTCCAGCCCGGGTCCCGCTGAGAGTGGAGACAGAAGGAACCAAGGGACAAGAGGAACACGAGTGCCTGCAGATGTAGCCCCAGAAGCTTGAAGCAGAGTAGAGCCAAACAGGAGACAGGAGCGTAGTCACAAGGATAGCCGGGTTCGGTAGCAGGCGGGCAGCAAGGTACCAAGACATCAGGCAGGAGCAGGGTCAAATAAGAAGCTGGGATCGGGAACCAATAATCAGAAGAAAGTCAAGGTTCAGCAACGGATAACAGGCAGGTAACAACAGAATACAGGTACAGGAACAGCTGAAGATCAGTCAGCATCTGTCTGAAGTCAGTGCGCCCCTTAAATAGGCCACCTGGTGCCAAAGGGAATCGCGCACACACTTCTTCGCGCAGGCACATTGGCGCATCTGCGATCTGCTGAGTTCTTCATGCGAGTGCGCCCGAAGCGCAACGATAGAGGATCGGGGCTGCCCTATGCAAAACCATTCCACAGAGCAGGTAAGTATGACATGTTTTTTTTTTTTTTTAATTCCTTTAGTATTACTTTAAATGTGGCCCCTACAAAGAAGAAAGTAAATACCTATCTCTTCTGCTGCCTGCACCGCTGAACACCACTATAATGTAGATAAACTGTCACCCAAAGACACTTCGTTATTTGCCAATTTGGGAAAAATCACATTCTTGGTCCCCCGCTACACTCAGTGCTTCTTTCTACTGACCCCTAATTTACCACTATATCCTGAACTGACATGGGGTGGAAAACAATTAAAACATACACCATACCAGGATAATACTTACCTTCCTCCCTGCTCCAGTGATCTCTCCTTCATTGTGGTCCCAGCCTGCTCCTCTTCTTATTGCACATGCTACCGTATGACCATTCATTCCTATTGGTAAGCCAGAAATAATGACTAGCTTTATGCAAGAATCAAATTATGCGCTCTCATGTTATTACAATTGCATGGTTTACTTACAAAAGATTTACTATTGCTTAGCTTTATTTGCTATGTTTGAGCCTCTCACTTTCTCATGTATTAAGAAGTCATGTCTAATGTCGGCCAATTGCTTCCCTGTCTTCTGCCTGACCTTTCACACTGCACACTCAGGAGCTGTGAAGCCAAACAGTTGATAGGGCAGTAACAAGCAGACTTTATGTGATCTCTGACCCTTCTATTGGAACTTTAGTGCCAATAGAAACAATTTGGTAGCACTTACCTCCAAAGGAGCTGCTGATAAATGGGTGCCCAGATTCCAGGTGACAACGACCCTTCTGGCAACGCCACACCCTCTGAAACACCAAGGCTGAAGAAAGAGGATTTATTCAGTCTATGTACCCAACGAGGAAAGAAATGGCAACAGCAATAACCCATAACAAACTACATTTGTACAATACAACAAAATAATGTGAGGACCAAGTAATTCTGGACGCATTCACCTGCAGGTTCTTAAATCCTAAATCTAGGGGGGTCCTAACTAAAGATGATGCTCAAGAGGCCCGAAAGTTCCTAGAGTCTCTCCAAAATTCCTTCGACTGGCCAGTGTGATACTAAACCTTGGGGCCCAGAGTTAGACAACTCAGGTGAATTTGTTTCCCATGGTAAGTTAGGGTGGCGCTATCACTTTAAAAGGAGGGTGATGAAGTTGTGGCCAGCAGCCTCTCACCACAATGCAGCCTGTTGTGAAGCCTCCCCCCACTCACTAGTGTCTGGAACCTTGAACATTCAAGGGGTGCTTTCTGTGGAAACTGTGCATTGGTAGCAACTTTGGATGCTGTAGAGATAATCTCTTATGAAGCCAGTGATGCCCCTCTCCTTCAGCTCACTGGATATTTCCAACGGCAACGGCCTCCGAACAAATACACCAGAACAGTCTCACTCCAACGCAGCTGCAAAAACTGGCACTGACTCAGCAGCACTCCAACCATCTCCCCTCACTCAGCTTGTAAGATTGCCACAAAACCATGTCTTCTCCTTCCTTTTACTCTGCTGCACACCATCCTCCTGGGCCTTGTAGTCCCATTTAATAGAGGCTGTCTCCTGGTGACTATATCCCCCACAGTTCCAGGCAGCTCCAAGCAATCTTTCACAATTCCATGTGCAGTCAATTTCCTTCCCAGGCTGCCTTGCAGCCAATCACAGTGCACTCTGTATCCAGGGCAGTGGGTTTGCCTTTCTTCCGGTGGCTGTGGATGTGGCCGCAATTGCAGGCCTGTCTCAGTGCCTGTGTCCTCTCTCATACCTTCTCTCTTTACAAAGCTGCTCCACGCACTTCACAGGCAGACAAGGAGATGGGAATGACAGCTGAAGTGTGAGGGCAGTGGTGACAGCCTGGTCCATGCGGTTGTGCTCCAGGGAGTGCTGCAAACCAAGGCAACAATTGCTAGAAGGTAGAGGTTTTTTGTTTTAGTAGACTTAGCATGTGTCTTATGCTAAAACAACTTTTTCCTCTGGCAATTTCTTTCTAGTATACACTGAAAAGTGCAGTGTGTATTCCTGGTCTACTCCCAGCTTTGTAAGATGCCAAGAATGGAGCTGGGTGCCAAGACAATGTAACTCTTGTAAGCATTCAAGGGAGATACTTCGTCAGTGGCCACCCTATGACCAAAGAGGAGAGATTTGTACCTGGAAGAAAACCGGGAGAAGATGGTATCCTACAGAGCAAAAAGGGACAGCTTTGGTCTTTCTGCACAGGAGAAGGATCAAACAGCCAAAAAAAGTTTGCCATAACTAATGCAAAATAATAAAAGACTACATAAGGAGAAAATAGACATCTTTCATAGGCTACCGTTTATCATTCATAACTCAATACTCAGAATTTTGTATAATGTTGATAGTGACAAGTTCTCCTCAAAAATATTAATTTAGCGCTACCCTCAGAGGGGCCGCATGTTTTTAACAGGTCCTTCCCCAAACAGTGCAAGTCTATTTCCTTTGGCTTCAATAAACAGTCTAGAGCAGGGTTTTTCAATCAGGTTTCCTCCAGAGGTTGCTGGGGGTTCCTTGAGCAAATAGCAGTTTTTGTCTTTCAGATGATTTCCCATCTGACACCAGTTATCTTTTTAGCTATTTATAAGAAATTAATTCTTCCCAATGACCAAAAGTGTAAGAAGCATTCCTCCCACTGACCACTTCATGTATCATGAGTTGTAGATATAGTAATTTTTAGCCCATACATTTCAAGGGTTCCTCTGTGTTGAAAAGGAAACACCTAATAGCAACAGGAGGATAAACTTCACTAGGCTGAACTTCTTTGAGCAGTCTTTAAGCCAGGAACAAAGGGGAAAGGCCACGACAGAGCCTCTGTAAGAGTTGACTCAGATAAAGAGCTACCCTGGCATGTATTACCCCAAAATGAAGACAATAAACAGTCACCAGGATATTGAACCAAGGTCAGCACTCTCAATGAAATGTTCCAGGATAGCTACTTTTCAGCTTCCACCAAACACCCTCCGCTGGACTTTCCAGCTGGGTCCGCTGGACTAAAAAGCGAACGGACTTGACCACACACGATCGCGCTAAAAGTCCGAAGGTTCACGCGATGACGTACAGCACCTACTGAGCATGCGTCCTTTTTGGTCCGCCGGACCATACTATTGTCCGCCGGACTGCCAAGTCCAGCGGATAATTTTAACACCCTCCAGTGAATTATCTGGACCAAATCCTTAGGTGAACCTACATAGCCCCACCCTCTGCAACCACTAGGACCTCAATGACTGTCAGCAAAATCCAGTAGGATTGCCCCAAAGGGGTAATAGCCCCTAAAACTGTGGATCTTATTCAGCAGGACAAGACCTGGCTTCTCCAGACTCCAAACGACTGGGCTGCTCCGGACCCAGCACGCATCCCTAGGGATTGGTTAAAGCACAATAAATATGCTTATTTGACACTCCCCTATGTTCTAGAGGCCTCCAGAAGGCAGGGGGAAATAGTCAAACCTGCAACCTGTGAAATCAAGCACAGCCCATAGAAATCAATAGCTGCTCCAATGATTAGAGAATCTGCCTGTCATCCTAGCAGGCTATCTGGGAAGGTGCTACATAAATATATACACTAGGGATGGGCACCAGAACATGCGAACAGGCAAAAAATTTGTTTGAACACGCAAACACCGTTAAAGTCTATGGGACACGAACATGAAAAATAAAAATGCTAATTTTAAAGGCTTATATGCATGGTATTGTCTTAAAAAGTATTTGGGGAACTGGGACCTGCCCCAGGGGACATGTTTCAATGCAAAAAAAGGTTTTAAAAACTGAAGTTTTTTCGGGAGCAGTGATTTTAATAATGCTTAAAGTGAAACAATAAAAGTGTAATATTCCTTTAAATTTCGTACCTGGGGGGTGTCTATAGTATGCCTGTAAAGTGGCACATGTTTCCCGTGTTTAGAACACTCTGACAGCAAAATTAAATTTCTAAAGGAAAAAAAGTCATTTAAAACTACTCGGCTACTATACGGCTATAATGAATTGTCGGTTCGGCAATACACATAAAAGTTCATTGAGAAAAACAGCATGGGATTCCCCCACAGGGGAACCCCGAACCAAAATTAAAAATGCGCGGGGGTCCCCCCAAATTCCATACCTGGCCCTTCAGGTCGGGTATGGATATTAAATATGTCATTGCTTGGCCCCACCCTCAGTTATAAAAGAACTGTCATCTGATAGGCCCGTCATTACGGGGGGTGCCTCCCATGGAGGCAGATCATAAGCAGCTTTTTTTTTTGGTCTGTGGGAGCGCGAAAAGAAGTAGACTCCGTGGGACAGTTTTATTTTTTAAATTTTTTTTAATAAAGGACTTGTCCCAAGGCGTGTAGTGTATTTTTTTTGCCATTTTCACACATTTTTTGTGAAATGGTAGGGGTACATTTGTACCCCGTTACCATTTCACACAGAGGGGGCTGGGATCTGGGGGCCCCCTTGTTAAAGGGTTCTTCCAGATTCCGATAAGCCCCCCTTCCCGCAGACCCCACAACCACTGGGAAAGGGTTGTGGGGATGAGCTTAAGACACCCCCCAGGTACGAAATTTAAAGGAATATTACACTTTTATTGTTTCACTTTAAGCATTATTAAAATCACTGCTCCCGAAAAAACTGGCGTTTTTAAAACTTTTTTTTGCATTGATACATGTCCCCTGGGGCAGGACCCAGGTCCTCAAACACTTTTTATGACAATACCATGCATATAAGCCTTTAAAATTAGCACTTTTGATTTCTCCATAGACTTTTAAAGGGTGTTCCGCGGCTTTCGAATTTGCCGCAAACACCCCAAATTGTTCGCTATTCGGCAAACACCCGATGTTCGAGTCGAACTTGCGTTCGGCTCGAACATCGGGACCATCCCTAATATACACAAAACAGATAACATAATGAAATGACCACGGTACCATTATAAGCATTAGGAAAAAAAACCTAAGCCAAAAGAAAGAAAAAAACCCTATCCCCTGAATTCATCACAGTACAGTATGCACACTGCCTAAGACTTCTCGGCTGGGTCTATCTATTTCCAACCTTGTATTAATTACAGCATTTCACCATAACACAGAAAGCAGAACTCCAGGCTAAAAACACAAAACTAACTTTTGCTGCAATATTCAACTTCAATACAAAGATTTTCCCTGCTGTACCTTTTTCTGTTGCTACATGTCCTCAGTCTGATGGCCAGTATCCTTCAACCCACATTCTCTGAGCCGGAGTTGTCTAGGACTCGCCTCTGCCTGTAAATGGGCAGTGAATGTAGAAGCAACACAGTAATAAGCTCATCCCTCTTTCACTCTGCTTTCTCCTTCTATGAGCATGCTTCTTGGCAGCATATCAATGTATTGACTCCTTGTGCTGCTATTTCCTCTCACAGTCCAGCCCTGCTGTACAAGGCTGGTACTAGGTAACATATGGGTGTGTACACTGCTTGATTAAAAAAAAAAATGGAATGATGTATTAATAATTATATAGCTGTGTTAATGAGTGTCTTTTATATCTGCCTAGGGTTCAGCTTTAAGTAAGCAAACAATGTGCCAACATGAGGCCATAAAAAACATATTCTCCCTTTGAAATATTTACCGACTGGGAAAAACTAAACTTTGAACATAAAGCAGGGGGTTGTTAAGCCACATGTCATTAAACTTGTATAATGATGTGCTATTGTTATACTTTTATTGTTCTGGTAAAATAAAAAAATGGGAAAAAATATGAAGGTACGCTGGATATTCCATTATAGACATTACTTCAAAACTCATAAAATATTAGTGTCTGTTTCTGCCATAAAATTAATGGTCAAAGATACATTTTGTGTTATGCATTTTAAATGAATTTTATCACTTAATGATTCTTGATAAGTTGTTTTTCTAGCTGATATATTTTATGCTAACAATTGTTTTCTTTTGACTTACAGAGAAATCCTGTGAAGTAATGGATATGGATCACAAATGCATGCTACATTGCATGCTACAATAAATAACCAATCCAGTAAATAAACATAAATATCACACAAACCATGTACTATAAATGTCTAAACCAATGAACAAACATAGAGAAAGACAATACAAACAATACAAAACAAACATATATATATATATATATATATATATATATATATATATATATATATATATATATATATATATATATATATATTTAACAAGCTACATTATTTTGGGGTTTTGGGGAAATCAATTTTCCTTTAGAGGGTGTGATTTTTTTCGGGAGACGTGTTCAGAGCAGTTCAGTTTATTTTGCTGTACTTTGTAGGATAAAAAAATAACTGCGCACTTGTGCAACCCAAAATGCATCAACTGTATCCTTCCCAGTGAATATATTAAAATAATGTTGTGTTAAAAAAAAAATTGTGCTGTGCTAAAAAATTTGACATAAAAAAAAACAGTAATAGATAACAAATATAATATACATACATTCAGAATAAAAGATAACTGTAAAGTGATGAATAAATAAATCATATGGTGCACTTATAATTCATAATAAATGAAACAAAGTCCATATACAGTCCACCAAAAAAGTTCAGTTAAGTAGTCATATAGTGTTCCTCAGTGAAATCCACTCTGCTTACCAAATTTCCACGACCCTCTTATTACAAGAGAAGTCATAAAAAGCATTTGCAATTATTCAAAATCGCCAATGTACTTCCCAGACAGCTCTCTCAGCTTCTAGGGTATCACCAATGGGCAAACATAATTGGACTTCAGCGGAGGATATGCATGTGATTGTGCATCTCCATAGTGTAATAAAACCTCTAGTGAGTTTGTTTCATATAAGAATGCACTTACAATTACATAAGTGCGCATGAATAGTAAAATCACCATGGACCAACAGTACTGGGAGCCAGCGGCGGACTGACCATTTGCCCGAGGGCCCTGGGCCACTAGGGGGCCCCATCAGGGTTGCCAGCCTCAGAAAAAAACAGGGACAGTATGTAAAAATCTGTGTTGTTTTTTACATCTGTCTCTGAAATGTCCCTTACCGACATCCTTTTAGTCTAAAAATCCAGAGATTATAGCTTCCCCACCTCTCCAGTACCTTCTCAGCCAATAGAAACATGTCTGTGTATACTGTGTGATTGTATACTGTGCGTGTGTATACTGTGTGGCCCCATAATCTCTGATTGCCCGGGGGCCCCATGAGTTGTCAGTCCGCCCCTGCCGGGAGCCAATGCTGTATCCTGGCCTAGGCCAACAAGGCGCCAGGCCTAGGGCAGCACTTTGCAGCTCTGCACGAAAAAAAAAAAAAACAGCCTCCTCCTGACTCCCACATGAAAAAAGTCCCCACTGGCTTACGCTACAATTTTAGTGTACTTTTTGTCACTCATGGTTTTTGCAACCTGCTGATTTGTCTGTTTTTTCTCAATAGGAACATCTTTATGCCAGTTACTCCTGTTTTATTTAGCAAAATGTATTGCAATTACACATACACAGGTTAAAGATCTTTCAGTCTGTGTGTTGACTTATTTTGGGGTTATTTTTGGCCTGATTGAGTCCTAATTTTTTGACTATGAAACCGGTTTGTGAATTTTACATGACCACCATCAAATGGAACATTAGTTGGCAGGTCCCAATTCCCAGTGTTCCCCCTGGGATAAGTGGCACCAACAGCCAAGAGCGGTACCTGTGTGGTCAGATCACCATTGTATGTCCAATAATCCACAAAAATGGATTTAGCCTAACCCTATCTGCTGACCCAATGTGATGTAATTTAGGGGTATTTTAACAGGTGAATATGAGCACTTCCGACACAACAAAGTGCCTTTGTTATCACTTAGCACTGGCATTTGTTCTGGCATCAGTTTGAGATTTTTCAGTGATCATTCAGTATCCACTGACAAGTGCATTTGACCTCCTTCTGACCTGTATTTACCTGTGCTTCATGCAGAGTTTGCCTACTAATAGACTGGAGGGTGAGCTATAGGAGGAACAGGTGAGGTCTAAAAAGGAAGGGGTGTGGTTTACAGATGGCAGGATGGGTCTTAAGCAGGAAGGGGTGTGGCCTTGACAGGAAGGGGTGTACCACATTTAAATTAGGGGGTGCACAAGTTTAGTCAGAACTAGGGCAGCACAAAACCTAAATACACCACTGGCGGGAGCGCAATGACGTGGGCACGAGGCTCCGCCCTTAGCCTTGGTAAGCAGACATTCCTTCTACACTTTGGGTGATGGTGAATGTTGGTGATACCTATGGAGGGGAATTCACTGAGGAACACTATATCGTGACTTTTGATGGACTGTATATGGACTTTATTTTACATAGTTACATATAGTTAGCTAGGCTGAAAAAAAAAAAAAAGTCCATCCAGTTCAACCCTAAAAAAAAAAAAAAAAAAAAAAAGAAATAATACATTTTACTTATTATGAATTATAAGTGCACCATATGATTTATTTATTCATCACTTTACAGTTATCTTTTATTCTGAATGTATGTATGTTATATGTGTTGTTTATTACTTTTTTTATTTACTTTTTTTAGCGCAAAATTGTATTATTTTATTATATACACATATATGATCAATAACTTACTTTTTAACTTATACTAGGCCTCTTTTTTATCAGTCTACATAAGTGAGGAATTTTGTCTCACAGCATACATACTGCTGTAAATCTTTCAACATATAGAAAGAGGGTCATCCATTCCACTTCAGTGTTTATGTGCAAGTCCACAGATTCCATTACTATGCTAGCTTTTAATTGGCAGTCAGTATGAACCAAGCAGATACTAACATTTAGCAGTCACATCCTCTGGAAAATTAATTTATGCTCAATTATGTGCGTATGGGGTTCATAGGAGTGTACGTCTTCTATTGCCTAGAATATTCATTTGTTCAAGCCACTACAATGAAATTCCGCATTTATGCCAGTACATTCCTCTTCAAAAGCAAGTTTGTGGCATTTTTTTTAAAGCTCTAGGTCTGCATTTACATTATTTATTATTAATGACACACCAAATATAGCAAGCAGGCATGCACTTTTTTTTCTTGTGAAACACATAACAAATAGAGATGGGCAGGAGAACTCCCAAACCGGGGAAAATTCGAACCCGAGCGGCGAATCCCATTGTAGTCTATGGGAGCTGAACAGGAAAAAACAAAAGTCCCCATTTGGAAGACTTATATGCAAGTAATTGGCAAAAAAAAGGGGTATGGGGGTCCGGGTTCTGCCCTGGGGAAATGTATAAATGCAAATTTTTTTTTAATTATCGTTTTTTTCAGGAGAAGTGATTTTAAAGTGGTTGTTAAGCCACTGTAAGAACTTCATTAAATCCTCCTTGTCTCCTAATGATAGGTGCTCCTGTGTCTGTGTTTTATATAAAAAAATGCAGTATATAACTCATTTCAGAGCACCGATCGGTGCTCACGTTACCGGCTGGCTCTCTCCTCTCCTTGTCTGACAGCTACATAGTTACATAGTTACATAGTTAGTCAGTGGGTGGGGCCGAGATTCCCCTGCTGACATCAGTCAGGAGGGGAGGAGGAGAGAGCCGGCTGGATACGTGAGCGCCGATCAGCGATCTGAAATGAGGTATATACTTCATTTTGTTTATAAAACACAGAGACCGGGGCACCTATCATTAGGAAGCAAGGAGGATTATATATGATATAAAATGTTATTTCAGCAGCAGGAGAGGAGGGGTGGGCCCTGACACAGGAGCCGACAGGCATGGCAGGAGGGAGGGGGGAGGGGAGGACAGAAGTGACAGGAGAGCTGCGGATGACAGAGGTACGTAAACTGACCGCAGTGTCAGGGCTCAGCAGCCATGATACATCGTGGTCAGTTTACAGAGGTGGGGCATGGCCAGGTAGGATAAGCCAGGTTTTTTAGGTTTTACAGGGGGCCAAATTACACAGCACAAGCACTGTGCTGTATAACATGCTTTAAGGGAACAGGATTACATTTTTTTAGGTTAACAAACACTGATTTTAAAAGTGCAACAATAAAAATAAAAAATTCGTACCAGGGGGGTCCTCTTAGTCTGCAGCAAAAATTTATTAATTTCTAAAGCAAAAGAAACAAGTCAAATATTATTTAAAATGACTCACGGTTGCAATTTCCGGCACCCGGCTATTAAAAAATGTAATGACTCCCCCCAGTCCAAAGGGTCTTGTATGGATTTTAAGGGGAACCTTATGGCAAAATAAAAAAAAAAACGGCATTGGGGTCCCTCTAATATCCAAACCAGACACTTATCTGGGCATGCAGCCTGACAGGTCAGGAAAGGGGGACAAGCGAGCGAGCGGCTCCCCTCCTGAACCATACCAGGCCACATGCCCTCAATATGGAGGGTGCTTTGGGACAGGGGTCTCTACACCCCCACCCCAAAGCACCTTCTCCCCATGTTGATGGGGACAAAGGTCTCTTACTGACAACCCTGGGCTGTGGTTATTGGGGTCTGCAGGCGGGGGGCTTATCAGAACCTCAAAGCTCCCTTTAACAAGGGGACCCCCAAATCCCGGCCCGGTCAATAGTACCCCTACCCATTTAGCAAAAAAAGTGTACAAAAATAATAAAAACAGGAGACAAGTTTTTGACAAATTCTTTATTAAAAATCCATTGCCCACCATGCCGCCCTCCGCACTGCCAACCCGAAAAAAAAAATGCTCCGCCTTCTGGTATGGCCACCGGCCAAATGACTCCGCGCGTTGACAGTTCTTTTATAGGTAAGGGCGGGGCCACCTGGCAAAGTCACCTGGTGGCCCCACCCCCTTGTGACCTCACCGACCCAGCATGCACCAATCTGTGACGTTAAATGCGGATGAGGCATTTGGCGGGCAGAGTGTTTTTTTTGTTTTGTTTTTTCGATGCGCGGGGCGGCATGATTGACGATGGATTCAAAAACTTGTCTTGTTTTTTTTTACAATTTTTGGTAAATGGGTACCCCCCGCATTTACATAGGGGCCTGGGATTTGGGGGCCCCCTTGTTAAAAGGAGCTTCCAGATTCCGATAAGCCCCCCACCCGCAGACCCTGACAACCACAGCCCTGCTCCAAAGCACCTCCCCATTTTGAGGGCATGTGGCCTGGTATGGTTCAGGAGGGGGGGGGTCGCTCGAACCCCCCTTTCCAGACCTGACAGGCTGCATGCCCGGATGAGGGTCTGGTATGCATTTTGGGGGGATACCACGCCACCTTTTTAAAATTTTGCCATGGGGTTCCCCTTCAATTTTTTAGCTGGCACTTTTTTTATTTTATTGAATGGTCGAACAGGCAAATGTTTATCTGGAACTCATGCATGGGTGGAACCGTTGGCCCAACACTAGTACCAAATATGGCAAGAAGCTCAGTGAAAAAGCGCTCAAAACTCAAAAAGATGCAAGAGCCACTTTGCTGTGTTTGTTGCATATTGGGCAGCCCATTGAAGTGAATGAGCTGGCCTATGTGTGTATAGTGACAATGTGCAAAAAAGTGCATATGCATGACGCTAGGTGTGAATGGGGCCTAAACGCTGCTCTAAATTATGACTCGAAATGTCACAATGTGAATGGACGCATTGGTTATTAGAAAGCTGTGTTCAGCAAACAAAATAAAATTCTAAAATACGTTTTTTTTTTTCTGCCTGTGTGCATGTTGTGGCCTAAGAAAAACAAGGATATTGATGAAAATTGTGTGTATGCTGCATTTATCACTGAAGATTTAGTTAATTACTTTAAAATCTGGGGTCCTGACCAGTGGCTGACCTCTCGGCACAGCCACAGACCACGTCCCTCAAGATCCTTTCATTTCCTGGGAACACAATGCGATTTTAGCACATTCCCCACACAATATCCCAAGTCACTGGCTGAGGATGAACTAAAATAGCATTTTATCTGTAACACTGCTGTTGAGTCTTAATATTGCCTTTGAGTCTTGAGAGATGCTATAAGCCTAATGAGAGGGCTGCTCCTCCTTCACTTAATGAATCGCTGGGCCGGGACGCTATTCAGCTCGCCAAAGAACTCTGCACTTACCAGATAGTTGTAATGCATTAACTGTTCTTTCTGTGAAGGCCAACAGCTTTATCCACCCCGCTAAAGTGTTATTGTGTTACAGTTACTTCCACAGGTCAGCTGGGACAAGGACTGAATTCAGAATTTGAGCGGCTTGCAGCTATTGAACTTGTGGGGCTCGGTCACCTCCTCGTGAACTTAAGTGTTGTACAGAGCTTGGCGGCCTCGCTGGTACAGACAGAGTTAATTAAACTTTCATATGTGTGGAAAATACATTAACGTTTAGAGACAGAACCGGCAAACTCTGTCTTCCTCAGTGTATGAGAAGTGCAGAAGGCAGACGCCCATAACGGAAACATTATATCCACAAACATGAATAAAACATTCCAAAGCAATCCCTTGGAATACGAGCAGGTACCACGGATTGGCTAAAGAACTGCAAGATGGGTACATGAGCAAAGAGAGACCCTAAACAGGTATACCTTGGCCGAAACTGAAGATACCTTTGCTACAGTTTGTCCTTAAAGGATTGGCTTTACCCCCCTGAGTGCAGACCACCTAGTCTTATATTTATCTCTGCTCCCATTCCAGCACTCTGTGACCCTTCCCACAGGTACCCAGCCTTTCTTTAGACACTATATAAATACAGAAATGAGCACCAGACCTAAACCGAATAAAAGAGCTTAAAGGTTTGCATTCTTTCACCTTAATGCATCCTATGCATTGGCTTGCGCTGCTGTCAATCACATCCAATGGCGCGTCGCACCGGGGGGCAGGGCCGAGGGATACAGTGAGCGGCTATAGCTGCCGGCTGTATTACAGGAGCGAGCCCGCAAGAATTAACCACCATGTGAGGGAGCTCGCATGAAGGTGGTTATTTCTTGCGGGGAGGAGCTGAAACAGCCATCAAGGGACCCCAGAAGACCAGGTTCGGAGCCACTCTGTGCAAAACGAGCTGCACAGTGGAGGTAAGTATAAAATGTTGGTTATTTAAAAAAAAAAAAAAAATTACCTTTACAACCTTTTTAAGATAATTTTTTTTGTTGGTAAAAAAAAAAGTTGTATAAAGACATCCAGCATGTTTCAAGGGAACCACTCCCCCTTGTCCAGGACTACCAGCACTGCATGGCATTTTTTAGCCTGACTGCTTGCGTAGCCCCTTGAAAGCTTACGGAGCACCGCTGGTTCAGAAAACAAATCTGCAGAAGAGGCCATAGAGGAAGAAGACAAAGAGGGGGTGGAGGAGAGAGCTGTGGCAGAATCACCACTAACATTTTGGAGGCGTGGTGGCGAAACAAGTTCCAACAACACTGAACCCTGTCCTGCATCCTTCCCAGCTGCCAGCAGAGTTACCCAGTGCGCCATGAAGGAAAGGTAACGTCCCTGCCCATGCTTGCTGGACCATGAGTCAGCGGTAATATGCAACTACTGCTGATCGCCCTGTCCAATAATGCCAAAACATTGCCTTCCACCTGCCGGTAGAGAGCCAGAATGGACTTCTGTGAAAAGAAATGGCATTTTGGAACCTGCCACTGAGGTACAGCACATTCCAAAAATTCATGAAAGGGGACAGAGTCTACCAGCTGAAAAGGCAGCAGTTGCAGTGCTAGCAATTTGGCCAAGCTAGCATTTAAATGCTGAGCATGTGGATGGCTGGGACCAAATTTATTTTTAGCAACTGGGGTAGGTAAATTTGCCTGCTAAAATCAGATGGTGGTGTACTGCTAGCAGATTGGCTGCAAGTACTTGGGACACCTATTTCTATACCTTCATTCCTCTCAGTGCAGGTTTTTGAGAGGACTGGAGGTATAGTAGGGTTGGAGATCCCAGATGAGGTGCAAGGAGAAGTCCGCCTTTTTCTTTGATGTGGGTCTTTCAAGTGCTGTTGCCAATGTACTGCATGGCAGGTCGTCATATGTTTGGTCAAGCATGTGGTGCCCAAGCGGCTGATGTTATGACCACGCTTGATCCGCTTCAGACATAGGTTGCAAACAGCAACGGTGCGATCTGCTGCACACGTGTCGAAAAAGGCCCACACCAAGGAACTTTTAAAAGTTAGAGGGGAGTCAGCAGTGCCCTGCACCTGCGGAGCTCTGCAGTGTGATGCAGTAGAGTGGCTGCCCTTAAGCTGCCCCCTAGAGGACATCCTGCCTCGGAGTTGTGCCTCCTCCTCCTCTCTTTTTTCAGGCACCCAAGTACAGTCAGTGACCTCATTATCCCCTCCCTCCTCGTCACTGTAGCAAACTTGGCAGTATGTTGCAGCTGGGGGAACATGACTGCCAGTTTCTTGTCCTTCTTGCACACCCCCTCTCTCTAGGCTCACGTTACTCCCCTCCTCAACCTGGGAACCAACATCGGAGAATTCAAATCGCTGCACATCCTCCAGCAGAATGTACACAACACTGTGGTCGAATAATTTTGGGAACTCCTCCGTGCATGATGGTGGGGCTACGGAAGGAGTGACTGTGGACAAGGAGCCGGTGGAATAGGCTGCTTTGGCAGCTGCGTTGGAAGGTTGTAAACTACTCAGAGCCTGGGTGATAGAGGATGAAGAGGACGGCTTGTTATCCACTCCACCAACTCTTCTGCATGTTCTGACAAGCGTACCCCACGGCCACCTGCAGAGGATGCACCATGTCCACAACCAGCACTGTTGACTGTAGACACAGAGGCTGCTTGCCCTCTTTTAGTAGCCTGTGAGCATCTGCCTCTCCTTGGTGGCCTTTTGGACATGATGTATATTTTGTTTTGCAACACCGCACTACACTGTATTAGATACTGTGTACACCACCTGCACTCTATTAGCAACTGTATTATGGCTACACTGTATTGTGTACTGTGTATACCACCAGAAGTGTAGTAGAAACGGTGCACACTGTATTAGATACTGTGTACACCACCTGAAGTGTATTAGAAACAGTACACCATGAGATGCACTGTAGATATAGGCTACACTGGATACAGAGTATATATATATATATATATAGTTAGTAAGGTTGAAAAAAGACATAAGCCAATCCAGCTCAACAATTAAAAAAAAAAAAAAATAATAATATCATACAATCCCATATACCCAATTCTATACCCACGGTTGATCCAGCGGAAGGTGAAAAACCCCAGCAGAGCATGATCCAATTTGCTACAGCAGGGGAAAAAATTATTTCCTGATCCCCCGAGAGGCAATCAGATTTTCGCCGGATCAACTTTACCTATAAATGTTAGTACCCATTTATATTATGTACGTTTAGGAAAGCATTCAGGCCTTTCTTACAGCAATCTACTGAGCTGGCCAGAACCACCTCTGCACCCTACCTTTGGCCAATTATGGCTCTCTTAGCAGAGGGCACTGTGATTGGCCAAAGCATGCAGGTCAAGTGCATGCTTTGGCCAATCATCATATAGCAATGCACTCGCAGTGCATTATGGGGCGTTTCACACCGCTCAAATTTGCCACAAACACCCAATAATGTTCGCTCTTCGGCGAACAGGCAAACGTCGGGTGTTCGAGTTGAACTTACGTTCGACCAAAAAATCAAGCTCATCCCTAGTGTCCAGTTATTTATTGAATTATTTGTTGAAAAGTTTGACTATACTTGTGTCTTATGTTACTGAATGTACAGTTTACCCTGCTCTATGTCATTATTGTCTCATTTTTTATTTTAGTTAACCCTGTCCCTTCTAGCTAGTTTTAGCTTAAGGCTCAATAACCAGCATATTTATTTATTTTATTTATTTATTACAGGATTTATATAGCGCCAACAGTTTACGCAGCGCTTTACAATATAAAAGGGAGACAATACAGTTATAATACAATAAAATACAGGAGGATTAAGAGGGCCCTGCTCAGAAGAGCTTACAATCTAATAGACTAGAGTCAGGTTAGGCATCCGACGGCCACTTCTGGTAGTTAGAGGTCCAGTTGCATGACAGATTAGAAACCACTAGGGACTAAGACACAGAGTAGGCAGTTTGAATCTGAGTTCCAGTGACACACTGACACGTACCTTGTGGGTGAGCCTGACGTGCAGAGGGAGACCTCTCGTACAGCCCTGGTTCCTGGGACACTGGAGTTGGGGACAGTGACCGTAGGAGCACAGTGAGGTAGGAGTGCCTGCAGAGTTCTCTGAAGCTGGAGATGGTGACCACTGGGGAGTGCTGAGGAACGCAGGTCGGCTGGATGCAGGTGCGCAGGATGCAGGTCAGCAGGATGCAGGTGCGCAGGATGCTGGTCAGCAGGATGCAGGTGCGTAGGATGCAGGTCAGCAGGATGCAGGTGCACACAGCGGGCAGGAACAAGGTCAGACAAGCCAGGTCATACACAGCGGATCAGATCAGACAGAATCGGCAGACAAGGGATGGTCAGAGTCCAGGCTTAGTCGGCAACGGAGATCAGGTATGCAGGTAAACAAGCAAGGTCAAATGGCAGCCAGAGATCAGGAGAGGAGAGAGCAGAGTGGTCAGGAAGCCAGGTCAGGTGTGAGATCAGATGCAGATACAGGGGCGGGTCCCAGGAAAGACTACAGATCAACCAGCAAGAGCTGAACGGTGGGAGCCCTTTTTAAAGGCCCACTGGCGCCAAAGCTGCTGGGCGCCTGCTGGCCGGGATGCGCCTCCGCCTTGCTGCAGTTCTGGAATCTGTATATCCATGACATTGCCCCCCCCTTAAGGGCAACCTCCGGGTGCCCAAAAGAGCTCTTTTCTGGGGGTGCCTGCGGAAGAATGCTTGGATCAGTTCTTGGGCATGCACATTTTGCTTGGGTTCCCATGAATTCTCTTCTGGCCCATACCCCCTCCATTTGATTAAATATTGAATTTGGTTACCTCTCCGTCTGCAGTCTACAACAGCCTCCACCTCATATTCCTCGTCCCTGTCAACAATTATAGGTTCAGGTGGACCCGATCCTCTGTCGGGGAAGGGGTCAGGTACCGTGGGTTTAAGCAGGGATGCGTGGAACACTGGGTGGACTTTGAGCGATTCGGGCAAGGAAAGTTCGTAGGAAACCTCATTTAATTTCCTCTTGATCGGGAAGGGGCCAATAAATTTGGGTGCCAGTTTTTTTGAAGGACAAGCCATCTTGAGATTGGTGGTAGATAACCACACCTGGTCTCCTGGTTGGAGACATAATTCCCCTCTTCTCTTCCTATCATACAGTCTCTTGTTAGTTGCCTGTGCTTTGGCCATGGTTTCTTGCAACAACTTATTATTGCGACCTAGAAACTCGACAGTGGTTTGTACTGCTGGGACTGGAGATTCTGGGATGATGTTAGGCAGGAAGACAGGGTGGAAGCCGTAGTTCGCAAAGAATGGTGACTGTCCTGTAACTGAGTGGCAGGCGTTATTAAAGGCAAATTCTGCTAGGGGCAAAAGTGCTACCCAATCGTCCTGGACAAACGAGGTAAAACAACGGATGTACTGTTCCAGAGTCTGATTCGTTCTCTCAGTTTGTCCATTGGTCTGAGGGTGGAAGGCAGAAGACATGGAGAGTTCGATTTTCAGGATCTGGCATAGTGACCTCCAGAAACGAGAGGTAAACTGGACCCCCCTGTCCGATACAATGTTTGTTGGTACCCCATGCAGCCTCACAATCTCCCGGATAAAAACCCGGGCGGTCTCTACAGCAGAAGGTGTGTTCTTCAGGGGTATAAAGTGGGCCATCTTGGACAGGCGGTCGACCACTACAAAAATGGCTGTATGTCCTTCAGAAGGGGGTAGCTCCACTATAAAATCCATGGCAATCTCGCTCCAAGGCCTGTCGGGAATTGGTAGTGGTTTGAGAAGACCCCAGGACTTGGTTCTAGCAGACTTATTTTGGGTACAGGTAACACAAGACTTGACGTATTCCTTACAGTCCTTCTCGAGTTTCGGCCACCAGAACATGCGCTGGGTTAATTCGAGAGTCTTGTGGACCCCAAAATGTCCGGCTAGAGGGTGGTCATGACACAGGCTCAGAACTTTGGTTTGACACCTCTCAGGCACGAAAATTTTACTGTCTTTCCAAAGCAGACCGTCCTTGGGTATCAGAGTTACTCCGGATGGACAAGGCACCCCCACAGAGGCTTGTTTTAAACCGGACATCAGGTCCGTCTGAAGAAGTAAGAAATTTCCCTCCGATAGAATAGTGTCCGGAACTGAGGTTTCTTTGGGGTCATCATATATACGCGAAAGAGCGTCGGGCTTGATGTTCTTTGATCCTGGCCTGTAAGTTATATGGAAAGCAAATCTGGAAAAGAATAGCGCCCACCGAGCCTGGCGTGGTCTTAGACGTTTGGCCGTTCGTAAATATTCCAGATTTTTGTGATCTGTATATATGAGTATGGGATGAGCCGCTCCCTCCAGCAGGTATCGCCATTCTTCGAGCGCGGCCTTAATGGCCAAAAGTTCACGGTCACCCACGTCGTAATTCCTCTCGGCAGATGAGAGTTTACGGGAGAAGAAGGCTATGGGGTGCATAAGATCCTTAAGTCCTTGGCGCTGAGAGATAACTGCCCCCACAGCTGTTTCTGAGGCGTCGACCTCAAGCAGATAGGGGAGAGAAGGATCCGGGTGGCTTAGGATGGGGGCAGAGGTAAACAGTCCCTTTAAGGTAGAGAAGGCGGCTTGTGCCTCGGAGTTCCATTGGAATCGGACATTCTGCTTGGTTAGCTGGGTAATCGGGGAAATGATTGCAGAAAATCCTTTAATAAACCTTCTGTAAAAATTGGCAAAGCCAACAAAACGTTGCACCCCCTTCTTGTCAGAAGGTGCAGGCCAGTCCAGAACTGCTGTGACCTTTTGTGGGTCCATCTTGAACCCTTCCGTGGATATCACTAAGCCCAAAAACTGGATACTCTGCCGCTCAAACTCACATTTTTCTGGTTTGGCATATAGCCCATGCTGACGGAGACGGCAGAGTACCATCTTGACGTGTTTCCGGTGTTGATCCAGGGATGTAGAAAAGATCAGGATGTCGTCTAAATAGGCTATTACGAAGATATCGAGGTAATCTCTGAGGATATCATTTATCAGGTGCTGGAAGGTAGCAGGGGCATTACACAGGCCAAAGGGCATCACTAGGTATTCGAAGTGGCCAAACCTGGTACGGAAGGCCGTTTTCCACTCGTCCCCAGAGCGAATACGGACCAAATTGTAGGCCCCTCGAAGATCTAGCTTGGTGAACACAGCAGTAGTTCTTAATCTCTGGAAAAGCTCAGGCACCAAGGGTAGAGGATACCGGTTTTTAACCGTGATCTTGTTCAGTTCCCGGTAGTCTACACAGGGACGAAGTGAGTGGTCCTTTTTTTCTACAAAAAAGATTCCTGCCCCAGCTGGAGAGGTGGACGGCCGGATGAACCCCCTCTCCAAATTTTCGTCGACATACTCTTTTAACACCTCCAACTCCCGCTCAGATAGGGGAAAAATCCGACCAAAAGGGATCTCTGCTCCGGGTAATAGCTCGATCGGGCAATCATAGGAGCGATGGGGAGGAAGGGTCTCTGCCCCTCGCTTGCTAAAGACGTCTAAGAACTCGTGGTATGGTTCAGGGACTACTGTGCGTAATTCCAAGTCAGCTTCCAAGCATAGTAAGGGGCCAGGGACCCTGGGAGGTGAAGGAAGGCAGTGGTTTTGACAGTAGAGGGACTGAAACTTGATCTCTCCGGAGCCCCAGTTAATCTGCGGGTTGTGGGCCTGAAGCCACGGTAAGCCCAAGATGACTGGAAACAGAGGGGATGCAATGGCATCAAGTTTCAGCAGTTCCTTGTGGTTAGAAGCAGTAACTACAGTCAATGAAGGAGTTTCCTGGGTCACTTGGCCAGATTTTATACGGGATCCATCAGCCAGGAAGATGGAAAGTCCTTGAGCTCTGTGCTGAAGCGGGATGCGCTGTTGGTTTGCAAAGTTCAAATCAATAAAACAACTGCATGCCCCAGAGTCTATTATTGCGGTAACTGACACAGTTCTTTCAGGAAACATAAAGGTGATAGGAAGAGCCAGGTGAGTAGAATTGGTGGAGGGTACCGGATGACCAGGAGAAGAGACGGATAAGTATCTACGGTGCTTGGCAGGGCATGAATGCACATAGTGGCCGGTACCCCCGCAGTACAGGCAGAGGTTGAGCAGTTGCCGACGCAGGCGTTCCTCTGCGGACAATGAGGGTCTTGTCGATCCGGCCTGCCCATATTTAGGAGAGTCTGGTGCAGGATTAACTGGAGTTGGTCTGGAGGAGGCCAGACGAGAGGTGGTGGCCACTTGAGATAACATCCAGTTCGATCGGGGCTGTTGGCTCACCCTCTCCATCCTGCGTTCCCGAAGACGACGGTCTATCTGTATAGTTAGGGCGATCAAGGATTCCAGAGAATCTGGTATACCGACCCGAGCCAACTCATCCTTTAACCCTTCTGATAGACCTAAGCGGAACTGGTGCCGTAAGGCTGCATGATTCCATAGGGTGTCTGCGCTCCAGCGCCTAAAGTCAGTTATGTAGTCCTCCACCGCTCTGCGGCCTTGTTTGAGCGTGCTAAGGGCAGCTTCGGCAGTAGTAGTCCGTTGGGGGTCATCGTAAAGGAGCGACATAGCGCTGAAGAAGGATGACAAGGAGTCCAGAGAAGCATGGCGTTCTTCCAGCAAATGGTGGGCCCAAGCTTGTGGTTGTCCTAACAGAAGTGAAACAACAAACCCCACTTTGGTGGTCTCCTGTGAAAAGGTTAAGGGTAGTAGGGAGAAGTATAACTCGCATGCATTGCGGAAAGTCCTGAACTTGTTTCGATCCCCAGAGAATTTCTCCAGAATTGGGACCCTTGGCTCGGGAGGCAACATCATTGCTGGGAGTGCGGAGGTAGCTTCTGATGACCTTCCACTGAGAGGGAAGTTTGCCTGGTCCTGCATATGTGCTGTTAGGCGTTCATAACTGTCCTGGAGACACTTCACCTCGTGAGTGAGGGCTGAGAGGTGTTGGCAGACCTCCTCAGTAACGGAGGTCCCTCTTGCAGGCTCAGGCATGGCTGGTTGATACTGACACGTACCTTGTGGGTGAGCCTGACGTGCAGAGGGAGACCTCTCGTACAGCCCTGGTTCCTGGGACACTGGAGTTGGGGACAGTGACCGTAGGAGCACAGTGAGGTAGGAGTGCCTGCAGAGTTCTCTGAAGCTGGAGATGGTGACCACTGGGGAGTGCTGAGGAACGCAGGTCGGCTGGATGCAGGTGCGCAGGATGCAGGTCAGCAGGATGCAGGTGCGCAGGATGCTGGTCAGCAGGATGCAGGTGCGTAGGATGCAGGTCAGCAGGATGCAGGTGCACACAGCGGGCAGGAACAAGGTCAGACAAGCCAGGTCATACACAGCGGATCAGATCAGACAGAATCGGCAGACAAGGGATGGTCAGAGTCCAGGCTTAGTCGGCAACGGAGATCAGGTATGCAGGTAAACAAGCAAGGTCAAATGGCAGCCAGAGATCAGGAGAGGAGAGAGCAGAGTGGTCAGGAAGCCAGGTCAGGTGTGAGATCAGATGCAGATACAGGGGCGGGTCCCAGGAAAGACTACAGATCAACCAGCAAGAGCTGAACGGTGGGAGCCCTTTTTAAAGGCCCACTGGCGCCAAAGCTGCTGGGCGCCTGCTGGCCGGGATGCGCCTCCGCCTTGCTGCAGTTCTGGAATCTGTATATCCATGACACACACTGCTGTTTCTGCAGGTGAGAAGCTGTGTTCCAGGCTGGTTGGACAAGAGTTGGAGGATCTCCCCATTACCACTGATCTTATTCCGGTCTCCAACACTAAGACGGATCAGCAGCATGAAGGTCAAGCAACACACTAGATAGGTCAGGGATAAAGTTGTGGAGAGGTTTAAAGCAGGGTTAGGTTATAAAAAAATAGCCCAAGCTTTGAACATTTCACGGAGCACAACTGCAAACCTACCAAGACATGGCTGTCCACCTAAACTGACAGCCGGGCAAGGAGAGCATTAATTGGAGAAGCAGCTAAGAGACCCATGGTAACCCTGAAGGGGTACAGTAATCCACAGCTCAGGTGGGAGAATCTGTCCACAGGACAGCTATTAGTCATGCACTCCACAAATCTGGAGTTTATAGAAGAGTGGCAAGAAGAAAGCCATAAGAAGTACCGTTTGCAGTTTGCGAGAAGCCATGTGGGGGACACGTCAAACATGTGGAAGAAGGTGCTCTGGTCAGATCAGACCACAATTTTACTTTTTGGCCTAAATGTGTGGTGGAAAACTGCACATCGCACAGAACACACCATCCCCACCGTGAAACATGGTGGTGGCAGCATCATGTTGATGGGTATCAGGAATCAAGTACTCACCGAGGCCAAGATGCCGAGAGCGGTTGCCCTTGCGACTCAGCGCCCACTGCCCCTGGAGATGATACAGGAGGCAGTTGGCACCAAGAGGCACAAGCCACCTGTTGGTGATGGCTAGGCGTGGGCTCAGGTGCTGTAGACAGGACAGGTGCTGGAAACTGGAATCCTGGCTGAGGCTCAAACACTGGTAAGCAGGCTGGGGGTGAAACACAGAAGATTAGTCAGGCACAAGCTAGGGGGTCAACACGGGTAGACAGTCCAGAGTGAGGTAACCAGGCAGAGAGATAAATCAGGGTCAAAGGCAGGCAGAGGGTCAGGTACTGGCAGCAAGGAGCAGATATCCGAGGGTACAGGCCGAGGGTCAAACACTGGAGACAAGTGGGAAGTCCGGTAGGCAAGCCAAGGGTCAAGGTTTAGAGAGAGGCAGGATGGTCAAGGAGTTCCGGGTCGGCAGCGGGTGATCAATCCAAGAATCAAAACAGCAGGTACAGGAACAAGGAACCAGGAACAAGGACAGCTGAGAGACGAACCAGCATTGTTTTGGTGTGAAGGCCTCTCTTTTATAGGCCAGCTGATTGGTCACATGGGACGCACGCTAGTGCGCATGCGCGCGCGCCGCTCAGTGGAGCCGCGAGCGCGCATGCGCCGCCGCAGCATTACCCCATCTCTTCCTGTGTGCCGGAGCGCCAGCCCTGTGCGCATGCGCCCTACAGCGCGCAGCGGACGAGGTCCCTGATAGTGCCCCCCCCTGAGGGGCGGACTCCGGACGCCCAAGCTATCCATCAACTCAGGATGTTCTTGATGGAAGATCCTGATCATCCTAGGGGCATGGAAATTTTTGGATGGTTCCCAGGAGTTGTCTTCTGGCGGGTACCCTTTCCATTTTACCAGGTATTGGAGCTGGCGGCCCACCTTCCTACAACCCAGTAGCGACTCCACTTCATACTCTTCGTTACCATCCACTGTGACAGGAGGTGGAGGAAGTTCTTCTCTATCCGGAAAAGGACTGGGAACCAGAGGTCTTAGCAACGAGGCATGAAATACCGGATGTATTCTGTACGTCTTGGGTAGAGAAAGCTCAAAGGCCACAGGGTTTATCATCTTCTTGATCTCGAATGGCCCGATGAATTTGGGGCCCAGTTTGCGCGAAGGACACGAGAGTTTGAGATGGGCGGTCGACAACCATACCTTCTCCCCTGTTTTGAAAGAGGGATTAGCCCTTCTACCTTTGTCGTGAAATTTCTTGTAGTCCTCTTGTGCCTGCTGCATTGTTTTCCGGAGTTCCTGAAAATTGGACTGGATAGATTTTAGCCTTTCTTGTACCGCTGGAGCTGGTGATTCAGGGAAGGCGTTTGGAAGGAAAGATGGATGGAAGCCAAAATTTGCCCAGAAAGGAGTTTGATTAGTGGTTGAATGGACGGAGTCATTATACGCGAATTCTGCATAAGCCAGTAGGGAGGCCCAGTCGTCCTGTGCTGCGGAACAAAAACAGCGTAAATACTGTTCCAGCGTCTGGTTAGTACGCTCTGTTTGTCCATTGCTCTGTGGATGGTAGGCTGATGAAAGGCAGGCCTTGATTCCTAGAGACTTGCACAGTTCCTTCCAAAATTTTGAAGTAAATTGAGAGCCTCTGTCTGAGACAATGCTCTTGGGGACCCCATGGAGCCTGACAACCTCTTTAACAAAAATGTTGGCCGTTTCTAGAGCCGTAGGAGTGCCAACCATAGGCAGGAAGTGACTCATCTTGGACAGCCGGTCCACTACCACCAGGATGGTAGAAAACCCCTCTGAGGGTGGTAAGTCTACGATGAAGTCCATCGAGATGTCGGCCCAGGGGCGCTCCGGGATGGGTAGTGGTTTTAGTAACCCCCAAGGTCTAGTCTTGGCCCCCTTGTTCCGTTGGCAAGGTATGCAGGAGGAGATATAGTTTTGACAATCCTGTCGCCAGCCTGGCCACCAGAAGGTGCGGGAGATGAGTTCCGCTGTTTTCCGGACTCCGAAGTGCCCTGCTAGCTTGTGGTCATGGAGGGTTCTTAGGACTAAGGGTCTCACCTCTTGAGGGACAAAGACCTTGTTTTGATGCCAAAGCAGGTTCTCACGCCTTTCCAAGGAAGCCACAATAGGATCTCTGCAAAGAGTTGATGCTGTATGGAGAGCAGAAGATAGGTCCGTCGGGGTAAGTAGTAAAAAATTCTGGGGAGCTAGGATGGTGCTGGGTTCTGTTATCTGGGCGGATTCCGAAGAGATGCGGGAGAGAGCATCTGCCTTGCCATTCTTGGACCCTGGCCGATAGGAGATGTGGAACGTGAATCTTGAGAAAAAGAGTGCCCATCGGGCTTGGCGGGGTCTCAACCTCTTGGCAGTCCGTAGGTATTCGAGGTTTTTATGATCGGTGAAGATGGTAATCGGATGGACCGCCCCTTCGAGAAGATACCTCCATTCTTCTAAAGCATTTTTAATAGCGAGTAATTCCCGATCGCCCACGTCATAGTTCCTCTCGGGAGGACTTAGTCTCCGAGAGGCGAAAGCCACTGGATGGAGAAGGGCTTTTGGCCCATGCCGTTGAGAGAGAATGGCCCCAGTGGCCGAGTCTGAGGCATCTACCTCCAATACGAAAGGGAGCAGTGGGTCCGGATGCTGTAGAATGGGAGCAGTGGTAAAAAGTGTTTTCAACTTAATAAAGGCTTCCTGAGCCTCCGGTGTCCACTGGAAACGACTTTGCTGGCGGGTTAATTGGGTAATCGGGGCAACGATAGCAGAGAATCCCACGATGAACCGCCGATAGAAATTGGCGAAGCCAATGAATCGTTGTACCGACTTTTTATCTTTGGGAGGTGACCACTCTACCACTGCCTTGACTTTCTGGGGATCCATCGACGTACCATTGGTGGAGATGATGAAACCTAAGAATTGGACTGTAGATTTTTCAAATTCACATTTCTCTGCTTTGAGATATAGCTGATGGGCCCTGAGGACGGTAAGTACCCATCGGACATGTTCCCGATGGAGTTCCAAGGTTGCTGAAAAGATGAGGATGTCATCCAGATAAACGACTAGGAAGTCATCCAAGTGCTCTCTGAAAATGTCGTTCACCAGGTGTTGGAAAGTGGCCGGAGCGTTGCATAGGCCGAAAGGCATCACAAGATATTCGAAGTGGCCAAACCTGGACCTGAAAGCAGTCTTCCATTCATCCCCTGCGCGGATCCGGACGAGATTGTAGGCACCTCGCAGGTCGAGTTTGGAAAATACCTTGGCTGTTCGAAACCGCTGGAAGAGCTCTGGGATAAGCGGTAGTGGGTACCGATTCTTGACAGTAATTTTGTTTAACTCCCTATAATCGATGCAGGGTCGAAGAGAGCCATCCTTTTTGCCCACAAAGAAGATGCCAGCCCCGGCTGGAGAAGTAGATGGTCGAATAAAACCTTTCTCGAGGTTCTCATCAATATAAGCTTTAAGAGCTCTTAGCTCGGTCTCTGACAGGGGAAATATGCGCCCGAAAGGGATCTCAGACCCAGTGAGTAATTCAATAGGGCAGTCGTAGGCCCGGTGTGGAGGTAGATGATCGGCCTTTTTTTTATCGAACACATCTTTAAAGTCTTGGTATGCTGGTGGAATGTTTTGTAAGTTTTCAGGTGCCATGACAACAGCCAGATGAGCTTTTGGAGGTGGTGCCAGACAATGTGAATGGCAGTACGGAGAGGAGAAAGAGACCTCTTTCCGGTCCCAATGGATCTGAGGATCATGGGCTTGTAGCCAGGGAAGTCCTAGAATAATAGGGAACATAGGGGATGAGATGAGGTCGAAGCGTAGAAGTTCCTGATGTCCAGAATCTGTGGTGGTGAGGATAGGGTGTGTCTCCAGTGTGACTGGCCCTGAGTGTGGAAGAGACCCGTCAGCCAAATGAACCAATAGTGGTCTTCCTTTATTAACATATGGGATTTGCCATTCCTTGGCAACGGAGACATCTAAAAAGCAACTGCAAGCCCCAGAGTCAATTACGGCCGGTAATTGAATCCTCTTTTCCGCCAGCTGTAGGGAGACAGAGAGAGTCACATAAGCCTGAGTAAGGTTAGGTTTTTGACAGTTCATAGTGTGCTGAGATGGCAACTTACTGGGCCGGATGGGGCAATTCTGTAGGAAATGACCGGATCCTCCACAGTAGAGACATAGGTTGGATCTGCGTCTACGTTGGCGTTCCTCCTGAGACAGCCGGGGGCGGACTAGACCTAGCTGCATAGGTTCCCCGTCTGATGCCAAGGTGCCGGTAGGCAAGGGAGTGGTTGGGTACATGGAAGGACCTCTTGGGGACCCCCATACTGGCCGAGACCCTTGTAGGCGTTCGGAACGGCGTTCACGCATGCGCCGGTCCAGTTTGGTAGTCAACTGGATGAGTTCTTCTAAGGTCGTGGGGGTCTCAACACGAGCTAATTCATCCTTGAGGCTCTCGTTCAGTCCTAGCCGGAACTGGTAGCGGAGGGCTGCCTCATTCCATGTTGTATCGGCCGACCATTTACGGAACTCCGCAGTATAGTCCTCTACAGGTCTTCTCCCCTGGGAGAGGGTATGAAGAGTGGCTTCGGCCGTGGCAGTACGTTGGGGGTCATCATACAGTTGGCCCATAGCTTCAAAAAAAGAATCCACGGTGTTGAGCAAGGGGTTCCTTTGCTCCATGAGGCCGTGAGCCCAGGTCTGGGGTTCTTCTGAAAGTAGAGAAATGATGAATCCCACCTTTACAATTTCAGAGGCGAAAGTCCGGGGTTGTAAGGCGAGATACAAGGAGCAGGCGTTTTTAAATGATCTGAACTTTCTTCGGTCGCCTGAAAAACGCTCAGGGATAGGCACCCTAGGTTCTGGTACAGCCATCATCATGGCAGGTGGATTTTGCATTTGGGGTGCGGAGGCCCCACTGGCTGACCCGGAAGCTGGGTTGGCCGGAGGAGAAGCAGTTGCTAGTTGTTGGAGACGGGTATCAACCTGGGCATAGCCTTCCTGCAATTTCTGCACCGCCTCCATGAGAGATGACACTTGTTGACATAACATCTCCAAAGGAGATCCCGCTCTGTTGGCCTCTGTCATGGCTGGTTCGTACTATCAGGAATCAAGTACTCACCGAGGCCAAGATGCCGAGAGCGGTTGCCCTTGCGACTCAGCGCCCACTGCCCCTGGAGATGATACAGGAGGCAGTTGGCACCAAGAGGCACAAGCCACCTGTTGGTGATGGCTAGGCGTGGGCTCAGGTGCTGTAGACAGGACAGGTGCTGGAAACTGGAATCCTGGCTGAGGCTCAAACACTGGTAAGCAGGCTGGGGGTGAAACACAGAAGATTAGTCAGGCACAAGCTAGGGGGTCAACACGGGTAGACAGTCCAGAGTGAGGTAACCAGGCAGAGAGATAAATCAGGGTCAAAGGCAGGCAGAGGGTCAGGTACTGGCAGCAAGGAGCAGATATCCGAGGGTACAGGCCGAGGGTCAAACACTGGAGACAAGTGGGAAGTCCGGTAGGCAAGCCAAGGGTCAAGGTTTAGAGAGAGGCAGGATGGTCAAGGAGTTCCGGGTCGGCAGCGGGTGATCAATCCAAGAATCAAAACAGCAGGTACAGGAACAAGGAACCAGGAACAAGGACAGCTGAGAGACGAACCAGCATTGTTTTGGTGTGAAGGCCTCTCTTTTATAGGCCAGCTGATTGGTCACATGGGACGCACGCTAGTGCGCATGCGCGCGCGCCGCTCAGTGGAGCCGCGAGCGCGCATGCGCCGCCGCAGCATTACCCCATCTCTTCCTGTGTGCCGGAGCGCCAGCCCTGTGCGCATGCGCCCTACAGCGCGCAGCGGACGAGGTCCCTGATAATGGGATGCTTTTCTTCAGCACGGGCAGGGAAGCTGGTCAGAGTTGAAAGAAAGATTAATGGAGCCCAAAACAGGGCAATCTTAGAAGAAAACCTGTTAGAATCTGCAAAAGACTTGAGACTGGGGCAGAGCTTCACCAATGGAATGGTTTCAATCAAAGCATATTCCGTCGGCGTTGTGACTGAAGCTAGATAGACATCCCGGGACACTTTTTTTTTTATTTTTTTATAAAGGAATTGTCAAAAACTGCCTCCTGTAATTTTTACTTTTTTTGACACTTTTTTTGGTCAATGAGTAGGGGTACAATGTACCCGATACCCATTCACATAGGGGGATCTGGGGGCCCCTTGTTAAAGGGTGCTTCCAGATTCCGATAAGCCCCCTGCCCGCAGACCCCCACAACCACCAAGCAAGGGTCGTGGCGAAGAGGCCCTTGTCCCCATCAACATGGGGACATGGTGTTTTGGGGGGACCCTAAAGCACCCTCCCCATGTTTGGGGGATGTGGCCTGGTACGGTTCAGGATAGGGGGGTGCTCTCTCATCCAGCCCTCTTTTCCTGTGGCCTGCCAGGTTGCGTGCTCAGATAAGGGCCTGGCATGGATTTGGGGGGGGGGGGCAAGCCGTTTTTTTTATTTATTTTGGCACAGGGTTCCCCTTAAAATCCATACCAGACCTGAAGGCCTGGTATAGATTTTGGGGGGACCCCCATGCCATTTTTTTTTTATTTTGGCGTGGGGTTCCTCTTACTATTCATACATACCCAGAGGGCCTGGTAATGGACTGGTTGGGGGGAACCCACACTGTTTTTTCAATGATTTTTTATATCTATTTTGCCAGGATCCGACAATACATTACAGCCGTGAGCAGTTTTAAATGACATTTTTACCTTTAGAAATGTAATTTTGCTATGGTACTGTTATAAACATGGGAAAGATGTGCTACTTTACAGGCAGACTAAGGAGACCCCCCAGGCACAATATTTAAAGGAATATTTCATTTTTATTGTTTCACTTTAAGTATTATTAAAATCACTGCTCCGTAAAAAACATACGTTTTTAAAACTTTTTTTGCATTAATACATGTCCCCGGGGGCAGGATCCAGGTCCCCATACACTTTTTATGGCAATAACTTGCATATAAGCCTTTAAAATTAGCACTTTTGTTTTTTCACGTTCGTGTCCCATAGACGTTAACGGTTTTCGCACAGATTTTTGGTCTGTTTGCATGTTTTGCTGTGAACCAAACCGGGGGATGTTCAATATCCTGTCTGGGAGGGCCATTTCTCATAACCCCTTCCAAAAAAATATGCATATTAGTATATATCACAAAATCTAAACATACAAACTTGTCACAGGTACCTCAGTTGTCTCAATTGAATTAAAAATGTTCAGATACATGCAATATTCATACATATAGTGTAAACATTAAACACTTTATATTAAATTGCATCAAAAAGATGGTGTGCGAGAATATACTGAAAAATCGAAGTAAACAAAAATTTGGACCATAACCTGTCTGAAAGGCCCAACAGGGACAGGACTTTTGGAGGGGACTTGGTGCTAGCCTTCTACCCACTGATTATTATGACCCATGGAGGAGACCGGGGATTTTGTCTGCTTCTCCCGGTCAGGGCATGGAAAAGAGCTCAGTTCAGCCTCTGATCCCATTAAGAGAGCAGATCATTCTCTAGTGATGGACAACAATGTGATGCACGCTGAGAGCGAGGTTTGGATTAATTCTCTGAAAAGACAATAAACCCTCCCTTATTGAGTGGATGGAAAGGTGTATTATTAATCTTGTACAGGTTAATGGTCAGAAGAAATATGGTGGCCCTCCTGCAGACTAGGTTGGAGGAGCTCCTCCACTTGGGACAGAACTATTTATCAACAATCTCCTTCAAGAAATCTATGAAGATAAATTAATTCCACTTTTTCAGAATGCTGGAACATTGCATACATTTTGTCTTATGATGACTTGTCTAGTGGACAGATTACGCAGAATACTTATACAGAAGTGAAAGCTGGTTAATGAGATTTGGATAGCTCTGGGTCATCTTTCTGGGGAACTGGTGCCGAACTGTCTGGGTGGGCACTGACATGAGTCAACTAGGCTTGTCTAGGTAACTAGTTGTTAATTAGCTTACTGTTTAATTAAGATGACTGTTAGTTGTTAGCTGTTAATTGGATTGCTGTTCAAAGTTTGCATTGTCATGCTAATATCCCCAAGAGGGGAATGTCCTCCTGCTGGGTATAGAGTATGTGTCTGAATTTCTAATAAAAAGTCTTTCCTTTGTTTTTTACCTCAACATCTTGTCTGTGTACGATACCTGGGGTAAAGGGCTGATATTAGCTCTCGGTCTGCTTGAAGGCTTTGGACGGCAGGAGGCACTGTTTTAAGGAAGCACCCAGGCGGGGTGCCAGGCGGTCCGTAACAATCAATTCAAAGTGCTAGAGTGAGTGCACACTAATGTCTTAAATGCATAACAGTAACAAATCCTGTATGTTTTAGGATTATATTATTTACTTCAGTATAGTTTTAGCACATTAGAACACCACACTGCCTTAAATGGCCTTGTTGTTGGTATTCTAGGGTTTTATGAACAATCTTTGCGGAACCACATTAATGTGATGGGAAGGTAGACTTAGTTCAGCAATGACAGAGTCCTTCTCTGTTAGACAGGGGACAAAGTAAAAAGTTGCACTTTACAGAATCATATACAAACACAGTGCAACAATGGTTGCGTGTATCTTGCAAATGGTCAAATTTCCTTGGAACTTAAGTAGAACTCCAACTGCAACATTTTTTACATTTCACATTTTTTATATACAGTAGTGTAGGCAGTTTTAGTGATAACTGTGCTCCTGTTGGGGAGGATTTTTATCAAATCTTCCCAATCACACGGTCATCAAGACCAGAAGTGTCAGAAAATTTCTCCAACAGGAACAGTAGCAGTAATAAAACACTTTATTTTGTGGAATAGAAAGGGCATAAAATCTCTGACAGTTTTTTTTTATTGATGGCTGTGTTCACGCTGGAAGATTTCCTTCACTTCCTGTTCCTGGGAGTGATGACGCTCAATGTGATTGAGGCAGACTTGAGGTTCAGTGCAAACTTGCCTGGGACTTTTATATACGCTCCAGTATATACACTCCAATCTTCTCTCCAGCACAAACACTTTCTGCACACCGTTTCTCCTCCAGCACTTCACTTGCTGCAGACTGTTACTCCACCAGTTCTTCCCTTGCTGCAGACGGTTACTCCTCCGGACTAGCTAGCACTGCATGGGTAGGCCTGTCACCTCGGGCCCCTGTGGTGTAGAAATAGTTCAGATGCTAGCTGTCCTCTATTCAGCTACAACTCCCAGATAGCTCTCTTCAGGCCCTGCCAACCAGCCTGGTTACAATGACCTCTCTCCACTGCCCTCCCCACAGTCCTCTCTTCTGCTTCTTCATCCATCTCAAACTGCAATCTCCCAGTTCTCTCAGGTGTGCCTCCCCAGTCCTCCCGAATGTGCTCACTCACCAGCCCTCCCAGCTGCGACCAGTAGTCCTCCCTGGAGACTCTTAGAAGTGTTCTCTCCCGCTTTCCTCTCGCTTGCTCTCTTATGTGCCTCTCCTTCCAGGATCTCGTCACTCCTCCTGGATGCACCTGAGCCCCAGCCCAGAGTCCTCCCCCCAGATTGGGGAGCTCCCTGTGGGCCCGACAGCCTCCACACTCTCTCACCTCTCACTCCAGCTATTCCACCCGACTACTTCTCCCCAGCTCGGCTGACCTCAGGTATTTAAGAAAGCCTGCCCCCTGCCAATCCAAGTTGGGAATTGGTCAAGGCTCCTTAGAATACCCCAGGCAGCTCCACCTCTCCTCCCCTCCTCTCCTTCTCTCCTTCTAGCACCTTCTTGAAAGCAGAGGGAGGGGACAATGCTGCTGTCTGTGAGTCACCAGCTGTTGCCCTGAGCCACTCCCAGCCCAGAATGAAAACAAAAAGGCCTAGCCACCAGCTAGGCCTGCCTAAGTTTTCTACTCTGCCAGAAATTCCTCACTCTAGCACCTCCCTAACTAGAGGGTGCTACATAAATATGCCTAGGTGTAGGTATAGGAGGAACATCTTAGGACAATGATGTAAACCTGCTACAGATGGGAGGAAAGCATTTCCTCTGTCTCTCTTCCACAAGGGATAACGCCCTGAGACTACTGTAACTTTTTGGCAGCTCAAATAGTAAGAAGCAGCAGCTAGGGTCTGATCTGTGTGAAGAGATATGTGTACAAAGAGCTAGGGACATAATGACTGCCCAAGCACCAAGATTACATGACTGTGTCATTATATTTTAGTTCAGGAAGTACATAATAACTCTGTATGATGCCTGAACAAAGATGGCGTCATACTTCTAGAAAGATATAAAGATGAATGCTTTCTCAGCAGAGATATTGTAATAAATAATAGACACATAAATCAGTTACACTGCATTCTTTAACCTGTGTAGGGGGGGGGGGGGGGGGTGTTAGGTGGCCCTCAACTTGCCGACATTACTTAATTACTCTCAACACTGTGGCAATACCTTGGCACACAATAAGTAGGAGTTTAATGCAGTCTCCCCATTACCCAATAGCCTGCTGCACATACCATGTTCCTTTCCTATGCAGCAGTCACCCCTGAAGGAGGGGATGGATTTTTTCTATAGGTGATCTGCTCTACAGCTTACCAACCCAATAAACAGCATGCAGGCTGGAGGTTTTGCAGTGTTGGGTGGGGAGGGGTCTGGGATTACTGGATACTCCAAAACAATGGTGAGGGTTTCCTCCACACAAAACAAACTCAACCAGACCAATCACAACTGTGACACGCCTCTGGTCCGCTCCTGTAAGTATTCCTCCACATGATGTGTTCTTCTCCCCCATGTTCTGGCAGCATGAGATTTGCTTACTTGATCCTCCATCCTGCTAGACCAGTTTTCAGAGAGTCTTTCCCCCCATGCTCCAGCAGTCTAGAGTCTTCTGATGTCATCAAGGCATCATCCCTCCAGTGTAGGGCTATGGACCCTGCTCTGTTCTTGATGATATCAGAGAACCTTAGACCGCTGGAGCATGGGGAAGGAGAACACATCATGTGGAGGAAGACTTATCATCGTGTCCAGTGTAGGGCTATGGTTTCTGCATCAGTTTTGATGACATCAGAAGACCTTAGACAGCATGGGGGAGAAGACTCTCTGAGGACCGGTCTAGGAGTATGGAGTATCAAGTAAGAAAATCTTCCTTTTTCATGCTGCCTGGACTTAAACAAGCCCTTGCAGTGTGGACACGATTTTATTGTCACATGACAAACTTACCATTGAGGCAAAGCCCTCCAGCAGCACGCTGTCACTCCTGCCAGGGGCTTCCCCCTTCACCCGGTCTTCCTTTTGGGTTTGTGTGTTCTTGCTGTGTGGATAGCGGGGCCGTGATGACATCACTTTCGCGCAAGTGCACAGGATACTTCTTATGTGCGTGTTTGCAAAATTAAAGTGGGCCTGTCTGGATGAAGTCCAGGGCCAAGTTTTGTTCAAGTCCAGCCCTGGGTGGGGTGTAGCGACGGCAATAATACACACAGTCCAAGTGTGATCAAAGAACTTATATTGAAATAATGCAAAGACAGTTCACAATAAAGCTGGCAGAAAGACAACCCAACCAGGAACACTCACAGATCCAACAACATGTAGAGGGCAGGTTTTAGCCGAACTGACAGCGCCTGTTAGGTTGGGCAGAGTGCGGCCTGGCTGTCTCTTGAACAAATGAGCAGATGTCCAGAGTATTTGCAAGCCCTACGCTTCCTCTCCTTGTCAGGAACATTTCCCCGCCGCTAGTTCTGTCACAACTAGGCAGGTTACCTGTTTCTGCTCTACTCACTTGCAAAAAGCATGCCATGCCTGTGAGCCATCGGCCCTAAATAGGCTCTGCCTGACCCAAGATGGCTGCTAGAGTCAAATAGTGTGACAGCATCCAATTGGATTGCTTCCCCAGTGACCCGGGAAACCATAGAGAAACCATGTACCTCTTGACCTCCTTTCCAATTGCAGTGCCCCATGCGGAATAGCACTACCTGCAGTGGAGATAGTAGATTGCACCTGCCTACAAGCTGATAAGAAAGACAGAACTCCCAGCCACACACCCCAAACACAGGTCTCTGAGGCCTCCTCTATAGAATGACTTGAAAGCAATGTGAAACTAAAGTCCTTGAGCACCACATCTCTTATGCCTTCTTTCAAGTAAATTAACATTGCTGTCTTAAGTTTTCTAGAGAGGTCACAGAACAAAGTCGCTCAAGAATCAATGCCCCTCAATGTGCCCATGCAAATACCAACTTTTTGAAAATCGGTATTTACATAAACATATCCTGCCCTGCCTCTCATTTAGTGATGTTTAAGCCTGGAAATAGACTGCTCAGTCACCAGACCTTTTTTTGTGGGATGCAGTAAGCAAAGTGTCTACATTCCCACAGCTTGAATTGATGATTTGCATAGGGTCCCTGGTAGGTTTCAACAGCATCTGCAGACTAAATGCAAATGCAAAGGTATGATCTTGCATTGTCAGGTATCTGCTGTTTATTATTTTAACCTACAGTAAGCATAGGTTCACATGCAAATGGATCTGAAGTTCACCCATATTGGACAAAATAACAGGTTTACTTTGCAGTGTGGAGCAAAACCTATATATGCTGTGACAGTGAGAGGCCCTGTCACTGTGAGAAGATAGGAAAATATGACACAGGATTCACATTTAGGGTTAAAGGGACGTTCCAGACTAGTTTTTCTGAGCATAGAAAATTGGCTATTTTTTGCTTTCTCTGAAATTCTGTAGTTCTGGATCAGAACTTCCAATCATGTAACCAGGTTTTACAAGATGCCTGCAATCTGTCTGATTAGACAAGGGTGTAGGGTTGTTATTGTATATACTCAGTGGGGGACTTAAGGTCTCATCCAGGGGTCAAAGGGCCCCAGCCAGAAGCCAGGAGACAGAGGGTCTCACCCAAGGGGTCAGAGGTGCCACAGCCAGAAGCCAAGAGGCAGAGGGTCTCACCCAGTGAGCAGATCCCCAGCCAAAAGCCAGGAGACAGAAGTGCCCCAGCCAGAAGCCAAGAGACAGAAAGGCTCGCCTAGGTGTCAGAGGTGCCTCAGCCAGTGGCCAAAAGCCAAAAGGTCTCACCCAGGGGTCAGAGGTGCCCCAGCTAGCAGCTTAGAGATGGAAGGTTTTGTTCTAGGAGTCAGGAGAACCCCAATCCATAGAGCAGAAGTGAGCTGTGCAGCAGGATGCTGCGACTAAAGGCTAAGAGAGACAAAATGACCCAGGAGAGCTGGACAACACAGTCAGAGGGACTGATAACAAGAGCAACTGTGCTGCAACAAGCAAACCAGGTGGCTCTGCATTTTTATTGTTTGGAGCCCCCTCGCTGCCAACTAATGTGCATGCAAACTTTCCATTAATTTAATATAAGTGGGCTGCCATGCCCTAAAGTACAGCTTTGGACTGGCACAACTCATTGTAAACGCACCTACCGCTTGATTTTTATCTCCCCAATACCACAATACTTACTTCTGTGCACTCCCCTGACCCTCTGATCCACTGCCAAGCCCATCCAGAACTACAGTGCAAGAGTCAAACTGCCGAGCAAAGCCAAAACTTACATAGACTGTGCATACTCCCCTTATGTGTAATCACTCAGACTTGCAATTGGTTGTTAAGGCACCTAGAGCTGACTATAGGTAGGCAGGGAAAATGCTAAGTCTATTTTCCCTAAAAACTCTTGTTCCACACTCCCAAAATGTTTCTTTTACTATGTACAATGCACAATGCAGGCCCAGAATTGATATCCCCAATGGCAGTCCAATTGGCAAAGAATAGTTTTGGTAGACCCAGAAGAAGCAGCAGAGGAGACAGAGGAGGCGGTGGACAGAACATTGACTGAAGGCTAGACCATCCGCTGCTGGTGGAAGACACACTGTGGTTCCTTCCTTGGGCTCCTATGTCACTCCTTTGTCCTGTAGTGACATAGGAGCAGGAATCACAGAAGGAGTCACCAAGTGCAGAGGTGGTTCAGTCATTCAATACTCCCAGAATGCTAAAGTTTCTTCGGTAAGCTTAGCTTTTTTAATAAAGCAAAGATTGGCGGTAGGATTCTGTTTTTGCAGGGAGAAGTTTTTTTAAGTTTGTAACTTCTAGGAACATACTCACCATAACCGTTTCTATTTTTGGTAGGATGGTAGGCCAGACCTATTGGTTAAAAGGTGTAAAAAATTGTGTTTCGGCCAAGAGTACATATGCTGTAAATTGGAAGCCATCACCCTACTATCACACAACCCTGCTAGGAACCAACACAAGGACCGAGAGAATAAAGTGTTGTTTTTTATTTGATTGGCTAGAAAAAGAAGTATGTGTTTGTATATTTTTAAAGTACCTTTTTGTGCTTAAAATTGCAACCCGAAAATAGAATCGAGAGTGAAGGAAATCAAGCATTCATGAAAGAATGTCACACTCAAGCAAAATAAGACTAGGTGAAAAAGTGGGCAAACATGTTAAACACGAGACCTAGTAAATTCTCTGTAAAATGTGTTATCTTCATCACAGAAGAGGCAGCCAGCTCACTATTCATATACAATTTGAGAAAACATTGTGAGCTCAAACTCGGAGAATGTTGTGTTCTGCAGCCAGTTGGCCAAGCTTTAAAGTCGTCATATTGTAGAAGGTGATTTCTGACTTTTGTTTAACTAAAGTGAAATATAATGAGAGCCACATTTCAAGACTTGCGCAGCCTGGTTTCCATTTTCATAAATGTCCCTGTTTGTGAAGGAACGCTGCGTCACTGAAAGTTTGTACGTACAGAATCAACTGTTCCGTGTCTTCAATGGGGGCAGTGATTAAGGGCCTTGTGTAGCAAGGTGTTTGAAAAATAGGCATAGTTATGTACTTAGCAAGGTTAAAAAGGCAAGTGTTCATCAAGGTCAATCTTCCATAAATTGTAGCAGCTTTGCAGCTTTGCCGCGTACACACGATCGGAATTCTTGTCGGAAAAAGCTCTGACGGTTTTCCCAACGGAATTCCGCTCAAACTGTCTTGCCTACATACAGTCACACCAAATTCTGACCGTCAATAACGCGGTGACGTACAACACTGCAACGAGCCGAGTTCAATGCTTCCGAGCATGCGTCAAATTGTTTCTGAGCATAGGAATTTGGTGCGTCAGAATTGCTACAGACGGAATTTCCGATAGAAACCTTTTCCGTCGGAAAAATTCAGAACATGCTCTCAATTCTTTGCAGTCGGAAATTCGGCCAGCAAAATTCCGATGGGGCCTACACACGGTCGCATTTTCCGATGAAAAGGTCTCATCGGTCTTTTTCTGCCCGGAATTCCGATCGTGTGTACGCGGCATGAGAGTAAGGAAAAACTTCCACCCAATAATAGATGACCAAGAAGCTACCAATTTTTCAAAGGGAGATGAGCCAAAGTGATCCAGGGGAGCTGGACAAGGGATTAAGGGATTTATTTTCATTTATTGCGAATAAAGTTAATATATACATTTAAAGCGGTAGTAAATCACGGCTGGTGAAAAAAGAAAAACACCTGTAAGGCAATTGCATAATGTGCTAGTATGCATCACATACTAGCACATTATGAAATACTTACCTTGGAACGATCCCTCCAGTGATGCGCTGTCACCTCTGAGAGGGCTGATATCTTCCCCCGGCCGCATTCGCGTGGGAGCCCGCGGTTCCGAGACAAAGCTCTGAAGGTATGCCAGACCTTCAGAGTGCATGTGCCGGTGACATCACCAGCTGCATACAGGGTGAATGTCTCCTAAACGGTGCACGTTTAGGAGATATTTATTTTATAATAAGGCTTACCTGTAGGTAAAAATCACAAATCAGGCTCTACTATCGCTTTAAAACTGGTCAGAATTTCATCTAATGTACAACGTAAACTAATATTACCTATCTTCTTCTTTTATTGAAGGAGTCATGTGCAAAGTTTCAATCAGATGCAGGAACTTTTTGGGTTGGATTGGTGCTGGCTGTTAGAATACAATAGTGGGCACTGCCGATTCCTCCATCCATGTTGTTTATCTTAACACGAATGGCCACTGTTGGCTTTTTTTATGGACTATATAGGTAAGGTAGTGCTATAATTTTTCCAATGTGCTTTAGTGCTCTCCTGAGAGGGTACTATAGGATACCCTGGTTGAAAGAGAACAGCCTCCAGGTCTTCAACACCATATATCACTATAGCAAACTACTATAGATTTCAGCTCTCTTATGCCGCGTACACACGGTCGGAATTCTTGTCGGAAAAATCTCTGATGGTTTTCCCGTCGGAATTCCGACAGAATTTCACTCAAACTGTCTTGCCTACACACGGTCACACCCAATTCCGACGGTCAATAACACCACAGCATACAACACGTTCGACTGCACTATAAAAGGGAAGTTTAATGCATCTGAGCATGCGTCAAATTGTTTCCGAGCATGCGTCGGAATTTTGCGTGTCGGAATTGCATACACATCTGATAGACAGAAAATCTGATAGACAGGTTCTCAATCCAAAGTCTGTTGGAAATTCCAACAGAAAAAGACCGATGGGCATACACACGGTCGGAAAATCCGATTAAAAAGCTCCCATCGGACTGTTTCCATCGGAAATTCCGACCGTGTGTACGCGGCATTGCCACCAGATATAAAAACTAAAGCCGGCCATAGATGGATCTTGGCTGGTTCAGCCGGGACGTTCCGAGATTCGATCCATTTATGGGCAGGCTGATTGTACCCAAGTCAATTAATAGATCGACTTGGGTACAACCAGCCTGATGCGATTACTGCCGGTGGCTTATACACAAGGGTGTTCAGATGAGCTTTATTTTTGTATGATAATTCAAAGTTGAACCTCTTTAGAATTTTTTTTCCTTCATGTGCTCTAGGCAATGTATGCTGGATGGGAGCCTGGAGGAGCTGTGGAGGTCAAGTGACAGCAGCTTTGGATCCAGTTGAAAGGTAAAAAGAAAGAACAGTGGGCTGGTGGGAGTAGGAGGGTGTCATTGAGAACAGAAGGGAACCAGATTGAAGCTACTTTCTTTTTGAGGCCCATCGCACAAACAATACGCCTGTTTCCTTGTAGCTATTAGCTGCAGCAGTTGTAAAAAAAAAAAACTCATCCTGAAGCCTTGATTAAAGCCATGTGATGGTCCAGAGTTATCTATCTTCATGACTACTGAGTGGGAGGGACCCTCTTCAGATGTCCACCTCCCTGCCTGGGTGATTGGTAATTTGGATACTTGCCTTTGGCTGTCCAGAGCCAGAATCCTCTAAGGCTCCAGAAGACTGCAGCTGCCTGCAGACGTCACAAAGAAGGGTGACAAACAAACCTGTCAGATCTCCAGTGCTGGATCACTGTTCTTTTTCCTGGGAGGGCTCCTCTGATGACAGGCTTGGGGGAGATGTTAGCGGTTTTCCTTCATTTTGAATTGTGAGTGAGTGGAAGGGGATGGAGAGCAACATCAGCCTGGATATGGGCTGTAGATATTTTTTGGAATTGTGGAATTGGACACTAAATTATGTTTAAAAAAAAAAGGTATTCCTAACTCAGAAATTTCCAATTTCCTTCTTTTCTTTTTAGCTGCTATAATCTGACTTCCAGTTAGAGGGTTGCTAGATTTATTCTTCATGGCTCCGCTGGGCCAGGAATATAGCCATGCTCTCTTGTTCTCTCCCAAAATGTAAATATGAAAAGTCCTGCACTGAGACCCTGGACCTTATAGCTGCTGTCCACATATCCAAAAGGATGGACCCTGGACTATGGGATTTATAGTGTACATAGAGCCAGGGCCGGTACTACCACTAGGAGAACTAGGCAGCCACCTAGGGCCCCTGGCCACTGGTTTCCCTAATCCCTGTCTCCCCCCGGTCTCCGTGTTATATAAGTGTTCGGTGCTAGTGTGGTGCTGTATAATGCAGGGGATGCCGCCCGGCGCCTCTGCAGTATGTTACATGTACTCAGGCAGGTAGGTGCTCCGTCCAATCGTAGTATCATTAGAGGCGCAGCGCAGCACTGGGGGACATGTACAGAGTCTCCCAACGGAATGGAAACAAACACATCCCCTGCCACTGCGCGCCACTATGATTATATCAGTGACCTGTCTGTGTCTCTGGTCTCTTCCAGTACTGCCAGCTCTGCCCATACATGATTCAGTGACTGAGAGTCGTATCCCGAGTCTAGTCATGTTACCCCTGACCCCGCCCCCTGTGTCACCGTCATTTGTAGAGGCCAGCTCTGCCTCCCAGTGTTCTATCGCCTGTCCTGTACAGTGGCAGTGTCACTCACGTGCAGACATGCTATAGCCGATCAGAGTAGTCAGTGCCTGGTGAGTGGTGACAGCTGGAGGCATCGAGGCAGAGTTTGTGCTGGACAGAGTCATTGGATGCAGTCTGCAGAGCAGAACCCCAGTGAGTGAACTTGAACTACACTGTCCTCAGACTCCTCACATGTGTGATGTCATGATCGTCCCGAGCACATGGCCTGAATGTAAGGATCCCTCTCCTCTCCCCCCTCCTCCTCTCCTAACACCCCTCCTCCCCCACACTCCTCATCCCCCACACACTTCATCCCGCTCCTCCTCTCCCCACTCCTCCTCCCTCTCCTCCTCTTTCCCCTCCCTCTCCTTCACCGCCCCCTCTCCCCTTCCTCCCCTCCTCTTCCTCCCCCTCTCCTCCTCCTCCTCCCCCCTCCCCCTCCTCCTCCTCCTCCTACCCCATCTCCTCCTCCTCCCCCCTCTCCCCTTCCTCCCCCTCTCCTCCTCCTCCTCCTCCCCTTCCCCTTCCTCCCCTCCTCCTCCTCCTACCCCCTCTCCTCCTCCTCCTCCTCCCCCCTCTCCCCCTGTCTTCCCCCCACTCCTCCTCCCCTCTGTCACCTCTCCTCCTCCTCCTCCCTCTCCTCCTCCTCTTCATTCTTTTCCTCTTACCCTATTCCCCCTCTCCCCCCTGTCTTCCTCCTTCCTCTCCTCCTCCCCCTGTCCGTCCCGACCCCTCTCCCCCCCTCCTCTCCTGGGACAGCAGCCACCAGGGATACCCGCCAGTAGTACCAGCCGGCACTACCTACCCGCGGAACAGCCATCTGCAGCCACCAGCAATAGCTGCCTTGGGGACAGCAGCAGCCACCAGCCAAAGCCGCTGCAGGGCAAAGGGGTGGGGTTGGGGGTAGAGCCAGGGGGGCGGCAAAAAGAGGTTTCGCCTAGGGTGTCAAAAATCCTTGCACCCGCCCTGTATAGAGCAGTGCACATGACCACAACTACTTGTTCCAAACAAAGGGTAGTGAGGGGGGTAAAGGAGGCAGAAAAACAAATTAAGAAATTAAAAATGGATTCCAGGGCCATTGAGTAAAGCAGATTTTTTTCTCATTCTTTTGAACATGGAGAAACCTTTGAAATAATTATTTGGCTTCAGGGAACCCCTGCTAATAATTATTACACTTACAGCTCACAGTACAATAGTGTGATGGTCAGTAGAAAGAGTGCTCCTCACATTTGTGGTTATTGGGAAGAATCCCCCCTTAAATATAGCTAAAAATATCAATGGTGTCAGTGGGAACTTAGACGAGAGGCAGAAATTGCTTATTGCTCCAGGAACCCTTAGCAACCTCTGGAGGAACCCTAGTTGAGAAACCCTGGAGTAGAGGATGTGTATGGATTGTTTCTGGAGATAAATGTACAGATATAAAGTAAAAAACACTGCGCTGCTGTTAAAGCTGAATTTCTAGCTTAGTTAAAATCATTATAGATACAAAAATGATAAAGTGAATAACGCCATTAAACCTTTGTCTGTATAAGTATAGAAGCGTACGATAACCGTGCGAATAGATAAACAATTACAATTTATTCATATGGTAAAGAAAAATAATAAAGAAACATTTTAGATTACCCAACATAGTATAGAGATGTTATAAATGCCATGTTGCCAGTGTTTACAAAGATAGTTCTTAGGAGATATTCAAGGCCACATGGTTCACACCAGATATACACTGATCAACAAGGTTACCAAAACATATTAAAGTCCTAGGAGAAAGAGAGAGAGAGAGAGAGAGAGAGAAAGGGGGGGGGAGAGAAAGAGAGAGAGAGTACATTACCCCGGCAGCTCACATGTCCAAAATCATCAGGCTAAGAGGGGCTCGTATCCAGCTGTAGACTTATTTATATGCCAAAAATGCCCCTTCCCCAGTCTCAATGTTCATTGGCTCCCGGGGGTCTTTGGGCTAGCTCAGTGATTGGTCCTTTTCTAAAGGCAAACCCCCTGTTGTCAGGTGGTCTCCAAGATTTATGAGTCATCAGTTCTACCTAGGATGTTAATGACCCCTGGGGAGAAGGAGCCACATTGTCTAGCGAAACCCCGGGAAAAGGGAGGGACTGGTGACTCACAGGTCCTGATAACTAGAGATGACAATAGTATGTTAATGACCCCTGGGTAGCCATCTATTGTAAGAGAACAAGAGATATTCAATTAACACCTGGGCACAGTCAATCTATGGAAAAAGTCTAGCTTGCCTGTCATAAAAAATATATATAAATATATATACACATATATATATATATATATATATATATATATATATATATATATATATATATATATATATATATACATGCACATATATACCCATCCGATGGGGCATGGCAATCCAATTCCATTTTAAATATTCAAAATCGCCAACACACTGCCAAGAATGCCTGGTAGCAGCTAACACAACAAATAGATAATTTTTTTTAAAGATAAAGAAAGGTGCATAAAGTGTAGCTCTAGAACCCTTAAATTATTGGCCCAGCTAGACTAGTGCCAAAAAAACAGCATACATACATAAATGAATAATAATTGATCAGTGATGTCGACTATGTATCTTTTGTTGAACAGGTGACATAATATAATGAACTAATTCTCACACATATATTACGTTTAAAAAGTGTCCAAACATATTGACGTCAAAAAATTGAAAACTGAAGAAAAGGCAATAAAATTTAAGAAAAAGTTCTTAAGTGAAAAAAGAGTCCCAAGTGTTGAATCAAAGGCTGAACGATCATTAGACCACCAAATCGAAGGATGCAATGTATAACCACCACTGTGACAGCACCACCACCTATGAGGATGTAGGCTTACCAGATGGTTCAGACCAGGGCTCAAGTCCTGCGGGAACGCATGGGAACGGAGTTCCTGTACGTTTTCCACAACAGGAACTCGGTTCCCGTTAGCAGCCGCATCCTGCAAGACTTTGAAGTATGCGAGCTGTGTGGCAGGTGCTACACCAGCAGCCGCCGACACAGCTCGCAATAGTAAGTGCCGCACACCAGGGGTGGACTGACCATTCAGGCATTGCCAGTAGGGGGCCCCATGACAGCTTCCTCTTCGATCAACCTGTCAATCACAGCTAGCTGACGGGTAGATCAGGTCCCTGCTGCTAAGAGATTGTATTTAGTCAGACCTCTCGTGATGCGCTCCTCCCCACCGGCCCCTCCTGATTTTCTGTCTCCTCATCCCCCCCCCAGTCTCCTGCATACTTGCTCTGTGTGTCCCGCTGAATCCCCCCCTCCTCTATCTTCAGTGCTATATGATGAGAGAACCCAGAGGAGGAGCACAGCTATTCTGCTCACAGGACATGCAGGGAGAGAGGTGAGCTGAGGGAGGAACATCAGTTTGGGGTGGTAAGCTGAGCACAATACCTGGCAAAGTTTAATGCCAGGAGGGAAGTTTATGTGGAAATATGTGAAGGGTTGGAATAGCAGCGAGTGTGTGTTGGAGCCCTGCAGAGTTTTCAGCCCCCCAAGCTAACATACATCTCCTAAGCAGGAACACATCAATATCTCCCCAAGCATTCTGTCCAGATAATGTGCAGTTGATGTATTACCTTTCCATTTAACCCTGTGTTATCCAAGCTCTGTTCAATGAAAAGTGTAAACTCACCACATAAACACTCTATATACAAAATAACATTCCCCAGTAAAGATCAGAACATGATGTTCACATTTGCATGGAAGCACAATTGAATGAATGCTGATTATTCAGAGAATTACCGCATTTATGTTTATTGAGGATTGTTTTTTTTTTATGTACTAACAGTTAAGCTTCATACACACAATACGAAAATTGGATGAAAAATACCACTTTTGAAGTGTTCGTGCATATGAGCGTATCATTTTTTTTTTTGGTGGGGGAGTGGATCTTGGGTGGGAGTTCCCACACTTTTTTCCCCAGGACTTGACCACTGGTTCAGACCCAAAGGAATGTACATTCTATGGGTCACAAACGCTTTGTAGTATCAGCGGGCAGCCAGGCTGTAACCTCTGGAGTTGCGTCCCCAATCTTTTGTAAGGTCCGTCTCTGTCCTCCCCACGCTTTTTGGAGATAACGATATCGTTTAGTGTGACTTTTTTGCTTTGTGCCCCTTTGCAACATGGAATAAATGGGCAGTATGTATTCTCCTCTCTCCTGTACCTCTCCAATGGTTGAGAATTTGAAATTGAAGTTCCTTTGTGTTCAACGAGTCAGGGAGTGACATGAGCTGTCTATGAGCACTTTAAGCACTAAAGACATTTTCTGGCATAATATAAATGAATGAAATAAAATAAATATTACTGGGTCTCTAGATTGAATATATGTCTGCTCCCAAAGACAGCTTCCCCATAACGGCGTAGATTGAAAACAAGTCGTTTCGTGTCTAGCGATGTGTGGGTTTGTCTCTGCTCTGTTTATAGTTGAAGGTTGTAAAGCTGTACAAACCTCTATTGATCAGAAACGTTAGTTAAACAAAACCTACCATATTTATTTGCTCTGTTCGGCTAAGTCAAACAAAAAAGGGACAGTCTTTAAGTAAATCCCTGCGTGACACTGCTGCCGTGAGGCTGATTCAGTCAAGATACAGATGTTTCCAATCTATACAGTTTGTGTCTCACATCCACATGAGATGCAGCAGGCTTGATTTGGGGTGGGAGTCCTGCCAGCCAGCAGATACATTGTTAACTCTTACGCGTTGGCTCGGTGAAGGCTTCATTATAGCCTCTTGCTCTAGGGCAGAAGTGAAGACATCTTTTTTTTTTTTTTTTCTACTTCTGACTTCATTTCTTTCAAAAATATTTTGATCTCTAACCAGATCAAATAAACATTTTAGCCTCATTTACCCAGCTCATTTGTAGGCTTCATTTCATCAAAGGGAGATAAATATTTAAGACATACAATATTTTTAAGTCTTTTGCTGGAAAACAGGCCTTATTTTACCTTTTGCCTTAACTATCATGCAAGTCCTCTCTTAAACCAAGCAAGACGCAAACAATGTACAAAGATATATAATGCCCCGTACACACGGTCGGATTTTCCGACGGAAAATGTCCTATCGGTCCATGTTGTCGGAAATTCTGACAACATGGACCGTGTGTGGGCTCCATCGGACTCTTTCCGTCGGAATTTCCGACGGAAAAAGTTTGAGATCCTGCTCTCAAATTTTCCGACAACAAAGTCCTATCGGACTTTTTCCGATCGTGTGTAGCGCATTCCGACGGACAAAGTGCCACGCATGCTCAGATCACATTACAAGACCAAAGCTATTGGCTAATAGCCTCTACGTAGTCCCGTCATACGCAACGAACGTCACCACGTTTAGAATGATCGGATTTTCCGACAACTTTGTCCGACCGTGTGTATGCAACACCAGTGTCGGACAAAATCCGTCAGAAAAAATCCGACGGATTTTGTGGTCGGAATTTCCGACCGTGTGTACGGGGCATAAGACTTTTTTTTTCAGCTGCCAATAGTTGCAATACCATATATACTCGAGTATAAGCCGAGTTTTTCAGCACATTTTTTTGTGCTGAAAATGCCCCCCTCGGCTTATACCGGGTTACAAACAAGATAGGGTCTGTAGGTTTGTTCTTAAGTTGAATCTGTTTGTAAGTCGGAACAAGTAAATTTTTTAAGTGTAGCTCCAGTCAAAACAAATTTTTAAGCTTTTTGGATATCATAGGGAAGGATTAACACCCCTGTAACATTTGTTTTGCTGTTTGTGCCCCTGTTCAGAAGATTTCACCTCACTTTCTGTCCCTATGACAATTGTATTTTGAAAACTTTGGGTTGTTGTGGAAACAAGCCTCGGTGATAAAGCATCAGTGGAGGTAACCTTTTCCCATAATAACTCTTACAGGAGTGAATTTCCCTTCCTAGGGGTAGATTTACTCTCACTTCTTGTTGTCTCCCTCTGTTTGTAAGTAGGAGTCTTTTGTAAGTTGGATGTTTGTAACTAAGGGACCGCCTGTTCTGGAGTCAAGCACTTTTCTGCAGCAGAGAATGACATTTTCCGACCCGAATTTGGGGCCCCGTATCTCAGGGCCACTTGGTGCTAGGAACCCCAAATGGTGTGAAAACCCAGTGGAACTAGCACTAAAACATATCCATATTGATCCAGATTCATATCCAAAGATTGGGGTGGTAGCACCAAGTGGCCCCGAGATATGGGGCACCAAAGTCGGTTCGGAAAATGTTATTCTCTACTGCAGACAGGTTCTTAGCACCAACTGACACCAAAGTCGGTCAACTGTGTCCATCTGCAGCAATGTCATTTCGGGACCCTTTGGGTCCAGAGACTCTGCAGCTAGGGGGCATCTAGGAACCCTTAACTACCAAGTTTGAAGTTCGGGGGATCTATGGCTGCAAATGGGCACAGTGAGGCATGAAAATGGGCACAGTGAGGCTGCAAATGGGCATTGTTGACCCTCTTTTCCACTTACAGTAGCTGCGCATTTCTCACCCTAGGCTTATACTCAAGTCAATAAGTTTTCCCATTTTTTTGTGGTAAAATTAGGTGCCTCGGCTTATATCCGGGTTGGCTTATACTCAAGTATATACGGTAGCTCAGATAAAAGAGGACTTTGTCATGTGCCACCAACTTATACCCCAACTCTAACCAAATTTTTTTTGAAGAAGGGTTAGAGACTGACAACAAATAGTAGTAGATCTTGACTACGTAGATGCAAACAATACCAAATCCACTTCTTGGTATGTTTGGTTTGGACATGTCTGAACTCACATATGTTATTATTTCATTGAGCTTTATAGAAACACCATTATACAAATATATGTTGTTTTTCTCTATATATTTTCAGCATTACTATGCCAGTGTTCTATCTCTGCCCCAACTGTTGGGCCTGCTTTTGGAATAGTTTCCCTTTATGATGCCATGGGTTGGATGTGGGGCATCTGCGGTGCACTTGGACCTTTATCGACAAGTGTGCTTTTAATGCTTTTATTTGATCTTCAGTTTTTTCGAAAAATCATTCTATTGTGAGTCCTGCCTTTCCCACATGTTATCCATTTTTTGCTTCACACTGTTGTATTGACAATATAATCTGTTATATTGTGTTTCTTTTGTTATAGCACCCATCTCCTGACAAAGCTTAGATGCGAAACGTGTTAAGTATGAGGCATTCCTTCATCAAACCACCATTTTAAGTGTATTCGTCCTGGGTTCTGTATACCAAAAACCACACTTTTTTGTATTTTTTTGTATTTGCTGGCTCATTATCTAGCCTCTATAGGGTGTTAATGAAGGCAACCATTTACAGTCATGTATGATGCTTTTATAGCTTGGCTTTTAATATCTATTTGTTATGAAAGGCATTGATTTTATTCATTTTTCCTCTATGTGTTAATCTTTTGCTATGGGGTCATACCTTAAAAATCCCATTCCTTTACCAAAAACAGTTTTGATCTATGTTGATGCAGACAAAAACACATTTTTAGTACATGTGGTGTTAATGAAGGCCTCATAGGGTGCCTTTTTGGGGGGTTTAGAAGTGCCCCTGCACCAGGGCTTGTGGTGTTGGATATTGTAAATCAAACAGGTATTGGAATTGAAACAGAATAAAAGAAAAATGGCTATATAGTATGCTTCTTAGAAGCTCATTATTGCAGTATGGCAGTAACAAGCTATGCATTTTTTTAATTATTATTATTCTTTTCCTTTTTGCCTTTATGACCTATCAGTCGTTTTTTATTTTTGATATTTTAATACAATTTTATTTTTTTATTAGTTTTTACAATTTTTTTAAGAGCCTAGTTGGGGGTTTTGGTGAAACATTAGGTGTCTTAACAGACCTCTGATGTTTTATCTTTGAGAGAAAGGAGATTGAGGACACAGCCCTTAATCTTCATCTTAATCTCCATCTCTGCAGCCTCAGCTGCACAGAATAAATGAACATGAATAGCTCTGTACAGAGCTTCCCATTCATTCACAAACGAAATCATAGTAAACACAGTTTATTATGCTTCAGTCATGAATGGACACAGGAGCAATAGGTTCCAATCGCTCACTGTGTCCATTCAGAAAAGAAAGGGGCAAGTGTAAGACATATTTACCAGACCCTTCCCCACTCTCCATCCTGACACATTCCCCGCAGGAGCCAGTGGGAGAGGGGAGGGGGGAAGTTGGCAGTGCTACTGGGGGGAGGGAACCAGGGGAGCACACAGGAGCCTGGGGGAAGCAGGAGACAAGTAACCTGGATAGGATTTAAAGCTAACAGTCCTTGGCTGGATGCCCAAACTTCCCTACGCTGATTCTCAACAATGGTAGGCTGAAGTTATATCCACTGAGTAGAAGTTCCTGTGTCTTCCCTGCATCAGGTGTGTGACGGTAACAACAAGTTCAATGGAAGTCCTAGTGTTGCTCCTGTGTCCCAAACTCCATCGTGGTTTTTTTTTCAGGAACTGCATGGGTTAGGCCATAATAACTTCAGCAGTTCCTTTCTCAGCTCTAAAAGCTGAGTTCTCAAGACCGAAACTCACACTTAGGATCCCAGACTCAAGACCTTTCTGTAAGGTTTCGCCATTGGACATAACCGTCTCTGTGGCTGAATAGCAGTCAAATATTTAAAGTAAGTCCCTAGTCATGCAGAACATCTAAAACAACCTTCTGGATGACTCAACGAAGGTTGTCATATAATACAACAAATGAAAACCCAAGAGTGCACACAGCAGATCTGCAAGAGACTAAGTCAGTCCTCTGACATATATTAAATAAAGCTCCATTAAACCAAGTCGTTTAGACAGTCCTCTAATGGGACTTTTACCTCATCAACAACTGCATCCAATCGTTGAGGGTTATAACCCTTCTCTACAAAGGGTTCTTTTAGTACTTCTGACTGTACCACAAAGTCATCCATTGTTGAGCAGTTTCTTTTTTACGTGCATTATTTGACCCTTTGGTATGGTCTTTAGCCATAAAGGGTGATATCTGCTTTGGAGGGGCAGAAAGCTATTGCGATCTGTTGGCTTAAAATGAACCTTGGTCTCCCATTTGTCATTAACCCTATATATATATATATATATATATATATATTGACATCCAAAAAGTTAATTTGGTCTTTACTCCACTGGCTGGTTAGTTTTATATTATTCCTATTGCTATTTAAATCTATTAGTAGTCAATTGAAGATGATTCAGGCCCGCCCATATAAATATTAAATCATCTATATATCGCCTGTAGAATAAAAGCTCGTCCCTCTTCTTCCCAAACACAAATTTGTCCTCCAATTCACCCATAAATAAATTAGCTATACTGGGCGCAAATTTTGGGGAAAAAAATGATTATTGAACCAAAAATAATTGTGAGAGAGGCAAAAATCCAGGGCATCACGTAAGAATATTTTCTGGCGGTGGGGCAAATCCTCTATTTGGCTCGAAGCCCAATTAAGGGCCAATAACGCGTCGTCATGCTGTATCACCGTATACAGCGATGACACGTCAGAGGTGACTAAAAAAACTCACCTTTATCAGTAAATTTAACCTCTTGAAGCAATTGTAAAAGATTTTTTGTATCTCTAAGGTAAGCTTTAGTTACTCTAATGCCGCATACACACAATCGGATTATCTGGCGTACATAGTCCGACGGACCATGGTCCGGCGGACAATTCGATCGTGTGTGGGCTCCAGCGGACTTTTTCTTTCCAAAAGTCCGGCGGACTTAGAAAGAAGTTTTGACTCAAAATTATCCGCCGGACAATCCGGTCGTCTGTGTGCTAGTCTGACGGACTAAAGCCAACGTTAGGGCAGCTATTGGCTACTGGCTATGAACTTCCTTATTCTACGTCATCACGTTCGAATCCGGCGGACTTTTGGAGTGATCGTGTGTGGCCAAGTCCGTTCATTTCTGGAAGTCTGATTGTGTGTACGCGGCATAACAGTTTTTGGAGGAATTGGTCTAGATATTGGCCCATCCTTGATGTAACTGACCCAATCGAATTTACAATGGGCCTAGCCGGAGGGTTTTGAGGATTCTTGTGTATTTTGGGGAGAATGTAAATGGTGGGAATACTGGTACTGATAGGGGCAAGGTATTTCTTTTCTTTTATTGGTAATATATGTGATTGGTAACCATGTATTTTCATTCACTAAAATATAACGTTTGGATCTGCATGCTAAAGCCGAAAAATACACAATTTGACCAAGCAAAACAGCAAGTGTGCAGCCCTTACAATGACCTGAAAGGGCCATATTTTTTCTGTTTGACTTTTTCTACTGAGAAATAAATGCCCTGGAGATTTTAAAATAAAGTTTCTAGCTATAAGTAGAGTTGGCAGCTAGCAGAGAGTTTTATATGATCCTAGGCTGTGTCCTTTTGGCAGAGACTCTTGGAGTTTTTCCATCATGTTGTATTTTAATGTAAATAACATGTATTTATATTTTTGCTATGGAAAATATTAAAAAACATAACTGCTTTTTGGATATCTAGTTAACGTTCTATACCAGGATAAGAATTTTTTATTAAGGGAAGGTGCTACCATTGCACAGAGAAGGTAAGTATAAACCTGTTTATTATTTTAATGTAAAAAAGCCTTTAACCACTTCCAGACCAGCCTCGTTTTGGATTTTAGGTGTTTACATGTTTAAAACATTTTTTTTTTGCTAGAAAATGACTTAGAACCCCCAAACATTATATATTGTTTTTTTTCTAACACCCTAGAGAATAATATGGCGGTCATTGCAATACTTTTTTTCACACCGTATTTGCGCAGCCGTCTTACAAGCGCACTTTTTTTGGAAAAAAGTCACTTTTTTGAATAAAAAAATAAGACAACAGTAAAATTAGCCCAATTTTTTGGGGATTGTGAAAGATAATGTTACGCCGAGTAAATTGATACCCAACATGTCACGCTTCAAAATTGCGGCCGCTCGTGGAATGGCGTCAAACTTTTACCCTCAAAAATCTCCATAAGCGTCATTTAAAAAATTCTACAGGTTGCATTTTTTGAGTTACAGAGGAGGTAATGGCTATGGCTATGGCTATAATTATTGCTCTCGCTCTACCGATCGCGGCGATACATCACATGTGTGGTTTGACTACCGTTTTCATTTGCGGGCGCTGCTCAATTATGCGTTCGCTTCTGCGCGCGAGTTTGTCGGGACGGGGTGTTTTAAAAATGTTTTTTTTTTGTTTTTTTCTTATTTATTTTACTTAATTGTATTATTTTTTGCACTGTTTAAAAAAAAAATAAAATTGATCCCTTTTATTCCTATTACAAGGAATGTAAACATCCCTTGTAATAGAAAAAAGCATGACAGGTCCTCTTAAATATGAGATCTGGGGTCAAAAAGTCCTCAGATCTCATATTTGGACTTCAATGACAAAAAAAAAATAAAAAATGACATTTGTAAATTCCCCTTTAAGACGTATGGGCGGAAGTGACGTTTTTGACGTCGCTTCCGCCCTCCTATGGTATAGAGATGAGTGGGGGCCATCTTACCATCACTCATCTCTATGCACAGGAGGGGAAAGGACCCGATCGCCTCCGCCGCTGCCGACGGTTCCGGTAAGCGGCGGAAGGCACGGGAGAGCGGCGGGAGGGGGGGGGGCACCTCTCCCGCCGCCGAGAACGGTGATCTCGCGGCGAATCCACCGCGATGACCACTATTATCGGAAAGGGGACCGCTCACTGTGAAGAGGGATACCTCGGTTGTGGCAGCAGCTGCTGTCGTTACCGAGATATACCTCTTCAAAAAAATGACGTATATATACAGTGAGCGGTCGTGAAGTGGTTAAAAGAACTTTATCCAAAGCTCTTTATTTATATTGAGAAGATACATACATGTTTTGGTTTAGCTCAATGGACATTTTGCCATTTTGAAACTGGATTAACAATGTAACTATGACTAACTATGTTGTAGTCTGAAATTTGTATGACAGCGCTGGACCAGCGGAAGTGAGAATTGGTTCTGATCTTCCCATGCTTGTCTGTAAGAAAATTATCTAAATAAAGAATTATAAAAAAAAAAAATTGGTTCTGATCTGTAATTAAAGTATAGTGTATGTGGACCTTGTTGTAGCCCTGGACTGCTTCCTCTCTGATTTCTACAAAAGGATCGCTCAGCAGACCATAATCTCTTGGATGGCGACTGAGGAGCACCTACTACAAAAATTTCCGTTTTTAAAGGGTTTATTGGTTAAGAGCATCAAATACAGCCAAAGCGTTTCAAGGGAAATGCCTCCCCCTTCTTCAGGGCTTGACCAGTAAATGTTCTTAGATTATTGATCAAGCTTGATACAGATTATCTGCTAAAGGCACTAGAAACGGCAGACTATTATGTTGTAGTGCAGTGGTCTCTAAACTGTGGCCCGGGGGCCAGATGTGGCCCTTTGCTTGTCTTTCTCTGGCCCTTGGGGCACTGTTCCTCTGACTGATACAAGACATTATTCCTCCCACTGACACCAACAATAGGGCACTATTCCTCCCACTGACACCAAGGATGGGGTACTATTCCTCCCACTGACACCAAAAATAGGTCATTATTCTTCCGAGTACCAATGATGGGGCATTATTGCTCCCACTGACACCCACAGTGGGTTACAATTCCTCCCACTACCAATGATGTTGCACTAATCCTCCCACTGGCACCAACAGTGGGGTACAATTCCCCCAACTACCAATAATGGGGCATTATTGCTCCCACTGACACCCACAGTGGGTTACAATTCCTCCCACTACCAATGATGTTGCACTAATCCTCCCACTGGCACCAACAGTGGGGTACAATTCCCCCAACTACCAATAATGGGGCACTATTTCTCCAACTGACACCCACAGTGGGTTACAATTCCTCCCACTACCAATGATGGGGCACTAATCCTCCCACTGGCACCAAGAGTGGGGTACAATTCCCCCAACTACCAATGATGGGGTACTATTCCTCCCACTGACCCCAACAATGAGGCACTGTTCCTTCCACTGACATCAATGATTGGGCACTGTTCCTCTCACTGACACCAATAATAGGGCACTATTCCTCCCACTGACAACAACGAATGGGCACTATTCCTCTGACTGATACCAACAGTGGGGTGCTATTCCTCCCACTGACGCCAGTTATGTGGTACTATTCCTCCCACTGAAACCAATGACGGGGCACTATTCCTCCCACTGACACCAACGATGGGGCACTATTCCTCCCACTGACACCAACAGTGGGGTACAGTTCCTCCCACTACCAATGATGGGGCACTATTCCTCCCACTGACACCAACGTCCGGCCCCCCTAAAGTCTGAAGGACAGTAAACTGGCCCTTTGTTTAGAAAGTTTGGAGACCCCTGTTGTAGAGCATAATAGACAAATACTAGTTTCCATTATTTCAATGGTGAGATTGCCTTCAATGAGTTCCCAGCTCCACCCCTCCCTCTTAGCCATTACTCTTTCTTTAGATCACATAAGGTCATTAGACTCTTCCTGCTTCTATTTCAGTTTAGCAAAGAGCATTTGCTTACTGCTTTAAGTATTGTGCACTTCTAGGGGTCACATGACTATTATCAATAGATTTTGCTGTGTGGTACCAACCACTAGCTCCTACAACTCTCTCAAATTCTAATGCCAACATCTTCCCACTGGACATTATCATTCCTGCATCCAACCCAAAACTTTTTTTATTTTTTCTTGTAAGTGTACTGACCTTTTAGGTATTTTAAATAATAAAAAAAAAACTTTTGGTGGTGTTTGAGTCTAACGAGTATTTGTACTATCTGACTTCTGTTTTGATGTCTCTCTCAAATGATTGCCCCTTGATATATTTAGTCTGATTTGAGGAGGGCTTCTGCCTGCAGCTCCCTAAACCATCACACAAATGCCATAGGCATTCATAGACATGATTAATTTACATGTCAACAGGGATACAAACTTTCTGGCAATGCACATTATAAGTGGTATCTACACATAGAAAGCCCAAGGACGCTCTTGGATTTCATAGTAAATCTATCCACTGCCCTATACTGCCCTTAAACCAAACCTGTAATTAGACCATGGGATCACCAGAAGCTGCCCAAAATATTAAGGATTGTATGTAAATACTTTGAGAATAGCATTGTCTAAACCTTCATTTTGTACTCTGTTATAATGCCTTGGGTGCTGCCATATTGAATTCCTCTGTTAATGTGTTTGCTGTATTATAGCAACCATGTGAATACAATATTGAGCTGATCAGCTTGTTCTTGAGAGAGCCTCTGTTTACATTGCACAAGTGTGAGGGAGGGGAGCAAGTGGGGTTAGTGGGGCAGCCAGAGAGTGTGACGTGAACCCAAGTCCCTCTGGCCATGACATTCCACATATAATTACTCAACAGCACCTGCAGGGATAGGAATTGAAGATAACTTGTCTTAAAAGTACTGTAATGCCAAGCATGCATATTTATTTATTTAGTTGGCTGCCTCCAGCCTGGCCACAGGTTTACTTAAAGTTACACATTTAAATAAAAATTTAGCTGAAACTTCATTCTTTGTTAAAATTATTTTGAGCCCAAGCATGGGCATCCGCAGAACATTTTTAAGGGGGGGCATCATTTTAGGGTCACCTATGTGCCGCCCCTTTTCGACAATGTCATTATCACATTGTCATGGTCGGAGACAGCAGGCGTAGTAAAGTCCCTAGGATAAGTAATGGATAATGGCCGACAGACCCTCTTATCAGACCCAGCGAAACTACAGCAGTGATCCCTCCGGCTGGACGAACGCTCACTCTGGGATCCCCGGTGGTGATTCTGGTCAGTAGTGTAGCACGTCTATACCCTGGCAGTGGCTCAGTCTTTCTCTCTCTTATGGCGCTGGGTAGTGTGGCTCTCTCTCTGACGCTGGGTAGCATGGCTCTCTCTCTGGCTTCCGCCCAGCACACGCCTCCTTGTTTGTCCTGTAGCACTCACTCCCTCAGCTTTTTTCCAGGCTGCAGTCTCTCAATCTCTCTCTTGATCGAGCTGTAGCCTCCTTCCTGTTGAAAATGGGGCCGCCAATCTTCGGGACTACATGTCCCATAATGCTCTCCTCTCCTAATCTCCTTTGATTGGCCCTCAGTTATGGCTAATGGGGAAGGAACGGAGAAGGTAGGAAGCTGGACTGATTGGCTATTCTTTGCAAAGTGAAGATTTACCTAATTTACTAAGCTCTGGAGCAACTGCAAAGTGCACAGTTTATTTGCCTTTAGTAAATGAACCCCAAAAGGTCATACAGAGTTCAAAAACATTTCTTGAGACAGAGTTGAGATTGCTTTTAAAAAAGAGTTACCCCTTGAAGACAGAACAGCCATACGTGTGTGAACGGAAATAAACTTCTGTAAAAATTTCAACGTTACTTATGCGCGTACACACGATCGGAAATGCCGCCAGAAAAAAACTTGCATGAGAGCTTTTTGTCGGAAAATGCGACCGTGTGTATGCTCCAGTGGAATTCCAGCCAGCAAAAGATTGAGAGCAGGTTCTCTATTTTTCGCTCGGGAAAAGTTCCTATCCGAAAATGCGATCGTCTGTATGCAATTCGGATGCATGCTCGGAAGCATTAAACTTCATTTTCTCAGCTCGTTGTAGTGTTGTACATCACCACATTCTTGACGGTCAAAAGTTCCGAGAACTTTTGTGTGACCGTGTGTATGCAAGACAAGCTTGAGTGGAATTCCTTCAGAAAAAACATCCAAGATTTTTCGGACGGAAATTCCGCTCGTGTGTGTGCGCTATTACTTAAGGTTTCTTCATCGGGTTAATAATATCTGTTTTGCTTATATAGAAGTGATACACACAAAAAATCTACAGTACAATAGGCTGAATGCAGCCAACATATACACAAATCCACTGAAACCTATCCTTCTCGCAACAAGAAAATCACAAGTTCTAATTTTAAATCTTGCGGAAAACCACAAAGTAATATTTGAAGAAATTAGATTATGATGCATAAACTCTATCCTAATACAATTTCATTATCGTGCCAGCTAGAGAACTATTTCCTTGTTTTGAGGAATATAAATGCAAAGAATCATTATTAATGAGAAGGAAAGCAGGGTCATATGTGGCACAGCAAATAAGGGCTCTTTATCAGCTGCATTAATCACAGTATTTATGATAGGCCGGGCCTGTTAATAAGTGGAGCCAATAGTAACGACTCTTCATCTGAGCGCTAAGTAGTGTGGTTTGGCAGCAAGTATGTTCAATGTATTTGTTTTTTCCTTCCTTTCTGGCTGGACCTGGGCACTGTAATTCAACACACCCGTCTCTCTTGGATGTTAGGCCACTGGTTGCAGGTTACTTCAGTGCTGAACAAAGGATGAGTTAACTTGTGTATGCCTGAGTCAACTCTTTGAATCTTAAAGTGCATGTATTCCCTACAAATGAACCTCTCTTTTGTTCTTCCATTGAGTATGATAATGACCATTGAATGTGTTTTGTTATATCTGATCAATAAGTGCCAAAATATCTGTTGATCATGTCAGCAATTAGAACTATCCTATGTACTCTTCCTGTGTGACCTTGAGGAGTGTAGTTAACCCTCCCGGTTCTTATCTTGGACTACAGAACAATTAGCCACTAAGCTGTGGAAAAGAGACTGGGAGGAATTTATGAGTTTAGCTAACGACAACCAATTAGGGTTGACTAGTAGTTGAGTCCAAAAAAATCATGTGTGTTGTCAGCGGACAATGGGAAATTAGGAATGTAGTGTGTTTTTGGCATATTAACAGGCATTTTTCTGTACTTTAAAGGGATAAAACATTGCTAAATGTGCATGTATTGTGGCGATGTACTACATAGATTTTAAAGGACAATTGCGCCTTTGGCTTAAAATTTTCCAATCTCTATCCCCTGTTGATTTTTGCATCCGATGGCTAAATAAAAGCAGCTACCTTAAAAGCAGCTGAATTTTGGCTTGTTCCCCATGTTCTTGCTCCATCCAACGCTGCCTTCCCCATGTTAACATTGGTATACCACTAAAATAGGATGGTGCATGTGCAGTTGGTGTACTTTGAATCCTCATAGGCAATAACAGCAGTCTCATATTCCCTTTTGCTGACTCCTGATCTTGCATCCTGTATCCCTGAACTTCTGTAAAATGAATGAAAAAGCACCATGTCTGTTCAAAGGAAATGTTATACATTTTTCTTCAAAAATACAGTTTATGCTTGAGTTTAACTTACAGCTGTGAGATGCAAGGCAATATATTTAGTCTGATAAAGGGAATAAAATTAGGAAACATCTCTAGGCTATCTGAGCTCACTTCCCCTCTGTTCCTAGCAGCCACGTTTCAGTTCTGGATATAGCCATAGTTGTTTTACCCCTATGATATGCTAATATATCTAAACAATACTTCCTCACACATTACTCTCCCGAGGGGAGATTTGGGTCAAATATTACAGAAGAAGACCCCCCACCCACAGCATGATCCCTTTAGCAGTGGCTGGGGGAACTTCCTCACACCCTCCTCTCCATTACTAGCTAGGAGCTTATGGGCGACCCATATTCATCACCAGTCCACTAACACGCTTACCATTCTGACTTGGGAACATAACTGAGCTTGCGTTGTTTACTGACAAAATGCTCTTTAGCAATTATACATGTATAACCTATGCTGTATCCTCTGAATAAGTCACATGTTATCACACTGTTTGTTGGGCCATGTTGGCCAATTTATATACTTTATTATGTCATATGTACCAAACATTCCCTTTTTCGAACATACTTTATTTTGGTGCATATAAAAACCAATAACAATTATTGAAAATTTAAATTAGGAAATATCCCTCTATCTAAAATCAGTGGGCTCCCTGCCTACCTAGCACAGTCCAACAACATCGTAGGATGGAATCTTTGATCCTTTTTCAAACATAAAGAAGTTCCACAGAAGGACATATAGACAAGAAGGTTCTCCTTTCTATGCCTTCTTCTTTCCTTCCTTCATCTGCTGCAAGCAGGAGAAGCTGCCCTGTGTAAAGCTTTAAATTGCTCTACTTAGTGCTTGCACAGTGTTAAGGACTGTTTACCCACTCCAATGTGACAACGATGGGCCAGTGACCAAGCATTAATGTGGTTATAGAACAACCCATAGCGCTCTATACTGGGAACTACCAGGCATTTTCTTAATTCCTAATGGCTGAATCGAGCTTTAGGGGATTGAGGAAATGATGAGTATGTGCTGCTGGGGAGGAGGGTATTAAAGCCAATTTGTTGCTTTGTTCCACATGAACAAAGCAAGGGTCCAGGAAACGTTTCCTGAGCTGAGGGAAGATTATAACAGAGGCAAATCCTCACACGTCCTCGTTCTTATTTCCGCCCATCACAAGAAGTGACCTTTGGAAGGGACCTTCCTAGAGGCTGACTGATCTTTTGAGAGGGAGCCTGGGAGATCCAACAGCACCAAGGCTGTTTAACTAAGCCTAGTTTGACCCCCATGAATAAGGGCGGTCGCTGGCTTTTTGGTAAGCCTCCATTGTTTCACTATATGGTGACGGGTAGCACAAGCGGTGAAAACGCATATCGATTTAATCGCACTCTGGATATCTTTTGGATGTCTTTACACTTGAATTTCATTCATTTATGAATCGTTTGGACTTTATATTTATGAACTTTTTTTAATTTAGTACGTTTGTTGATACATAGTAAATTTATTACCCTTAGGATTATTTGGGTTTATGGTGCTCCGTTTATATTGAATGATCATGTTTAATATTGTTTTTTAGGAGTTTTTTACTCTTCATTTATTATCCAGCGCTGCACTTTCTTTCTACATATCTATCATTGTGCCCTATATCGGGGTTATAGTGTACAGCTGCAGGATATCCTTCACGGTTTAATTTTGATTCACACTTTTGTACACTAAGCACAATTCTTTTCTTTTTATTTCTGGAGATGATATAGTCACCTATACAACTTACAGTATATCATTCATTATTTAGTACATATGGGATGATTTCCCAGTTGTCCAATAAAGGGCCAAGCAGCATAAGGTTGGCTTATCTATGCATAATCAACAAGAACCAACTGGCTGTCCAACAATATTTTAAAATCCTTAAAATGACCTTTAATGATGTTGTCTTATAGCCAAGCATTACGATGTAATTTTACTCAAAGTTCTATTAAAATTATGAATATTATGTGACAATCTTTGCAGGTGTATAACCAGCTTCAACTGCCGATGTGTTTTTTTTTTTTAGTGCGTTCGGTCAATGATAATATACTGTATGTAAGATGCTAAAGGGTTACTAGAGTTTAGACAACAACTGTTTTGACTGTGCAAGTAAATAAAATTATATGGTTTTTGATACTATGCATAACATTACAAACTTCTCATGGATGAAATTAATTTCTAGGTGTTAAACGAGACATCCAAATTATCTCATAAAAACAACCCATAAATAGCTTAAAATTCTTAAGTGCAACTGCAAAGTTGCAGTAAGGAGTAAACGGTAGTTTGAGAGTTTACGTGTTAGAACACAACATAACAAGCCTTCCTAATTAGCACCGACGAGAGTCAGTACTGCATACATTAGTTCTTTCCATTCTGGAAGACGTTTCATTGTCTGAAACTGACTCTGAAAAAAATGAAACAAAGCAGATCAAGGTATATAGTGGTGTATAGCTAAGTGAACCAACTAAAATCCTAGAGAAAAACAGGTGAAGGTTTTCCAGACTGACTTTTCACAATGTTCTATTTTCTACAATGGCCACATAACAGTCATAAGTTTAGAAAATTATAAACCTTCCTGTAATTAAAACAATTTGATGCCCTCTTTGGATATCACAAAAATCATCTCCATCAACAGTTGTCTGATTCAATACCTTGATCTATTTCAGGACTTTTCCTAACTTTTTTTTAATGATTATTATGAATATTATAATGCAGGATTTGTATAGTGACAACAGTTCGTGCAGCGCGTTTTTTTTAAAAAAAAAAAGAATGTCCACAAGTTTGAGTACAAGGATTTCCTCTCATATTATCTCACTTATGTCCCAAAATACCAAAGGCCATAATCAAAAAATATGCCTCATAGTGTAGTATTTATTAAAAGGACATACAATGAACAGGTAAAATTGCATAAAAACAATATCTTATGTAACTAGACTCACATATAACACCGTCACACGGACCTCCACTGTGGCGGCGCAACATTCTGGATCTGAAATCCTACCCACATTTATATACAATTATACCACACGATCTTGGTTTGTCGGCAGTTGAATATTTTTTGGGTAGAAATGCAGGCCTACCCACAAGACAAATAGAGTTCGTAATGGAACTTCTTAGATTTGCAGCATCCCACAATTATTTTTGGTGGGAGAACCAGTTCTAACACCAGGATAGAGAAGTGGCTATGGGGACTAAATATGCCCCTAGTTTAGCCAATTTGTTCATGGCGAAATGGGAGAAGGATGTCATATATGTCCATCAGAGACCTGAATTGGGCCTGTGAATAAGGTATATAGATGACATCCTCCTCCTATGGGATGGAGATGGTGATAGCCTTTGGAAATTCATGAGTCTCTAAATACTAATGGTAGGGGTATTATACTCAATTATGAAGCAAATAGGGAAGAGATCAATTTTTTAGATCTAAGGATACAAATGGATTCAGATAAATTTGTTACATCCACCTACTTTAAACCTACTGATAGGAATGTGTATATCGATCTCATCAGCTGTCATCACAGATCCTGGCTAAAAGCTGTCCCCAAAAGACAATATATGAGATTAAGATGGAACTGTACCAACGTTGAGGAATTTATTAGGCAGGCTGCTGTGCTGACTAAGAGATTTGTGGATAAGGGTTATGAGGTAAATACTCTTGACACCATAGTCAATCAGATTTAACAAATGGATAGGAGTTCATTTTTGAAAGCAAAGTAACATAGAAAAGTGGGAGTAGATAATAAGGAGCTCTCTTTACCTTTTATTACAACCTACTCCACTCAACATTGGCAGGTAAAATGACTTATACAAAGGCATTGGTATATTTTTTGCAATGACAGAGTGTTAAGAACATCTTTGTTCATCAAACCTCAGGTGGTCTTCAGGGCAGTACCCCTACTTAGAGATAAAATCGCTCTTAGTGTCCTTAATCCAGCTTTTAAACCAACTCCTTTCTTTTTTAAATCTTGTTGGTTATTATCAATGTTAGAAATGCCAAGCATGTGCCCTGAATGGATGCAGGCATAGGAATATCAGAGAATTTACAGCTACAAGTTCTTCCTGCAACTTTAAGATGAAACTTTTTATTACTTGTTCCACCACAGGGGTTTTATATTTATTACAATGTCCCTGTGGTCTTCAGTATGTGGGCAGGACCAAGCGGGCCCTACAGGTGAGATTAAACGAGCATGTGACGGACCTATCCGGGACACGGGCTGTTGGAGGGGACTGAGTGCGAGCCTGTTGCCTTGCGACTATGGGCCCTGGCATTTGGGGGAACAGTGCTCTTTGAGCTGCAAGCCTGGGACCCCTGAGCTGGTGATACTTGGATTCAGGTCCATGCTGGCCCCCCAATACACATAGAATCTGTATGTGTATTTGGCATATTAGCAAGAGACGCTAATGTCATGACTCATGAACTCCAGCCACCTGTTGTGTTAATGAGTATAGTCTGGCTTGTAGAAGCTTTTCACCTATTGTTGTGTGTGCTAATTAACCCTGCAATTGAATGAAGGAGTCCAGTGTTGATTAAGATAATTAGCTCATGCTAATTAGGTTAGGTGTGAGTCATCTAGCTGTATATAAGTGTGACATGTCAAATAAAGATTGATTCCTGATGTAGCCTACACTGGTGTTGTCTGGTGACTGGCTGAGCTAAGGGGGTCTTGGATTGTGTGGTACCGGACAGAGGAAGCAGTTACGGCGGACATCTTGGGTACGAGGTCCGTCACAATTGGCTGGCAGCAGTGGGATCGTGCTTCCTTGTCGTGAACACATCCAAACCATCACCTGGATCCAAGGCCCGGATAGCAGAGGTACAGATACGTCATGGAAGAGGAATTCGGAAGGAGGTTGCGAGAGATGCGGATACAGCACAGAGGACCAGTATCGGTGCAGGTCCTGCTGGGATGGTACGATTCTGTTCGCCTACAACTCTGGAAAGAAGCGCTAGCCTGTGAGCAGCGACACCAGGGAAAAGTTCTCCCCTCCATCCATGTAAGGTACTGGTCGCAGTATGAAGTACGAATGCTGTTATTGGGGGAACAACCGAAGCAGGAGTGGACAGCTGAGTTAAGCAGGCTGATCCGGGCAGAAATGCGTTTGGACGAGAGCTACAGAGCCCTCCGGTGGTATGTAGCCCAAGTGTGCCCGTGGACAGCGGATGACAGGCCCACGGAAGGCTTTGATTATAATGGCCTGGGATTGTTGTACTGGAGGCTGTCCGAGGACCCCGACTTTGGGAGTGATCTGGAGTGGCGTTTGGAGGAAATAATGGAGCACAGAGAGCAAAGATTGAACGTCTCGGAAGTGCTCTGGGCACAGGAAGATTTGGAGTTCCTGGCCGCTCAGGAATGGGAGCTTGAGATCGCCTACATACAGCTGCTAGACACTGCTCAGCAGCAGGGTGGGGCTCCCTTTGCCTGGGACTATGAGGAAATACCAGCAGACAGCTCTGAAATCCTGGCTGAAGAGTCGGCAAAGTGGCATAGTAACAGAGTGCTTTGGCCACCTGCCCCCGCAGCTATGGACGCGGAGGCCTTATGGCGGATGCAGGAAGTGCTGACAACAGGGCAGAGCTCTGCTAACCTCTGCCCAGCACCGATGGCATCTTCTAGGTTCCACGGACAGGTGGTGAACCTCTATCCCCAGCCATCAGTTGTAGAGACTGGGGATTTAATAGACTTTTCTGCTGAGGAAAAACAACCTCATGAGCCTCCATCAGAAGAGCTGGTATTAGGGCCAAACTTCACTGAGCTCTGCCCAGCACCAACGGCAGTATCCGTGGAGTTACAAGGAACTTCTCCAGCTGAAGCGCAGGTCACCGGACAGAGGGTCCAAGACCTCTGCCCCACACCGGTGGCAGTTATGGAGGCTCAGGGTGAGAAGGTGGCAATCACTTCCCAGCAGCAGATACAGGGGGAGAAGGGAGAGGAGGTGTTTGTCGTCCCTCCCCAACAGTTGGCCAGGGTGGAGAAAGCGATCTTTCCTCCCCAGCAAAGATTTGTGCACCTGGGAGACAGTACCAGAGACATGTTGTCCCAGCAGCCAGATGAGGGAATGGAAAAGGAAGCAGCCGGCTCCCCTTCCCAATGGCAGCTACACAATTTGGGAGTGGAGGAAGCCAGCCGCCTGCCCCAACGGTTAACCAGAGCGGAGGATGTGGAGTCCCCAGCAGAAGTGCTGGCAACAGGGCAGAGTGCTACCCACCTCTGTCCAGCACCAGCAACAGCTGCGGAGTTCCAGGGAGCTGGGGCAGTTGGCCTCTCTCCCCAACAGTTAGCTGGAGGAGATGATGTAGGGAAGCTCCTACGCCCACCTGAACTGCTGGCAACGGAACAGAGCGCTGCTGGCCTCTGCCCGCAACTAAAACAGGACAGATTTCCTGTAAAGGGGGATGGGACTGCAGTCCCCACCTGTATACCCCAGGGATGCTGGGCTGTCGGCCCAGATCCCCAACAGCATGATGGAGTGAGCCCAGTCACCCTGTCTTCTCTCCAGCGGCTGAAAAGACTCCAGGGAGAAGGGCCAGTCCAGGCCTCTCCCCAGCGGCGGATATGTTCTATGAGAGAGGCAGAAGTTGGCTGGGTGAGTCGTGCTCTGTTTGGAACAATTTGTTTGGGGTACTGTGTGGGTACAGGCATTAGAGGACTGGAACCACTGACTAACTTCGGAGTCAACCCGTCTGGGGTCTCCTCCTGTGTTAGTCTCCTGCCGAAAGGGGAGAAATGTGACGGACCTATCCGGGACACGGGCTGTTGGAGGGGACTGAGTGCGAGCCTGTTGCCTTGCGACTATGGGCCCTGGCATTTGGGGGAACAGTGCTCTTTGAGCTGCAAGCCTGGGACCCCTGAGCTGGTGATACTTGGATTCAGGTCCATGCTGGCCCCCCAATACACATAGAATCTGTATGTGTATTTGGCATATTAGCAAGAGACGCTAATGTCATGACTCATGAACTCCAGCCACCTGTCTGTTGTGTTAATGAGTATAGTCTGGCTTGTAGAAGCTTTTCACCTATTGTTGTGTGTGCTAATTAACCCTGCAATTGAATGAAGGAGTCCAGTGTTGATTAAGATAATTAGCTCATGCTAATTAGGTTAGGTGTGAGTCATCTAGCTGTATATAAGTGTGACATGTCAAATAAACATTGATTCCTGATGTAGCCTACACTGGTGTTGTCTGGTGACTGGCTGAGCTAATGGGTCTTGGATTGTGTGGTACCGGACGGAGGAAGCATTTACGGCGGACATATTGAGTACGAGGTCCGTCACAGAGCATATCAACAACATTAGGAAGGGCTTTAGGAACCATTTGGTTTCAAAACATTAAGCATTGTTGCACAATACGAATCCCACAAATACAATTTTTTTGGGCATTGACAGATACAGTCCACATTGGAGGGGGAGTTCTTTGATGAGAGGGATCTCATATCTGATAATCTGTTTTATCAATAGGTTGGACTTGATGGACTTGTGTCTTTTATCAACCTTGCCTACTATGTAATTAGATGGGGACTCTCCTTTTAAGTTTTTTTATTATTTTGTGAGGTTTATCTTTTTTGTTTAACGTGACTTTTTGTCAATAATATTTATTCAAATTTTCACAATAAAGAGTACAAAAGTGTTTGTAATGAATACATACAGTATCAAATATAAACATAATGTATAATTATCCAAACATTTGCAGATCAGAGTATCATCGCTTTTAATGTACGTAATGTAATGTTGGTATTTTCCATATCTCTATTGGGTGACCCCTGTATTCGTTTGTTATTCTAAATGTAAGTTTATCAAAATGCTTCTCAATCTTCATGTATTTTTGACTAATAAACCATTATCTCACATAAATTAAAATTAACAATCAGCTTATGACACTCAGTAATGTACAGATATGCTGAATATCTATCTAATATTTCCCTGAAAGGAGTCTATCCCTTCAAATGAAGAGGTCCCTTCCCTTGGCTTCCCGATTGAGGACCCCGGCTTTGGAGTAGTCCCCAATCTAGGCGTGTCAGGGAGTATGTAAGATGACCCTCATTATTTTATATCAGAGTTCATATAGGGTTAAAGAAAGAAAGGATAAAGAATTAGAGAAGGAAGAAGGAAGGAGAAGTAAAGAAGTAAAGAATGACCCCGCACTCAAATTCCCACCACCCTGAAGCCGCTCTACCCTGGCATAGATTGAGGGTCCCCCGTCAGATACCGGACCCATGGGTTCCAGATTTTCTCGAACATCTGCATTCTATCATTTAAGCTTGCTGTCATACGTTCATTGAGCATAATCCAGGAAAGTTTGTATTTGAGCTGGTCGAACGCCACTATTGCCGATTTCCAAAATTTCGCTATTATAATTTTTGCTGCTATGAATATAAACGCTATGAGACGTCTCTGGGGTTTCAACGCTGACACCATCTTACAACCCAGCAGTGCCCGTCTTAGGGACTTGATAAGGTTTACTTGGGTGAGAGTGTAAATAAAGTTATATACCCTAATCCAGTACCGCCTCACCTTAGGACACTGCCACCACACATGGTGCATCGTTCCCTCCTGTCCGCATCCACGGAAACATAAGGGAGACACCCCCGGGATAAAGGTAGCTATTCTTGCCGAGACCATGTACCAACTTAGTATTACTTTATAATTTGCTTCTATCATAGATGTGCTTTTGATGGATTTCGAGGCCCCTTGGGCTATTGTATGCCATTCTTCCAGCTCAATACTTTCCTGGAGGTCTGCTTCCCATCTTGCCATATACTCTAGCTTTACGGAGTTTGTCAAAGCAGTGTAAATTTCAGAGATATGTCCCTTGATTTTATCAAACTTCTGACACAAATATTTCATAGGGCACATAGTAGTTACATCAGAATTCCTCCCGCCAAGCATCAATTAACCTGACTCTGTTTTATACTAAAGTATTGGTGCAGTTGTTTGCATTTGAGTTTGGTTTCAGGCACTCCTGAGATCCGTCAGAGTGCATTGACAGATGTATCTGAGCTACAGTTGACCTCCTTCTAAGCTCCACCAACCTGTTTTTGCATCCTTATTGTCTTGTATGGGGAAAGAAGCCGTTCTAACACAAACAAAAGTCTATTCAGACTGGCTCTAACAGGGAAAGAAGTAGTTCTAACTCAAACAAAAGTCCATTCACACTGGCTCTAGCAGAGCAAAGAAGCAGTTCTTACTGGAACAAAAGCCCATCCACTCTGGCTCTAATGGGAAAAGAAGCAGTTCTAACTTGAACAATAGTCCATTCACACTGGCTCTAACAGGGAAAGAAGCAGTTCTAACTCAAACAGTCCATCCACACTGGCTCTAGCAGTTATGAAGAAGAAAACAGAACTATGTGGTTTCCACATAAGGATTGTAACAGCAGCAACTGATTGGCTCAAGGATAAAAACGATATTTTTAAAGATAATCTATCTTCAATTCTGACCAGAAACCACATGCTTAAGAGAAGATACCACAAGGTGTTATTACCTTGCTCATCCAGAAAAAACCTTTCATGTCCAAGCTAAGACTGCTTTCACCTTGGCATGGAGACCCAGTTTCTTCAACCTGAAGCAGGTGCTGGATTTACCATTAAATACAGAAGGCCTGTGCCTGTAGGCAACAACGGTAAAATGTTTTTTTCCCTGTATAGTTGGCAGTCAGACAGTCTCCCCCATTATCAGTAGAAAGACAATTACCTCATACATATTTTTTTACGCAATGTTACATTACTCTTAAGGCCCGTACACACAATAAGAAAATCGGAAGTAAAATTTAGCCCCACGAACGATCTGCCGATTTTCGGATCATTAGTATGGTACTTTCAGCCGATTCTAAATTTTTGTATGACAAAAACTGACTGTGCAGGCTATAAAATTTTTATTGTACGTGAATACAATATCCGATTTTCGTTTAATTAGTACAGTTTTCGTCCGAAAAAAATCGTAAGAGCAAGACTACGCAACAAAATTAGGGCTGTGGAAATTAAAGATTAATTCCTCGATTAATCGATACATTTTTTTGATGAATCAAAATTTTTTTGATCAATCAAAATTTTTTTGATCAATCAAAATTTTTTTGATCAATCAAAATTTTTTTGATCCGTACTGACCTCTCCGCCGGCTTCCGGGTCTTCAGGGAGTTCCGTCGGAGATCCGGTGATGTCACAGACATTGACGTCACCGGACTCCTCCCCCCTTCCCCAAGTGCCTCCGTATGCTAATGAAGGGAAGGGGGAGGAGTCCGGTGACGTTGAAGTTCTGATTGAACGTAACGCGTATGGGGGAGGAGCTACGCATGACGTCACCCGCTGCTGCCCTACGGAACTAACACAATTGTCAGCTTTACATGCTGTGTTTTTATCATCTTTATGTGAGTAGTTTGTGTTTGAACACAAAAATTAAATCTTATACTTAAGCGGTGAGCACTTAGATCTTTTCTTTCTACCCATGACCTGGCGTCCTTGCTGAGATCTAAGGAGACGTAAGAGAAGTTTATGGTCCATGTTAACCCTTTTGATACCCGCTTGCATGACCACCTGTTTGCACAGGGGTCCATGTCATAAGGTGAGAGTGATTAGTTAGACCGGAGGTGGAGGGATTGTCACGCTACTGTGGAAAAAAATTACTTACGTCAGTGCTACAGTTTGAATTTAAAACGTATTTGTGAACTGTGAAGTTAAGTCATGGATTATGGAAACTAACTAGTGTCGGGTGATTGTATATAGTGTATACCACATTCACCACTGACTAATGCAGAGTTGCAATGCAAGGAGATCAGCTAAAAGTAGTTGGATCTGTATGTGCGTTATAATTAATCAAAATTAGTCGATTAATCGATTTAAAAAAAAATCGATTAATCGAACACGAAAATTTTAATCAGTAACAGCCCTAGAAAGAATATATACAAAACAATTCAACATGTTACATCACTTCTGAAGTTGAATTATGTCGTATGAGAATTTTCATATTTTGAGTAACCTCTTCACTTTCGATATGAGACTAGCATGCAACAAAAAACGGACGAACATTCGGCCCGAAAATCTAAATCACATTGCATACTGTATATCCTGCCCACCAACCATCCTTTCATGCAATAAGAAAGTTTTGAAAATAGTACAGGGGCTATTATTTGAAAAGGAGTCAGTGGCCAAGTAGGACTTCTTATTCCCTCCCCTACACATCACACTTCCATTCCACGTTCTGGAGCCTTTTACTCAAAGACAGGTGAAGGCTCTGGTTTACTGCAGGAGCTGGGAGGTCGAAGTTAGGCCTCCTGAACACCCAACATTGCTTAGTCTCCTGCCTAGGTGCATCATTGTGTAAAACAATTTTGCTATCTGGAGACAGTTATCTATATTATAATTAAAGTGAATAAAGTCATTGACACACATACAGTAGGTGTTTGTATTGAAAGCCGCAATATATAGAGACCAAAATGAAGTTAAAGCGGGATTCCGCCCACCTATCATTTTTTTTTTTCATGCTCATTTATATACTTTACTAATGTAACCATAGTACTCACTTTTTGTTGTTTCAAGTTCCCCCACTTGCCGATTTTGTCAGCAAAAATAAGTTATAAAACTGTATCCTGGTCGATTTCATTTTGCTTGTGGGCATTTAAAGCCCACAAGCATTTATTTCCGGCAGGCGGTAAATGCCGTGCTCCCAGCATTCACTGCTCGATACCGCGCATGCTCAATGATAAGAGCAAGCAGCGCTGTAGAATTCCGGGTTGCCATCGCATCATGCCCAGATCTCACGAGATTTTGGCATGACGGCGTTCCCCACTGATTCATGGGAATACTCAGACAAAGCTCCCAGGGGTCTTTGCGGAGTCGGGGAATGGCGATAAACACGCCTACTCCCACGGGAGGAGAGCCCGAAGTCAGGCTAAATAATCTGATTAAAAGGTAAGAACAGCAAATTATTTTTTTTTTATTTGCGATTTGAGCATCTATGGCACTAACCTATTTGATTAAGTTTAAATGTCAATTTTGAGTACAACACCGCTTTAACTGGAAACAAACTTCTAAAGACATTTGGAAGACAAGATGAAACATTTCACCGTCCAACACACGTGTCTCCCACATGCGTGATTTGTATGACTGTTTACAGCAAATATGATACAACTGCAATATATCTAATGTCCCATACAAGAAACTGCTAACCAGCTATTCATCAAAGAGCATGATTATACGTCCTGATGGGAATAGCTCCACAACTTCATATCACATGCCAACTGTATTGTTGTATTTTAAACAATAAGGCCGGTAAATGTAGCTAATGGATCAGGAGTCTGAGATTTGGCAGCAGGTGGAGGATAGCAGGGAACGGAAACACTGAAGTTGTTGCAGCACATTTTATGGTATTCTTTCAACAATTTGTCTTTGGCTCAAGGTAACATGTCCATTTTCATAAACAGAGGATTGGAAGTGGCCTCAGTGAAGAGTGAGCTAGTATTACTGGATAGATAATTCAGTAGAGGATGACCTTTCTATTACAGCTGAATCAAAGCAATCTATAAATGACTACAGGAAAAATGTTTTATTCAAAATAAAACTCCATCCAAACATCTAAACATACAGTTGATAAACAGATACAGATATTGTGATATCCACCAAAACATTTTTGAAGTAATGAATATTTTTTTTTTTACTCTCCCATGCTGGGTACTGGTCACTGATGCTGGACACAGTGGGCAGTACTGTTCTGTGCCTTACTTCAGTTGCAGTAGTTGGCCCCATAGACTTCTAATGCACCAACTACTACAACTCAAAGTATTTCTTATGCCGCGTACACACGAAGGGACTATCCCGTGGGACTATGAGTCCAGCGGACAATCCCCTCGTGTGTGGGCGTCGGCGGACTGTTTTTCCCAAAAGTCCTGCGGACTAAAGTTTTAAGTTTTGTTTTAAAATTATCCGCTGGACTTGGCAGTCCGGCGGACAATACGGCCGTCTGTAGTATGGTCCGGCGGACCAAAAAGGACGCATGCTCAGTAGCAAGTATTTTTCTAGTATTTTTCTTTTTCTAGTCCCGTCGTACGTGCTGTACGTCATTGCGTGAACCGCCGGACTTTTAGCGTGATCGTGTGTGGTCAAGTCCGTTCGTATTTTAGTCCGCCGAGCCCAGCTGGAAAGTCCAGCGGGAAAAGTCCCTTCGTGTGTATGCGGCATTAGAGACTCTCAATGGTCAGCTGACAGTACTGACGTGTTTTGACAGAGCTGTATCTCAAAAAGGATGTCATGGTACTCTAATAAAACTTCATGGAGTTTCCCCAAAAATGGTAAAGTAATTGTATGCTCATAATTGTCTCCATTCCCTGTTCAAGTCCACTCTTCTTTCCTAAAACCAGTTGCCTATTGTAAACAGAGCTTACTGATATGAAAATTCAGACTATGCATCAAAAGTCAATAGCCAAGTCCTCATCTCCATCTCTAACCATTCTCACAATGCCAATGAGGTATGCAGAGAGCTGTAACAGGAAGGGTTGAGATATCTTAGATGCACAAGATGTTCACAAGATTTGATTGACAACCTGACTTCACTTTCTAAATGCTTTATGAGAGAGAAGATGGCAGCACCCAATGGAGATAGAGCCTGGATTCTGGGGTCTGACTGGAGCAGGGTTTTTTTTTTTTTTTTTTTACTGGTTGTCTATTGGTTGAGTTGTATGTATGTGATTTTGTATTTTGTAGACCCATAGTTACCAAAATGTATATAGTACCACCTGCTATATATCCAAGGATCTTTGACCAAGAAGATGTGCACAAGAGTTAGTTCATCATGTCACTGGCAAATGCCAAAATTGTATACCGAGCTGTGTGGGGCGGCTCAGTGTACAGTCTAAAGAAGTCTGCAAGGAGGAGGGTAATGTAGAATGACCTCCTAGGTCAAATTAGGCTGCTAGGCACATTTTGTTAGCTTCTCTGTAAGCATAGGAGTAGGGGTTGATTACTTTGGCATATTCTGTGTCTCACAGGCTGCTGTTCTGCTACCTCCACCTGTCTTCTAAATATTTCTGGAAGTATAGTGGGAGGAAGAATATAACAAGCAGCCTGAATATTTATGGGTCTCTAGCCAATCCCTGGAGGAAGTTGTCCAGTAGATGTCCTGAAGTGTCTATAAATATTCTGGGGCTTGGCAGCCAAGAGGCAGAGTTCCAGAATCCAGCCTGGTGGAGGAGACCCCTGTGCTGGGGGCTTCAACCCCTGGGGCAGAAACAGAGGCTAGGAGAAGTCTCAGGATTTCTTACTGATGGAAGATTTCATGGTCCCTTAGCAGGGGGGCCTACCAGAGGCAGAGTGCCTGGGTCAGAGTCTGGAAAAGAGACAGAAGAACTAGAGTGAGGAAGCTTTACTATGTTCGGACTGGTGAGTATTTGATCCTGCTACACAACGGAGAAGTGACTGTGGGGTGACTCATCTTACAAGCCAGTGACTCATCTTACAAGTTGTGCAAGACTACCAAGAGCGTGCCATATTGTTAACGTGCTGTGGCTGTGCATGCTGTAAGTGGGGGAAATAGGTATTACTACCATCTTTCATTGCCGAAGAGACATACTATTGTATGCCTCTTCTTCTTCAAATAAAAAACCTTTCTTGCTTGCTAATTTTTGCTTTTAAACATAACGTTTTCTAATATCGCAACCTATCCTCTTACAGATATCTGGGTATGTACTATTTAGTTATATTCCCTCTCTATCACAGCAGAATTGATGGCCCAATGTCAGACTCTAAGTTCTCCACAGAAGCTGACCTGTTTCCTTCCGGAAAGGGCGGGTAGCTGACACTGTCTGTCCAACTGGAATGAGGTAGAACTGTCCATTAACAAGTCCTTTAGTTTTCATTTATCTAATTCTGCCAATCAGATATTCCCTGGATCAACTTTGCCTATAAATGTTAGCATCCAGTTATATTATGTACAGTTAGGAAAGAATCCAGGCCTTTTTAAAGCAATCTCCTGAGCTGGACAGAATCAGCTCATGAGGGAGTCTTTTCCACAAGAAACCTTTCCGTATTTAGAGATAAAATCTCTTTTCCTGCAGACGTAAAGAGTGTCCTCTGTGATGACCTTAAAGTGAATAACTCAAAACCAAGTTCACTATATGGACCCCTTATGTATTTATACATGTTGATCATATCCCATATTAGAGTAAATTCAGTTCCTGTAATCCAGGGGTCTCCAAACTCTGGCCTGAGGCCCTTTGCTAGCCTTTATCCAGCCCTTGGGGCACTATTTCTCCCACTGATATGAGGCACAATTCCTCCCACTGACACCAACAATGGCGCACTATTTCTTCCACTGATACCAATGACAAGATACTATTCCTCCTCCTAATAGGGCAATACTCCTCCTCTTTGACCACCAACCCTGAGGCCATATTTATTCTCACTGATGCCAGGCCCGTGACATATCTGCCCCTGCTGGCCACACTCCTAAAGTCTGAAGGACAATAAACTGGCCCTTTGGAGACCCCTGCTCTAATCTATCCTCATAGCTGAGCTCCTCCATGCCTCCTATTAGTTTGGTTGCCCTTCTCTGCACTTTTTCCAGTTCCCCGATATCCTTTTTGAAAACTGGTGCCCAAAACTGAACTGCATATTCCAGATGAGGTCTTACTAATGATTTGTACAGGGGAAAATGATATCTCTCTCTCTCTGGAGAGCTATTACTATTATAGCCATTCAGGTATGGAATTTAGAATTAAGACAAAGGTCTTTTGGTGACTGTTTCTCCTTAAAAAGCGAACCACTATTCTATATACTAAAACAGGGGTCTCCGCAGTACAGGCCGCGGGCCACATCTGGCCTGCTAGGACATTTCTTCTGGCCCACAGCTAGAGTCATTAGACTCACTGCAGGGACGGTCTCTGCTCGGGATGCAGGGCTTGCTCTGCATACTGACAGGCAGTGAGGGCTGTGCAGCACAAGTCCCGCAACTCAAGAAACCCGAAGAAGTTCAGATTCATTCAGTGCAGACCGGCTGCACCTCCTTCCGCCCACCTGCAGTTAAATTCATTGACCTTAATGCTGTCATGTCACATACAGCATTCCCGTGTAACAGCCGGGCAGGAGCCGGGAAGTGCAGTAGATCTGCACTACAGCCAGCCCTTCAGAGGAGTACCACAGCGGTAATGTACACAGATCTACAGGGGAAGTATAGGACGGTGCAGGGAGAAATAAATGTGCTCTGGTGGGGAAGCAAGAGAAGGTGGGCACTCTAATGGGGGACAAAATTGTGGAGGGAGGGAGCTGTAATGGAGGACACAAATGTGAAGAAATGTGAAGGGGGGTTCTGAGAGGGACACAATTGTGCAGGACGGGGCTCTGATGGGGACACATATTCAGGGGGGATTATGATAGGGACATAATTGTTCAGGGGGTCTCTGATGGGGGCACAAGTGTGGGGGCTCTAATGGGGACACAAGTGTTTGGGGAGGGGCTCTGATAAGGACCCATATTCAGAGGGGATTATGATGTAGACACAGTTGTTCAGGGAGTCTCTGGTGCGGACACAAATGTGGGAGGGGGACTCTGGTAGGGGACACAAGGGTTTGGGGGGGCTCTGATGCAGACACATATTCAGAGGGGATTGATGGGGACATAGTTGTTCAGGGAGTCTCTGGTGGGGCACAAATGTTTGAGGGGGATAGGGGACACAAATGTGGGGGCTCTGATGGGGACACAAATGGGCATGATGGGGTTTAATGGGTGTGGGGAGGTGGCTTTGAGGATAGTGTGTGGCAGGGTCTCTAATGAGGACACAAATGTGTGGGGGTGGCTGTAAAGGGGGACACAAATGTGCAGGCAGAATCTGATGAGGACACAATTATGTAAGGAGATTCTGATGGGGACACAGATGTATGGAGAGACTCTGCTGGGGACAGAAATGGGCAGGGTGTCTCTGATGGGGACACAGATGTACTGTATGGGGAAATTATAAGTGTTTAGCCCTGGTGCACAAGGCTCCGGGCTCTGATGGCAGCCTTTAAAATTCGATTCGATTTCATGGCTAAGGATTTATTTCAAAATAACTTTTTTTTTCTCGGCCCGCAAATATCTGTGAAATATATGATGCGGCCCTCAAAGTAAAAAGTTTGGAGACCCCTGGACTAAAACAACATGTTGATATTTTGTATGAATATACAAATTCACAGATATCAGTGTGAAGGAAGGATATCAAGTTGACATACATGGACCCGGAGCAATTGTTGTTATCAGTTATGTTATTTGTCAGCCGGTTCTGATAATGATTGTCATAAATAGGTCATCAATAACATGTTTCTCATTGTACTAAAAAAACAACACAGCATGTTCAGTCAACAAGTATGATGTCTCTGTCTGTCCTTGGTGCCTTCAACAATACACTGCGGCTGATCCGTGATCTTCCTGGTATGTAACCTAAAGATACGACAACATCCTCTCTCTGCATCCAACTCTTGATAGTGTATGTTTTGCCTTTGTTTTGTCTTGACCAGCAAAAGCCAATTGATAACACCTACAAGTGTTACTATAAAAAGACTTGGGAAGAACTTATTGAGTAAAGTTATTTTTGTTAGGCAATCTGACTCCATGTCAGCAGCAAACTATGAATGTGCCTCTTGCAGAACCTGTCAAGATGAAAATACTAGGGTTGTCATGGATGATATCCTGTGGAAAAATGAATAGTCCGTCCATCATGCCAATTCAATGGCTTCAATATTTTCTGAGTCACTGACATGAAAGAAGAACACAAACTAGAAGTTCTTCTTTCGCTATCTTTTGTTGCATGCTTGTTCTGGGTGAGCATCTCAGAAACATTTCAAAGCCATAGATAGACAGGCAAGTAGCACTTTGGAAGGACATCAGTGTTGGCATCACCTGTATTTTTTTCATGACACTTTCTTTGAAACTCAACTAAGGGTCTACAGGGTTCTGGCGCAGGTATGGGGGTAGGATCGGGCAGTCAAGGAATGTCTAAATTGTTGTAAACTATGCATACTAACTGTTTATGATGGCTGTAATGGTGTAGAAATATATATGTATCTTCGGTGTATGTTTACTTTGTGCTTTTCAATAAACTTGTTTCTGGATAAAAAAAAAGGGTCTACAGGGCAGTATCTCATGTAGGTCTAAAAAATAAACCAATTCAGAATGCAATTCTCTTTGGCATTGCCACCCGTTGCTAGATGTCCTCAGTCTTCCCTCAATTATTAAAGTAGAACTATAGGCGAAACTTTTTTTTTTTTTTCATTTTGGATAGAGTAAAGGAGGATTATAACCCCTCTACGGTCTATTTTTGCTCTCTTTGTCCAAATGGGGAGATCTACCTTTACTTCCTGTCCCAAAACCAAAACAGGAAGTGAGAGGAAATCCCAGCAAATACAGGGAATCTCTTGGGGACCCCCCCAGGTCACCAAAACTAGTCTCCCCATTGGAAGATTTCCCCTCTATCACTTTCGTGGGGACAACCCACAATTTGTGATTTTCTGTTAATTTCACTGATAATGGTAAACAGGACAAATTGAGAGGGTGAATATCTCCCAAACGGGGGGGGGGGGGGGGGGTCTTCACTAGGGTGTCCTTCTTTCTCAACTTTTAAGGCTGGGATGTATGAAACAGCAATAAGGCTTTAAAAGAGCAATTGTTTCTAATGGAAAGTTAGGAGCCCTTGTGTATAAGTCCCTTCAGGCTGACCACAGGCAGCCAGAGCTTCCAAGAGCAAGGAGTGATGAAAGACCAGACCATTGCTGTAACTGTAGACCCTGTGGGGATCAAGACAGCAAGAAAAAATCTTTTTAGAAGAGTCAGGAAGGATTCACATTAGGGAGACTTCCATGGTTGCAGGTGTCACCAGGACAGGGGGTATTAAGGATGTACCCACTGGGGGCAAAGACAGTAAAAAGAAAAATTCCAACCTGTCCTTGCTCAGCCCAGCTCCAGGCATATACTGTATTGAATTTTTGCTTTTGTGTTTGGATACACTTTAAATTACTGTATTTATTGGCATATAACATGCACTTTTCCCCCCTGAAAATCAGGGGGAAATCGTGTGGGCATATTATATGCCGATCCCTGCTGCCTCAGAGTGGAAGGAGGGGACGAGCGCCGCTGGATTACACACAGCCACGATCTGCTGTGTATCCGACGCTCAGTCACACACAGTCCCACCCCCCTGGCCCGGCATTGGACCACTTCTCTGTCCATCATATAAGCCGTGCGGGACTGTGAGTGACTGAGCGCCGGATACACAGGAGATTGCGGATCTGTGTCATCCAGCACTGGCGCGGCTGCAATCATCGGCAAAGGCGAGTCTGCAGATGTGTACTAAACAGGTTGCAATGATGGGCATGCTAGAGGCTGCAGATAGGCACTAACCAGGCTGCAATAATGGGCACATTAGAGGCTGCAGACGGGCACTAAACAGCCTGCAATAATGGGCACATTAGAGGCTGCAGAGGGGTATGTTAGAGGCTGCAGATGGGCACTAAACAGGCTGCAATAATGGGCACATTAGAGGCTGCATATGGGCATGTTAGAGGCTGCAGATGGGCACTAAACTGGCTGCAATAGTGGGCATATTAGAGGCTGCAGATGGGCACTAAACAGGCTGCAATGATGGGCATTATAGAGGCTGCATATGGGCACTAAAAAGGCTGCAATAATGGGCATTATAGAGGCTGCAGATGGGCACTAAAAAGGCTGCAATAATGAGCATGTTAGAGGCTGCAGATGGGCACTAAACAGGCTGCAATAATGGGCACATTAGAGGCTGCAGATGTGTTCTAAACCGGCTGCAATGATGGGCATGTTTGAGGCTGCAGATGGGCATGTTAGAGGCTGCAAATGGGCACTAAACAGGCTGCAATAATGGGCACATTAGAGGCTGCAGATGGGCATGTTAAAGGCTGCAGATGGGCACTAAACAGGCTGCAATAATGGGCATGTTAGAGGCTGCAGATGGGCACTAAACAGGCTGAAATGATGGGCATTATAGAGGCTGCAGATGGGCACTAAAAAGGCTGCAATAATGGGCATGTTAGAGGCTGCAGATGAGCACTAAACAGGCTGCAATAATGGGCACATTAGAGGCTGCAGATGGGCACTAAACAGGCTGCAATAATGGGCACATTAGAGGCTCTAGATGGGCATGTTAGAGGCTGCAGATGGGCACTAAACAGGCTGCAATAATGGGCATATTAGAGGCTGCAGATGGCCATAGATCAGGCTGCATTAATGGACACTGGTGAGGCTGCAGATGGGCACTGATAATGCTGCATTGATGGGCACTGACCCTTATTTTAAAATGTAAGTTTTTTTTCTGAAACCTTCCTCTTAAAGTTAAGGTGCGTGTTATACGCAGATAAATACCATATATTTCAACTTCAGCTATTATAATTACATAACATCTATCTTCATATTGTACTGTCACATAGTAGATGGAAGCTGAAATCAGGCTTGCGGCTTTCAGCAAGCCTTGAGTATCACAGTTACCTCTCATGCTCCACAACTTACTAAGCCAGATTTATTACCATAAATGCCGCCGCTGCTTTCAAAAAGCCACAAACGACAAAGAAAATGATAAGAAAAGTGTGCTTAAGATGAATTTCTGAGTGTCACCTCTGTGATTCTAGAAGCTGGATATCGGTGTAAGTGAGCAGAGTTACATTCCACAATCGTAATTGCTTTCCGTGCGCCAAGCTCTATTCCTGGCTTGTTAGACTGCTGCTGTTTTAATCAGAAAACTGTCTATTTGTATGTTAATAGTTGCGGCTCTGCTTTATTGGGCCGGCTGATGGAAACACAGAAATCAGATGCTTTACTACATTCAGGCGGCACTATTAATCTGTAATGTTTTTTGTGCCAGCTTTAAACCATTTCAGCATCCTCTGCCCTAAATCCTCTTAATGAAAGAATGAGGAATGACAAAATACTTCCTTTCATGAAGCCAAGGGCTGTGCCGGTTCCCTTTCAGCTTGTTCATTCACTGGAACCGAGGTAAATACATGGCTCCACAGGTGCCTCCTCTAGCAATAACATGGTCCTGGGTAATCGAATAAAGGCATCCCAACCTATAGTCTGCACTTGTTCTTTGAACCATGCTTTGAGTAATAAAGTAACATGGATGAGATGTCCTGATTTGTTAATAGGGAAGACAATGAAAAGAAAACTGAATGACTACAACTGTCTGTACAAAAGGATCTGTAGACTTTTGCAAAAAATATTAAGGTACACTATATTGTCAAAAGTATTGGGATATCTGCCTTTACACGCACATGAACCTTAATGGCATCCCAGTCTTAGTCCGTAGGGTTCAATATTGAGTTGGCCCAACCTTTGCAGCTATAACAGCTTCAACTCTTCTGGGAAGGCTGTGCACAAGGTTTAGGAGTGTGTCTATGGGAACGTTTGACCATTTATCCAGAAGAGCAGTTGTGAGGTCAGGCACTGATGTAGACAAGAAGACCTGGCTCGCAGTATCCGCTCTATTTCATCTCAAAGGTGTTCAATTGGGTTGAGTTCAGGACTCAAGGCCAGAAAAGTTCCTCCACCCCAAACTCACTCATCCATGTCTTTATGGAACTTGCTTTGTGCACTGGTGCGCAGTCATGTTGGAACAGGAAGAGGCCATCCCCAAACTGTTCCCACAAATTTGGGACCATAAAATTGTCCAAAATGTCTTGGTATGCTGATGCCTTAAGAGTTCCCTTCACTGGAACTAAGGGGCCAAGCCCAACCCCTGAAAAACAACCCCACACCATAATCCCCCCTCCAACAAATGATTTGGACCAGGGCACAAAGCAAGGTCCATAGAGACATGGATGAGTGCCTGACCTCACAAATGCCCTTCTGGAAGAATGGTCAAACATTCCCATAGACACACTCCTAAACCTTGTGGACAGCCTTCCCTGAAGAGTTGAAGCTGTTATAGCTGCAAAGGATGGGCCAATTCAGTATTGAACCCTACAGACTAATGTCACATAAACACGGTCGGATTTTCCGACGGGAAATGTTGGATGTGAGCTTGTTGTCAGAAAGTCCGACCGTGTGTATGCTCCATCGAACATTTGCTGTCAGACTTTCTTTTTTTACACTAATTATTTCTCATTATATATGGGACTAGTTTGAACATTATTATATTGCTATATCATTTTTTACCTCATCAGTTGTTCACATTGCAGTCACCGTTTATGATTTTATTTTTGTTAGCGATACACATTTATTTTTTCCATGTCAGACTTTCTGCCAACAAATGTTTGCTAGCAAGTTCTCAAAAAGTCAGAACGTGTGTACACAAGTCCGTCGCACAAAAGTTTGCGCATGCTCGGAATCAAGCAGAAGGAGCCGCACTGGCTGTTGAACTTCACTTTTCTCGGCTCGTCGTACATCTTGTACGTCACCGCGTTCTCACGTTCGTAATTGTTGGCCAACATTTGTGTGACCGTGTGTGTGTAAGACAAGTTTGAGCCAACAACCTTCGAACAAAAATTCACGGTTTTGTTGGCGGAAAGTCCGATCGCGTGTACGGGACATAAGACTGGGATGCCATTAAAGTGCATGTGCGTGTAAAGGCAGGTGTCCCAATAGTTTTGGTAATATAGCGTATGTCTGCCTGGAGTTCAGCTTTATGGCATATATTTTATTTTTCTAATTTGTCCTAGGCTACCCATTCTAAGCATTTTAAATTTTACTCGTTCTTATTCAACGACTCCTACTATTTAATTATTATTATTATTTATTTTTTTTTATAGTATTTACAAAAAAGAGAAAAAAAACTATTTTATTTCACTCCCCCAAGTATAGAGGGATAGTGGTATGATTATTAGTATAGTAAGTAATTCAATTTATTTCAGTGACCCACAGATATATAAACACATTGAAATGATTAATTACAAGCAGGAGCCATTTCAATGGAAACCTAATCTAAATAAAGGGATTTATTTCCATGCTTGAAGCGTAAATCTCACTTTCTTCTCTCTCGCCTTAGAAACTGCTAACTGAAAAAAAAAAGAGAGAGAACTTAAGGTTTTGGGTTTGTATGACGGGGAACATATTGAGATCTATAAAATAGATTATACTGGCTTTTAAAGCAAACTTCTTTAAACTTATTCAAATGCCACCAAGAAGTGAATGCAGAGACCTACAGAAACTTGCACATAGAATTCTTTAGAAGCTTTATTAGAGAACGTTGAGCTTTGGTCCAACCTTCAGGCCTTCCACACCACCCTATTGGTCAATACCAGTGCCGGGACAAGGTCATTCGATGCCCAGGGCGAAGATGAAAAACTGCGCCCCCCCGATGTGAAAAGTTACAGCGCCTACAGACGATTGGATCTATACTAATGCATCAGTGACAATGCATTAACCCCCTTCCTGCGGCATATTACCAATACCATTGCTAATTAAGCAAACTCCCCTCAGAGACTGCAGACATGATATAAGACAAGAGATCAATGCAGCCTCACCAGTGCCCATCAAATGCAGCGTACCGCTGTGCCCATCAATGCCGCCTCACTGTGCCCATAATCGCAGCCTCACTGTGCCCATCAATGCCGCCTCACTGTGCCCATAATCGCAGCCTCACTGTGCCCATTAATGCCGCCTCACTGTGCCCATCAATGCTACCTCTCTGTGCCCATCAATGCTGCCTCACTGTGCCCATCAATGCCGCCTCTCTGTGCCCAGAATCGCAGCCTCTCTGTGCCCATAGTTGCAGCCTCTGTGCCCAGAATCGCAGCCTCTTTGTGCCCAGAATCGCAGCCTCACTGTGCCCATCAATGCCGCCTCACTGTGCCCAGAATCGCAGCCTCTTTGTGACCAGAATCGCAGCCTCACTGTGCCCATCAATGCCGCCTCAATGTGCCCAGAATCGCAGCCTCTCTGTGCCCATAATTGCAGTCTCTCTGTGCCCATAATCGCGCCTCACTAAAGGGTTCACAAATGTGAAAGTTAGACACATTTTGAAGATTGCAGCAAGCCATAATGACATTCAAATGTGTTCCCTTATTATTATTTTTTTCTTTTGTTTTGTTTTGCCTGTGGCACAGTTTTCATTGTTATTTGTATGAACCTTTTTTGGTGCCCTAGGCAAATAATGGGCTAATCCCACTTCTCCTCTACTGACCACATCGGCCGATATAACGCCACCTGGAGGGCTTTCCATCCTGGCTTTTGTGGGCAAATAATCTCCCGCACCCCCCCCCCCCCCCCCCCGTGGATCTGACATGGCGCCCTCTCCCCAACTGCTATCTTTTGAGCCGGATGACTGCTCTGACGCTAAGAGCCTGCATGGGACCCAGCTGCCATATCCACCACCACCAACCCTGAGAAATGCATACCTGTTGGCTTGCTTTAAAACTTTTCTCCAGGGCGAGTGTATGTTCAGCGGTGCCGTAACAAGGTCCCGCCCCCTTAGACCGGCTTGTGTGATAGGCGGAACACTTATTCAATCTGCTATCACACGAGCCGGTCTAGGGGGGCGGGACCTTGTTACGGCACGGGCAAACACTCACACAAATCCAGCTCCTGGCGCTGTGTGACAAAATCAGGAGGAGAAGGAGGTGGGAGGGGAGCGCTGCAGCCACAGGAGCAAAGCGGCCCCAGGACAGGCGGCCTGTAGTGTGGCTTCTACTGTGCCCCCCTTCCTCCAAAAAATTGTCCCACCCAGGGCATCCGCCCCTTCTACCCACCACTTGTACCAGCCCTGGTCAATACAACAAGATTTGAGAATAAATAAAGATATAATAGTGGGATGCTAAAATCAGGATTTTGGTGAGGATTTACAACTGCTGACATTTTAATCAGGTTGGCCTGATTGCGTCCGCAGGTAGGGGCAAGGGGGGGGGGGGGGGCAAGTGCCCCCCCTGGAATCAGGGATCGGATCAGGAGTTTGTTCCCCACTCGGTCTTTATCCTAGCGCTGGCGGCCGGCCCTGTCCTCACTCAGAATGAAAACGGGTCTTGCCAGCTGCTGGCCATCATGGACATCCTACTGGCATGCAAGGTACCATATTGAGCATTACACACACCACTGGGACATAGGGGCACTTGAGGGACTGCAGACAGGGCTAGGGGGTCCCTCTCTCTGACCCCCTATCACCCCTCTCTGTCACCCCCTCTCTGTCTTTTTCACCCTCTCTCTCTGTCCACCCACCCCTCTGTCTCTCTCTGTCACACTCCTCTCTCTCTGTCACCCCCTATGTCTCTCTCTGTCGCCCCCCTGTCTCTTTCTGTCACCCCCTCTCTCTGTCACCCCCTTTCTCTCTGTCATCCCCTCTGTCTCTCTCTGTCACCCCCCCTGTCTCTCTCTGTCACCCCCCTCTCTTTCTGTCACCCCCTATGTCTCTTTCCATCACCCCTAACTCTGTCACCCCCCCTCTCTCTCTGTCACCCCCTGTCTCTCTCTGTCACCCCCACAGTCTCTTAGAGTCTCTTGTGCCATGTCCGCAGTCTCTTATAGTCTCTTGAGCCATGTATGCAGTTTCTGACAGTCTCTTGGGCCATGTATACAGTCTCTGGTCATCTCTTGTGCCATGTCCGCAGTCTCTTAAGCCCCATACACACGGTCGGATTTTCGCATGGATTCTGTCCGATCGGACAATGTTGTTGAAAAATCCGACCATGTGTATGCACCATCGGACAGTGTACGTCGGATTGTCCGACGGACAAAGTCCTAACTCCTGCTGGATAGATTTTTGGACAACAAGGTCCGATCACACCAAATCCGATCGTGTGTATGGTAGTCCGACGGACAAAGTGCTACGCATGCTCAGATCACATTACAAGACCAAAGCTATTGGCTACTAGCCTCTACGTAGTCCCGTCGTAGGCAACAAACGTCACCACGTTCAGAATGATCGGATTTTCCGACAACTTTGTCCGACCGTGTGTACGCAACAACAACATCGGACAAAGTACGACGGACATGATCCGACGGACCTGGTCCTCGGATAATCCGCGCGTGTGTATGGGGCTTTACAGTCTCTTGAGCCATGTATGCAATCACTGACAGTCTCTTGGGCCATGTATGTAGTCTCTGACAGTCTCTTGGGCCATGTATGCAGTCTCTGACAGTCTCTTGGGCCATGTATGCAGTCTCTGACAGTCTCTTGTGCCATGTCTGCAGTCTCTGACCATCTCCTGTACTACGTCTGCAGTCTCTGACCGTGATAATGACATTGTCGAAAAGGGTCAGAGCATGGGTGACCTTAAAATGATGCCCCCCCCCTGAAAAAAGTTCTGCAGACGCCCATGGCATGCCCCCATCTATGCTAAAGAAATCACTCCTGAATACCCTGTTATCAGTCAAGACTCTGCCCAACCCTCACCTGCACAAGCTCTGATTAACCACTTCAGCCCCGGAAGATTTTACCCCCTTCCTGACCAGAGCACTTTTTGCGATTCGGCACTGCGTTGCTTTAACTGACAATTGCACGGTCGTGCGACATGGCACCCAAACAAAATTGACAAAATTTTTTTCCTCAGTTTAGGCTGATATATATTCATTTTTATTATATATTTTTTTTTTTATTAGTAATGGCCGCGATCTGTGATTTTTATCGGGACTGCAACATTATGGCAGACACACCGGACACTTTTGACACTATTTTGGGACCATTGTCATTTATACAGCGATCAGTGCTATAAAAATGCACTGATTACTGTGTAAATTACACTGGCAGGGAAGAGGTTAACCACTAGGGGGCGATGGAGGGGTTAAGTGTGTCCTAGGGAGTGATTCTAACTGTGGGGGGAAGGGCTTCAACTCACATGACAGCGATCACTGCTCCAGATGACTGGGAGCAGTGATCTCTGTCATGACACAAGCCAAAACGGGGAAATGCCTTGTTTACATAGGCACTTCCCCGTTCTGCGGCTCCGTCACACAATCAACGGGAGACTGGCGGATATTGAGTCCGCTGGACTTGCGCCTCTTAAAGGGGACATACAGGTACCCCCTTTTGCCCAACGCTGCTATTGTGCCGACGTATATCGACATGCAGCAGTTGGCAAGCGGTTAAGGGGGAAATGTCAAATCTCCTGAAATATGTTGATGACTAAAAATGGAGCGTACATTTGGTGCTCGCTTTTTCCTTTAATATTTTACTATAAACAGCTGTCTAAGCCAGGTTTGCCAAACTCAATTTCATCGTGGGCTGCATCAACATTATGGTTGCCCTCAAAGGGCCAGTTGTATCTGTAAGACTTGAGGTCCAGAGCACACCACCCCCTCTTACATCTGATGTCAAGAGCCCCCCCACCATCAGAAGTCAAAAGTCCCCCAACCTCTCTTACATCACAGTGCAACCCCCTTACCTTGTACTGCTGCTGGGAAGAAGCTGGGAATAAAAAAGTGTAGGGTGTGGATAAGGACCAGGGAGGGTTTCAGTTAGTTGCTGGAGTCTGCTGAATGCTGAGACCAGGGGAGGCAGTGATGAAGAGGTGCTGCGGCTGCACGGAGGGGAGCAGGATCTGAAAGAGGAGTTATTTCCTCCCCTCTGCTGCCATCTGCTGAGACAAATTTGGGGCAGATACAAGGAGGGTGCCGCAGCTGCCGAAGTGGTGAGAGGGCCACATGAAGTGGTCTGGCGGCCCAGATTGGGTCCAGGGGCCTTGTGTTTGAAACATGTGGTCTAAAGGCAAAGCTACAGAGACGATTATAACCCCTTACTAACAGTCACCTCATTTAATACGATTTTTGGTAGCTCTGTCATGTTATCAAATCATTATTATTTAATAGCTAGGAGCAGCAATTGCTCTCAACATGGATAGAGTAAATAGCTCCCTATGAAGTAAGTTAGACAAGGAGCATCTTGTAGTGAACAATCATTGAAGAATTGTGAACTCATGCACCCTATACCCCATGCAATCCCTAAATACCATTACATAACCCTAAAAAATATGCTTTTTCTCTATTTCCGTACATGTAGGCTATTTTTGCAATAAGTGAAGCCTGCCCCAAAACCTCCTAACAGTTTTCCAAGCTCTGTCCTGTCTTCCTGCTAGGATGGGGTAGCCATTAGGACGAGCACCCCCTAGTGATATAGAAGAGAGAGACATCTTTCTCCTGAGCCCCACACATGCGGAGCTCTGGAGCAGGACAACATTTTCTCCTATTCTGCTAAGAGAGCTCTAAAGCCCCATACACACGCGCGGATTATCCGAGGACCAGGTCCGTCAGACCATGTCCATCATACTTTGTCTGATGTTGGTTTTGTGTACACACGGTCGGACAAAGTTGTCGGAAAATCCGATCATTCTGAACGTGGTGACGTTTGTTGCCTACGACGGGACTACGTAGAGGCTAGTAGCCAATAGCTTTGGTCTTGTAATGTGATCTGAGCATGCGTAGCACTTTGTCCGTCGGAATTCGCTACACACGATCGGATTTGGTGTGATCGGACTTTGTTGTCAAAAAAATCTATCCAGCAGGAGATAGGACTTTGTCCGTCAGACAATCCGATGGAAACTGTCCGATGGTGCCTACACACGGTCGGAATTTCCGACAACATTGTCTGATAGGACAGAATCCATCGGAAAATCCGACCGTGTGTATGGGGCTTTAGAAGAGTACAGAGATAAATATAAATCATGATACTTTTAATGCGAGAATTAAAGTATAACTAAAGGCAAAACTTTTTTGGTGTTTTGGATAGAGGGGACGTTTATACTGTTGTCTGTGTCTTCTTTAAAAGTAAAAGAAAATCGCAAATTGTAAGTTGTCCCAGAAAAGTAATAAAGGGGAAATCTTCAAACGGGGACACTAGTTCTGGAGACCTGGGGGTCCCCAAGAGATACGCTTAATTTGCAGGGACTTCCTCTCACTTTCTGTTTTGGCTATGGGAAAGGTAAATCTCCCCATTGGGACAAAGAGGGCAAAAATAAACCTTACAGGGCTTATAACCCTCCCTTACTCTGTCCAAAATGAAAAAAACTAAAGTTTTGCTTATAGTTCCACTTTAACCACCTCCTGCTTGCTGTATAGACAAATGACGGCGGGCAGGGTGCTCTCTTTTTTGCGGTGATGTCACCGCGCTTGCGCGCCTGCGGGCATCCTGTGCGCCTGGGACATGTCGCAACCCTGATATCGGTAAAGAGTTGACGACGCAGCTTTTTACCCATGGGATCAGCTGTATCCAAGGAAATGCCAGTTATTGGCTTTTCTCGTCTCACACTGACAGAGTGTGAGGAGAGGAGACCCGATCAGCAGCATTTCCTGTGCAGATAGTCAGGGAGACCTGTGCAGATAATTAAGGAACTGATCATCAGTGTCCAGTGTCCTGATGATCAGTGCAGCCCCAACAGTGGCCAGCAGTAATGCCAGTCAGTTCCCATCAGTGATGCCAATTTGTGCCCATCAGTGCTGCATTTTAGTGCCCATCAGTACCTGCTCATCAGTGACACCCATCATTGCCCATCAGTGCCCATCAGTCCTGCCTATTCGTGCTGCCTATCATTGCCCATAAGTACCTCCTATTAGTGCCCGTTAGTGTCCATCAGTGCCACTTGTCAGTGCTCATCAGTTCTGCATATCAGCGCCGCCTATCAGTGTGGCATATTAGTGCCTCCTCATCAGTGCCGTCTCATTAGTGCTGTCTAATCAGTGCCCTTCAGTGCAGCCTCATCAGTGAAGGAGAAAAATTACTTATTTACAAAATTAAGAAAATTTACAGAAACTAAGAAAAACATTTTTTTTTCAAAATGTTCAAACTTTTTTAATCTTTTTAGAAAAAAAATTAAAACCAAGTGGTGATTAAATACCACCAAAAGAAATCTCTATTTGTGTTAAAAAAAAAAATGATAAAAATGTCATTTGGGTTCAGCGTTGCATGACTGCACAATTGTCATTCAAAGTGTGACAGCGCTGAAAGCTAAAAATTGGCCTGGGCAGGAAGTGAGTAAAATGCCCAGTACTGAAGCAGTTAAAGATATATGGATAGATTAATGATAGATTGATTTCCCTTCACTTCCTGTCCTGTAAACTTAACAGGAAGTGAGAGGATATCTTTGCAATGCGGGGGGAAATGCCCTCTTAAACTAGGGTGACCAAACATTCCCGGTTTCCGGGGACAGTCCCCGGATTGAGGACACTGTCCCTGGACCAAGTCTGTCCCCAGTTTTGTCCCCAGATTGTATTTGAACCCCCTGGGACAATTTCAAAGACAGTCAGTGCAGAATAAAAAAAAATAATTCTGAATTACACACCCCAACTCCATCGCTCCTACTAGCTTAGGGGAAGGGGGTGTATTTCTTTCCATTATCTGTGCCCCTTTCTGATGATCATGTGCTGGTCGGAGCGGAGGGAATATTTCTTCAGTTTCAGGTGCATGCCCATCCAGCTCTGCTCGCATGTTCTTCTGCCTTGGCTCAAGTCCCGGCCAGCCGCCTGCCTGCTTATCTCCTTGCCTTCCCTGGCAGAGTGATCTTCTTCCGCTCCCCACCCAGTAGTACCTGGGGCCCGAAAAGTAAAACTTGACAGGCTGTGAGGCTGGCGGCAAGCGGCGATGGGCAGAGAGTCACTGATTGCCGCCATTGCTAGTAAAAAAAAAATATGCCCCCGGATTTCATTTTAGAAATCTGGTCACCTTATCTTAAACCACTGTCATGGTAACAAGTGACCCCATTGTAACATTTTCCCTCTATTCCTGTTCTGGTGGCAACTAAAACTTGTGGATTTACTCTCACTTTGAGTCCCTGTAACTTTGGTGATCAAGAAAATTTGTTATTAGAATGTTAACTGGGACATAGACAGCAATAAAAACCTGACAGTGGTTCTCAGCCCTTACCTAATCCAATCCTAATAAAAAAAGGTTTGCCTGTAGTTAAACTTTAACCAAAAGCCTAGACATTTGGTCTCATGATCTCCATGGGAGATCTTCATTTGCCCATCTCCATTGGGCCACTCAAAACTTTACTCTACTTTAGCAGAGATAATACCTAATGGTTTTAGGTTATGCAAGCAGTGTTCAGTCTAGGAAAGTTAAATATCTAAGCCCTGTATTAGCCTTTTTTATCTACAGCCTTATGATTACATGCTCTCGTTAATTTCAACTTATTGACAACTTTGGACTTTTAATTACCCACTTCAAGTCCTCTTTCGTCCAATACTTCTGATGACTGCTTTGTTGGACAATCCTGTTTTACCCAACAATAAGACACCAGTAACAGTCAGAGAAACATATAGAAAAGTTAAAACCACAATTCTTTTTACAAAGCAATGTGAATTTTAACAATCTACAACCCAATCCCATAAATCAACTCATCATTCATCCCATATCCACAATTTATCTCTTGGGTCAAACAACAACAATACGACCACAAGTCATGTTGCAATAAGCCAAATTTCTCAAACAAGGCCAAATTCATCCACAATGCATACAGACAGATTTGACTGATTTCCCTATGGGATCCCATTCCTTAACTATACTGCATCGCTTACTTCATTTTGCGGTTTCCAAGTGCTTGCGGCTGGAGACACACAGTATATTCCAATATATAAGTGTTTGTAAATATATTATCTTTATTAATTATATCCAGAACTAAAAATAAAAAATATGTAAAAAAAAAAAAAAAAAAGAATTAAATACGGTAAATTTTTCATATTGCATATCATTCGTCATATCTACTACTTGTAGCTAGCAGTAGGAGCTCTACACATGGTCTATCCTCTGGTTAAAGGGTTTTTCCGGACATACTTTTTTTTTTTTTTTTTACAATCTCTACATTATGATAATCTATATTCTGTAACAGATATCAATAGGTCATGAAATGTTCAGTTAAAGGGTCACTAAAGGAAATTTTTTTATTTTTTTTAAAATAACAAACATGCTATACTTACCTCCACTGTGCAGCTCGTTTTGCACAGAGTGGCCCCGAACCTGGTCTTCTGGGGTCCCTCGGCGGCTGTCTCGGCTCCCTCCCGCAAGGACTTCACAACTTCATGCGAGCTCCCTCGCATGGTGTGGAATGCTTGCGGGCACGCTCCAGTGATACAGCTGGCGGCCGTAGCCGCTCACTCTATTACCCCGCCCCCGGCGCGCCGCGTCATTGGATGTGATTGACAGCAGCACGAGCCAATGGATGCACTGCTTTCAATCCATCCACTGTAGCCAATCAACGGCCAGAGTTTGCGGCGAAGAGGACGTCGGGGGCGAGCGCGGGACTTTAAAGGGGGTCAGGTAAGTATAATGGGTGGCCTGGGGGGGCCGGCATTGTCGGATGTTTTTTCACCTTAATGCATAGAATGCATTAAGGTGAAAAAAACTTTTACCTTTACAACCCCTTTAACAATTAAAAAATGTACAGAATATGCTGGGATCGATCGTGTGGCCGTTTCCATCTTTGCTATAGGCATGTGAAGCCCAGTCGAATTGTCCTCCTTATTTTCCTGAGAGACCAGCATGCACCTCTCGATCTCGCGCATGCACAGTTGAACGGCGCTCGCAGCGCCGTTAGTTTGTAGAGTTGCCATAACAACGGGCGGTGACGGAGTAAGGTCCCGCTCCGTTGTTATGACAACTAAGATTACAGAAAATTCCTGCCTGCAAATAATGCGTTTTTTCAGCACAGTCAGGCCCACAGACTCATGGGAAATGATGACACTCATTTCCCAGGATGCCAGGTGTGTAGGAAGAGAGGCAGAAACACAGCGGAATAGGAAGGAAGCAGATTAGGAAGTCTGCCTAGTAACAAGGTTTTGCAGGCAATCACATTTTTTTTTTTAACTTTATTATTCTTAGTACATTAAAAGGAAGCTAATAATGTGAAATTTATTTTTAGGGTGGCCCTCCACTTTAAATCTCTTCCTTTTTACGTAGATGCTGCCTGACCCCCCCCCCCCCCCCCCCCCCCACACACACACATTCACACCTAATAGCAAGGTGGCAGATTTAAAATTTGTGTTTATACACTTTAAAACAAAGCATAAAGATATCTCTAGGCTTTCTTAGGCCATTTTCAAACTTTCAAACCTACCTCTTCTTTCCATATTTAATTCGTCAAAAGATGAAAACTGCATACATTAGGGCTCATTTACACTTGCATTGACTTTAACACACATTAAAGTGCCTACCACTTCAACATGCATTTTAATGTGTTTTTAATGCTTCTGTGATGCTTCTATGGTGCTTCGATTATGCTTTTTTGAAGCTTTAATAAAGCCGGACAAATGCCCTGTGTGTTTGTGTTGATTTTTGATTTGTATTAAAGGGGCCCAGTAGAACCCCAGCTCAGTAGTACCCCCACTCAGTAGATCCCCAGCTCATTAGTACCCCTGTTCAGCAGATACTCAGCTTATTATTACCTTTGTTCAGCAGATCCCCTCCTCAGTAGTACCCACAGCTCTGCTGATGCTCCACTCAGTAGTAACCCCAAGCTCTGCTGATCTCCTGCTCAGTAGTATGCTCAGTAGTAGCCCCAGCTATGCTTATTCCCCGCTCAGTAGTAACCCCAAGCTTTGCTGATCCCCTGCTCAGTAGTATGCTCAGTAGTAGCCCCAGCTATGCTTATTCCCCGCTCAGTAGTAACCCCCAGCTCTGCTGATCCCCTGCTCAGTAGTATGCTCAGTAGTAGCCCCAGCTATGCTTATTCCCCACTCAGTAGTAACCCCCAGCTCTGCTGATCCCCCGCTCAGTCATAACCCCCAGATCTGCTCCTCCCCCCACTCAGTAGTAACCCCCAGCTCTGCCGATCCCCCGCTCAGTCATAACCCCCATCTCTGCTCAGTAGTAACCAGCAGCTCTGCTGATCTCCTACTCAGTAGTAACCCCCAGCTCTGCTGATCCCCTGCTCAGTAGTATGCCCTGTAGTAGCCCCAACTATGCTTATTTCCCCCTCACCAGCTTTGCTGATCCCCCGCTCAGTCATAACCCCCATCTCTGCTCCCCCCCCACTCAGTAGTAACCAGCAGCTCTGCTGATCTCCCATTCTAGTAACCCCCAGCTCTTCTGATCCCTGACTCAGTAGTAATCCCCAGCTCTGCTGATCCTCTGGTTTGCTGATCCTCCTCTCTCTCTGGGCCCCACTCACTTCCTGCTATATTTCTCCCACGCTGCACACCATGCGTGCTATTGCTAATTTCTCCTGCTCCAGTCCCCCAGCTCTGCTGATCCTCTGCCACTCAGTCCTCTCTCCACGGTCCCCACTTACCTTCTGCTATAGTGTTCCCATGTTGCACAGCACTTGTGCCGTCTGCTAGTTGCTCTGCTCCAGTCCGGTCCGCGCTCATCTTACCGCTGCTCTACCAGATGTGACGTCTGCACCAGACTCTCCCGGTAAGTGACTGCTGATGACATCCTTTCCAGTTTGCTTGTTGATTTCCCAGAGCATCCTGGAATATCTCATACATGCAATACCTTCAAAACAAAGCAAAGCTAAAGCTGAATAATAGCCTTTCAAAAGCTGCAGGTGCTGTAAGCAAGCATTGTCATAGACTTCTATAGAGGCTTTGAAGAGGCTTTGAAGCACCAAGCAAACACAAGGTGTAAACAGGAGTGTAAGCTAACCAATTTATTTAGTGACAGGTGCTTTGATTGGCATTCACTTTTATTTCACATTCATGTTTACACCATATTCATTTTATTATCTAATTTTTAATTTGATTCAATCCTCACATTGCCTCAATATTGTTTTAGTTTTCACTCATTACATTCTAATTATCATTACACCAGGAGGGCCGGGGAGCCCGGATCAGGCCGGAGCCTTTGCCTGTGGTGGGTTTCGCCCTTGGACGTGCCCTCTCGGCTCCCGTCATGGATGCTTTTGGCTGGCCTGCCGGCCTTGACATCATGTTGTCCAATGCACACATATTCGTAAGTTCACCATCTTCACTTCTATTAATATTTATGGACTTTTAAGATTAATCCTTGGATATTTCTTCAGTGTCCTTTCTTGTTTGACTGCCCTTTTGTGGACAGTTCACTATGTGCAAGGGGTGATTATGACCCATATGAGTTGCCAATGATTCATGTGACTCATATCCCCTAAAATTGTGTACATTTACATGTTGGAGGTGTGCTCAGCCCCCCCACTAGTCTTCTGTCTTATTTTATTTGTTTTTTTTATTGGCGCAGCTCCTTTTTATTCTATGTGCTTTTGGTGTGTGTATCCCACGTTGAGCAGCAGCCTTTACATATATTTACAACTTGTTAGCGCTGTTTCCATTTTTTTCCATTTGTAAGTTTGCTCGTCCTATACGGGTTTTCGGGGAGATTTTTACCAATATTCCTCCTACCTTGACATAGCACACTTACGGAAATCATTTCACTATTGCAGATAATTCACATGTCTGCTCTTGAAGAGCGGTTTAAAGCCGCGAAACGCGTCAAGCTCATAGTTATCGTGTATGATTTATACATCCATTATGATATGTGTTGACATTATTTCTACCTTGATAGGGATTCCAAGTACTATTGATCGTGCAGATGTTATCTTTTTAACACATATAACTTAATATGAATATTGGTGGACCCCTTAATTTTACTATTAATACTTATGATTGTAAACATGTAATTACCAGTCTTTGCCAGTTTAGAAATTGACGCCTTACTATGGGTGCATTTCCATGTATATGCAATTCTATGTATGTTAAACATGTTTTTATGCATTATTAAATAATTTTTATTTTCCACCATACTGTTCATTTTGTCATCATGAGCTTCATATAAAGTCCCACCCTCCTTGTTTACATCTTTGCTGCTCCTTGCTGCATTGTTGTTTGCTTTGTCACAATTGATAGGGATGGAGGCACATGGTTTTACCCAAGTCCCAATTTCTCAACCCCCCCTGTCTTTTAATATACATTACATATTGAATTGATTTTCAACACATTTTATTTAATACAAGTCAGTAAGAGTTATGGCTTCCATTTACAGCGATACATTTATTTATTCTGTTACGCATTGCATCAAAAAGATCTTAGAAGACTTCTTGAGGAATGTTTCTCCAGACCTGTATCACTTTGACAGTCAATTCTTCAATACTTTGAGCCAGATGTTCACTCACAATAATGACTCTGCCAATCATATCCCAAACACTGGAGAAAGAAAATAAGTGATCTGCTAGGCCCGCTCTATAGTTGTCTATGGACATCAGAGAACATAAACTCAATCTGGCCATGTATGGTCAGATCAAGGAAAATTCATATGTTTGTAGGCTCTAGCCAACAATGGCAGATATTGCCTCATTTTTTGCAGAGGAGCAGTCTTTTGGACAGGACTGGACTTTTATTTTTCACTTTTATGGGACTTTTGATGGCCTAATTTCTTTTTCACTCACCTTGTGGACTCTATTGATGTTCTTTGGATTATGTGTATTTAGGTCTTTTTTTCTCAGAGAATAGGTGCAGGAACTCCTCCCTTCCGAGTCACCCTTTGACTCCGCCCCCTACCCATTTTGAGCACCATTCCTTGGGTCCACCCCTTACCCACCTCCCAGTACCACCCCTTTTAGAGAATACAGAACCAAATATAATTTTGTGGTGCTAAGTATTTTGTATGGAATGTATTAATGATGACTAGAAAGACAGTGAAATACTGGATATCTAGCACCAATAGACACCCACGCAAAAATAGATCCCCACCAGCAACAATGGATTCCCAACAGCCAGCATCAATAGACCCTTCAGCAGCCAGCAACAAAGACCCCTCCCTCAACAGTGGATCACTCCCAGCAACGATTGACCCCCTTGCAACATAAGACCCCCCTTGCAACAATAGATCCCTCATAAGCAACAGAAGACCTCCCCAGCAGCTAGCATCCGCCACAAAAATAGATCCCCTCCAGCAACAATATGTTCCCCAGCAGCTAGCATCAATAGACCCTCCAGCACCCCTTATTATTCCGTTCTGGAGGTGCCGGAACTGCGTTCCCTTACGTTCCTGCTGAAAAAAAGCCCTGTGTGTATTTATACTTATTTGAAGATTTTAATTTATTACTGGATTGGCACTGCACTTATATATAGAATATGGAAACTGTGGTGACAAAGGGATGACAGGAAGCTTAAAGGTCGTATCGCTAGTGTAGGGCAAGTAAAACAGTTCCCATTTACAGTATCTCAGAAAAGTGAGTACACCCCTCACATTTTTGTAAATATTTTATTATATCTTTCATGTGACAACACTGAAGAAATTACACTTTACTACAATGTAAAGTAGCGGTAGTCACAGGTGTTGGGACAAACTCTATAACACTGCTGGGGTTGCATTGATACCAAGTATTTACACGAGTACTCCGAAAATGTTCCGATACCCAAAACCGTTACCTTTGCGGTGCGATTTGAGCCATACAAAATTAATTGGCTCAAATCACACTGCAAATAATCGCACACGATTTGAAAAGGAATGCAGTGCGATTCCTGTCTGAATCACATGCAGTTTCCCGCACCACTCCTGTGTGAATCCAGTATAGAAAGACATGGAAGAGCCATCTTAGTGCAGCAATGGGCAAATAGTTTATTAAATAACTCATGTTAACCACTTGCCGCATATGTACATCGTCCTCGTGGTCCAAAATATTGACCGAACGGCCAAATATACACAAATGCCGTCAAGAACGGCCGAGAACTACCTAGCGCCGCCGAGATACACAGGACATCCGCTCTGTATGTCGGCTGGGGGCCATTTTTAAATGAAAAGACACTGACAAGGCTGCAAATGAATGAAAAGGCTGCAAATGACTGACGAGGCTGCAATGGAAGGCTGCAAATGACTGACGAGGCTGCAATGGAAGGCTGCAAATGACTGACGAGGCTGCAATGGAAGGCTGCAAATGACTGACGAGGCTGCAATGGAAGGCTGCAAATGACTGACGAGGCTGCAATGGAAGGCTGCAAATGACTGACAAGGCTGCAATGGAAGGCTGCAAATGACTGACAAGGCTGCAATGGAAGGCTGCAAATGGCTGACGAGGCTGCAATGGAAGGCTGCAAATGACTGACAAGGCTGCAAATGACTGATAAGGCTGCAATGCAAGGCTGCAAATTACACTGACAAGGCTGCATTAATGGGCATTTAAATGTATAAACTTCCCTCCTAAAAGTTTTTTTCTTTTAAATTCCCTACTAAACTTGGGGTGCGTGTTATACGCCGATAAATACGGTACCTTAGATCGAAGCCCCCTCAGCGGTCCTCGTACATCGCTCTGGCTGGCGACCTCACTCCCGGAGTTACTTATGGGTATCGTGGGCTATGGCGCTGTGATTGGCCGGAGCCGCGATGACGTCGCTCCCGTGCATGTGCGGCCGGAGCTGCTAGTAATGGCACACTCACTGAAGCAACGGCACGTACACGCCATTGCTTCAGTGCGCATATGTAGATACAGGGGATATCTCCTAAACCGTGCCGGTTTAGGAGATATCCGGGGTAACTACAGGTAAGCCTTATTATAGGCTTACCTGTAGCAAAAAGTGGTTGTAAAGGGTTTACAACCACTTTAAAACTTAAAAAAAAGAAAATGGATTTCCCCATCCACACAAGTGAGGTGGATGTTCGAATCCTCCCCACTGTACTATTATATTCTAATTTAAAACTTTTTAAACTATGTTATCCCAAGTTTTGTATGGTACCATTAAAGTCCATTTCAGGCTCCCAAAAAAAAAAAAACATTTCTACTTTGTTGGGACCCCCCTTTTTTTCTATACCTCACTATAAATGTGAGCACTCCTCTAAACAGCTCTATCAGTGCTATTTCACGCAAATATGCTGTTACTCTGCGCCAAGGCCCGGCTGCCGAGATGCACAAAGAGGTTAAACTTCAAGTCCATCTATGACTATGCTGCACTATGATTTCACTGCAGTATCAACAGTGTTGTCACCTTGTTAAATAAAGTAAAGAAATAACAGATCTACTGGCAGCATCAACAAGTAATAAATCTATAGAAGTTGTATTAGATGGCCTCAGCCAGCACTCCTCCGCTGACCACGCAGCGGAGGAGTGCTGGCTGAGGCCATGTAATACAACTTTTATAGATTTATTACTTGTTGATGCTGCCAGTAGATCTGTTATTTCTTTACTTTATTTAACAGGGTGACAACACTGTTGATACTGCAGATGACGCATTTCACCCCGCCCACCAGGGGCTTAGTCATATGAATAGGCCCCTGTGGGTGGGGCGAAATGCATCAATGGGTGTGGTCAGCGGAGGAGTGCTGGCTGAGGCCATCTAGAACACCTTCTATGGGTTGGGAGGGGGAGCGGCATTCATTAAAGCTTGTCATTGCCACTGTAGGATGTGATACAAAAAAGTCGGTGCCCCTACACCTGAGGACCGAGGGGGAAATCATCATACAGTCCTGCTTGGAGTGGAGCTGCAAAGTATTTTTGGGTCACAGGTAATACATCTATGTTATGGAAGGGAACTCCCAAAAAAATGAAAACCTGATGTGTTAAACCTCATACACAAGATCAGACTTTCCGAGGGGAAATGTGTGATGACAGGCTGTTGGCGGAAAATCCGACCCTGTGTATGCTCCATTGGACAATTGTTGGCCAACTTTCTGTGGACAAATGTTGGATGGCAGGTTTATAAATTTTCAGCAGACAAATGTCTGTTGTCAGATTTTCCGAGCGTGTGTACACAAGTCCGTTGGACGAAAGTCCAAAGTACAATCACGCATACTCGGAAGCAAGGACGAGCCAGAATCGGTTGGTCTTGTAAACTAGCGTTTGTAATGGAGAATTAACATTCGTGACGTGGCAAATTATGAAAACTCGAAATGCAGCGCACAATTCTCTTCTTCTTTAATGGGATAATAATGAAGCTGCTTTGCTGGTGATACTGATGGAGTTATTGCAAACAAATTTTCAAAGGCTTTTTTTTTGTGATATCAAGAATAATATTGTATGTTTTTTTTTTTTTATTTGGGCAAGTTACCACAACACCATTATCCCGTAGTTTATAAGATCAAAGATACAACTATGTTGGTGTCCCTTGTCAATTTTCCATTGTATTTTTTAAAATGTAACTGCTACCCCCAAACTCTCATTTGAAGTAAAACACATAGCCAAGTATTATTCTCCACAATTTTTTTATTGTGCATTAAAAAAATAAAAAAAAATAAATAAATAAAATTAGACATGCTATCTGCCAATAGAACTTAATTAAAAAAATTCTATGCATCCAAAAATATAGAAAATATAACAAATCAAATCATTATTATTCCACTGAAAAAATAATGTCAAAGCAATAACTCCAAGGCCAATAATACCCAACACGTTATCTCCTCCGATTCCGCAACATGTCTGGTAGACTAAAACGGCCGTTCAGAAACTGACTGAAAAGCACAAAATGAAAAGCGCAAAATGAAAAACACGAAAAGAAAAGCGCGAATCAACACTCACCAAACTTCTACTAACACTCACCAAACTTCTACTAACACGAAATTAGCAGAAGGAGCCCAAAGGATGGTGCTAAAGAGCTGAAAAACCAAGTAGTACATCTAGTACGTCACTACGTTCGTAATTGTTCGCCAACAATTGTGTGGCCGTGTGTATGCAAGACAAGCTTGAGCCAAAGCCATTAGGACAAAATTCCATGGTTTTGTTGGCCAACAATCCGATCGTGGCTTTAATGTTTTGGGCAGACTGCTTTATATTTGTAATTTTGGTTTTGCCAATACGTCCACTTTAATTTGCTTGGTATTATAGTATATTGTATGGGGCTATGGAATATGCATGCCATATTAATGAATAAAATAAAGTAATTAAAAAAGAAGTCTAATATTGTAGGCTCTTGTCATACAATGAAATGTGTGATGATGGAGGCCATGAAACTGTATATGTAAAGTCTCTATGGCATATATGATGAACTGCTGTGCGTCTGCCCTGTACAGTATGTGAGAGTTCAGACACTCGGCTATACAGCAGCTGTTTACTTCATAGATGGCTGACATCCAAAGTCATGGAGCGAAATGCTGAGTGACAGCTCTGTTTCCTGAGCGTCTCTGCAGCTGCTCTGCTAGTCTTCTGTGCTGGACAAAGTGGTCATTATAGGTTTCTTAATGTATGGAAAATATTGCAGCACATATGTAATTTATCGGGAAACATGCAACATGTCAAATTCATTAACTGCCGGGAGTGACCTTGTGTGAAAAGAGCGCTATCACTTTCTAATGAGAAGAAAGACGATACCGCAGCACCTGAGAGTACTTTTTTTTTACACTTGACCCAGGGTGGTGCGTGGGGCCTTCATTTCACTTAAAGTCAAACGCATTATTCAATTATTTTTTAGTGTCTGCAGCCTTGAAGAGTCTGCTAGGACCCTGTATCCCTCCCCCCTCTCTTTCTTCTTTAATTCTTTCCCTAAAGCTGAACTCCAGGCCAAAAAAAAAAAATCTTTCATTTAAAGGGTAACTCCAAATAAAATAATAATAATGCAGCATGTAGAATTGCGACACAAGTCATATTGTAATTGAATGTAATTAAAAATTACTTTTCCTTTTTTAATCTGCAGTGCTGTAATTTTCTGTAAAATGCAATATGGCAACCTGGAGGTGATTTGTATACAGAATGTAATGACGGCCGGTGGGGGCAACAAACAATTCTATGCCTCCGCCACCCCCCACTCCCCCCCCTGTCCGGCCGGGTCACAGGTGGCACCCCCGTCCACTCCCCGCACTTAACCCATCTCACTTGGAGTGTGGCGGGCGGTGTGTTGTGGAATTATTTTTTTTTTTTCAAAGAAGTTTATTGAAAATTCAAACAGTTTGACATAACATCAAGCATATTGTACATATTACAACGTCAGTATTGACAAATAGAAAACGATCACCAGAAATGGTGAACAAGCCAGAATATACAAATAGAAAGAGATTCAATATCAAAAATCTAACATAGGCCCACATACATATGCACGTAGCATTAGGTGAAGAATAGTAAAGTGTCGGGTGTAGTGTTGGCTATTGAGACTATGAAGCAGATTAAGTATACCCGTTTAAAATGGGGAGCAAAGTGTCCCGTGGTCAAGCTGGAAGATTGGAGTGGAACAATAAGGGAGTCATGTGATCAAGTGTGTGTAGTGCAGTAAAGGCTTCTACCCTTAGGGTTGGGCTCAGGGGTAAGGACACGTATGGGTCATGCTAGCGTTTACCTAGGTAGGGAGTTCAGGTATCATAAGATACATTCAGTATGACGGTATGACGTTATCAGATGTGATGTATTGGGGACAGGGTGGGTAACGGGGTGGGCATGTCAAGGGGAGGATCGGGGAAAAGAGAGGTGAAAGGTACAAGGAAAGGTTAGAAGGGTGGTAGTGGTGGTCACATCTTGCCTCCCTCCCCAGACAGAGTGCGCATAGCCTAACAATTGTGTGGAGATCACCGGCAAGTGAGGAGGATATACTTCTCATATGGATGGGAGTACAGTATTCCTGCAAGAGATGGACGGTGTGCAACCAGCTCGCATTCTCAACCTGATGGTTCTTAGTTATTCAGAGTCAAGTCGGTTGAGTATATAATTGAGAGAATTCTGTGGTCTTTTGGAAATGTATCCAACAGGCCCATTTGAGTCCGTATTTTTGTGGGGTGTCTCGAGAGCAATGAACGAGCTCTTCCATTTCAGACATTCTGTTGATTCTCCTAAACCATTCCTTAAGGGTGGGAATGGCCTGGGATTTCCAGTGAACAGGAATGCAGTGTTTTGCCGCATTAATCATGTGCATTGCCAAAGATTTGTGGTAAGCCGACTGAGTAAGGTGTGTGTGGTGGAGTAAAAATTGAGAAGGGGTAAAGGGAAAGTCATAGGTCGTGACTTGGGTAGTGATACGGTGAACTTCCTTCCAGAAATTCTGTATGCGAGGGCATTGCCACCATATATGCAACCACGTACCCCTGTCTGCGAGGCACCTCCAACAGGAGTCAGGGATATCGTGGTTGAATTTATGTAACAGAGACGGGGTGCGATACCAACGCCTCTGAATCTTGTATCCGTTCTCGGAAATTTTATGAAGATGTATTTTAACAGCTTGCCGACCGCCTCACGCAGATATACTGCAGCAGAAAGGCACGTACAGGCAAACTAACGTACCTGTACATTGCCCTTTAAGAGGCGGCCTGTGGAGGTGCGTGCGCGCCCGCAGCAAGCTCCATGAGTCCGGTCGGATACCCGCGATCGTCTCACGGAGAGGGAGAACGGAGATATGCTAATGTAAACAAGTATTTCCCTGTTCTGCCTAGTGACACTGTCATTGATCTCTGCTCCCTGTTATCGGGAGCGGTGATCAGTAACATGCCACACATAGCCACGCCCCCACAGTTAGAAACACTCCCTAGGACACACTTAAGCCCAAAACTGCCCCCTAGTGGTTAACCCCTTCACTGCCAGTTTCATTTACACAGGAATCAGTGCATCTGTATAGCACTGATTGCTGTATAAATGACAATGGTCCCAAAAATGTGTCAAAAATGTCCGATGTGTCCGCCATAATGTCGCAGTCATGATAAAAATCGCTGATCGCCGCCATTACTAGTAAAAAAAAAAAAAATATTAAAGAAATTGCCATAAAATTATCCCCTATTTTGTAAACGCTATAACTTTTGCGCAAAACAATCAATAAACCCTTATTGTGATTTTTTTTTTTACCAAAAATATGTAGAAGAATACGTATCGGCCTAAACTGAGGAAAAACAATTTTTTTTATATATTTTTGGGTTATATTTATTATAGCAAAAGGTAAAAAAGAATGCGTTTTTTTCAAAATTGTCGCTCTTTTTTTGTTAATAGCGCAAAAAAATTAAAACCGCAGGGGTGATCAATTACCATCAAAAGAAAGCTCTATGTGTGGGAAAAAAAGGACGTCAATTTTGTTTGAGAGCCACATCGCACGACCGCGCAATTGTCAGTTAAAACGATGCAGTGCCGAATCGCAAAAAGTGCTCTGGTCTTTGGCCAGCAAAATGGTCCGGGCTTAAGTGGTTAATATGCATTGTCATAGTGTCTCCGAGTGTCAGTTCTCCCGCAACCCGCTCTAAAGAGCTGACTGGGGCAGACTGGCGCTAGTTGAGATCCGTTTCATAGTGAAAAGCTCCTTGGTGATGTAGAGAAGTGTTTGCAGAGTGGGGATATGTCTGTCAGTGAAGGGTCCCTGTGCGATGCACAGAATGATCGTCTGGGGGGGGGTGTGTTCGCTCTACATTATCGGTTTAGCGGATGTGCGCTCGTGTCACCCCTGTATGCCTGATCAACATATTTGGGGTGCCATGGCATACACCTGCAGATAATCTCCCATCCACAGTGGACGGTAGTATAGTCCGGGTATATTTTGTTCTCTGAACAAAGCAGAATAAGGATTCACGAAAAACAGTAAAAATGTGAGTCTTTGAATCGTTGTTGTCGGGAACCGAGTTCATGGTTGTTAGTCATGCGGCTTCCTTTGTTTAGTTGAAGAGCATGGCTTCCAGGTAAAATACACACTGTCCCGACTCCGACATGCCCATAAGACTCCCCTAGTCATAATTCATTGGTTGTTGTATAAACTCATCCTGTTGGAAGGATTTCCTGTGTTGACATTCATATCCTGTGAGGTCATATCCTGTGAGGAAGCGATTGGCTGTTGGGGCCAGGACTTCCTGTTGGTCATTGCTTTTGGGAACAGTTTAGGGATGGCAAGTTTCTGTTCCAACATGACTGTGCACCAGTGCACAAATCAAGGTCCACAAAGACATGGATAAGTGAGTTTGGGGAGGAGGAATTTGACTGACCTCAACCTGATAGAACACCTTTGGGATGCATTAGAGGGGAAACTGCGAATCAGGCCTTCTCATCCAACATCAGTGCCTGGCCTCACAAATTCGCTTCTGGAAGAATGGTCAAACATTCCCATAGACACACTCCTAAACACACTCTATACACTATATTGCCAAAAGTATTGGGACACCTGCCTTTACACACACATAAACTTTAATGGCATCCCGGTCTTAGTCCGTAGGGTTCAATATTGAGTTGGCCCACCCTTTGCAGCTATAACAGATTCAACTCTTGTAAAAAAAAAAAATAAAATGTAAAATAAATAAGAAAAAGTAAATGCGCCCCATCCCGCCGAGCTCGCGCGCAGAAGTGAAAGCATACATGAGTAGCGCCCGCATATGAAAACTGTGTTCAAACCACACATGTAAGGTATCACCGTGATCGGTAGAGTGAGAGCAATAATTTAAGCAATAGACCTCCCCTGTAAGTCTAAACATACATTTTTTTAAAGTCGCCTATAGAGATTTTTAAGGGTAAAGATTTGTCGCCATTCCACGAGCGGGCGCAATTTTAAAGCATGTCATGTTGGGTATCAATTTACTTGGCGTAACATTATCTTTCACAATATAAAAAAACTGTTGTCTTATTTTTTAACTCAAAGAAGTGTGTTTTTTTCACAAAAAGTGCACGGTGTGACAGAAAGTATTGCAATGACAGCCATTTTATTCTCTAGGGTGTAAGAAAAAATATATATAATGTTTGGGGGTTCTAAGTAATTTTCTAGCAAAAAAAACAGTTTTTAACAAAAAAAAAAGTTTTAAGTGGTTAAATTAAATGTTTTCCTTTAGAAATGTAATTTTGCTGCAATACTGTTATAAACATGGGAAAGATGTGCTACTTTACAGGCAGACCAAGGGGACCCCCCATGCATGATATTTAAAGGAATATTTCATTTTTAGGTTTCACTTTTAAGTATTATTAAAATCACTGCTCCTGAAAAAACATCCGTTTTAAAAACTTTCCCCTTGTGGCAGTACCCAGGTCACCAAACATTTTTTACAACAAAAACTTTCATATAAGCCTTTAAAATGAACACTTTTGATTTTTCACATTCTTGTCCCATAGACTCTAACAGTGTTCACTAATTCATACAAATTTTCTGTCTGTTCTCATGTTCTGGTGCAAACTGAACCGGGGGGTGTTATCCCTAGTGGAAATATATAAACCAATGAGTGGCGCCTGAATGTGCACAACAAATAAATGTGGCTGCCCATTTAAGATGGAGGAATGCTGTCACATTGGACTATATATGATTTATCTATTTAATTTTATATTTTGTGATTTTGGTTTTCGATTTACACTTACTAAGGTTCACCTATCATATTTGATACTTTGATATCACATTAGGTTGTGATTATGTGAGCACCATTTCTTTAAATTTGTTTCTAACATAAATTACGTGAAGACCGAGTCAGTGCCCATCAGTACAGCCTCATCAGTACCCATCGATGCAGCCTATCAGTGCCCATCAGTGCCCATCAGTGCCCATCAATATCAGTGTCCATCAGTGCAGCCTCATCAGTACCCATCAATGCAGCCTATCAGTGTCCATCAGTGCCCATCAATACAGCCTAATGCCCCGTACACACGGTCGGAAATGCCAACCACAAAATCCGTCAGATTTTTTCCGACGGATTTTGTCCGACATTGGTGCTGCATACACACGGTCGGACAAAGTTGTCGGAAAATCCGATCATTCTGAACGTGGTGACGTTCGTTGCGTACGATGGAACTACGTAGAGGCTAGTAGCCAATAGCTTTGGTCTCGTAATTTGATCTGAGCATGCGTGGCACTTTGTCCCTCGGAATTCTCTACACACAATCGGAAAAAGTCCGATCGGACTTTGTTGTTGGGAAATTTGAGAGCAGGATCTCAAATTTTTTCCGTCGGAAACTCTGACGAAAAAAGTCCGATGGAGCCCACAAACGGTCGGATTTTCCGACAACATGGTCCGATAGGACATTTTCCGTCGGAAATTCAGACCGTGTGTACGGGGCATAACAGTGCCCATCAATGCGGCCTCATGGGAGCCGAGTCTCCTCCCAGTGATCAACTAGGGGAAGGTAGAGCAGAGGAAGAGGAGAGCCAGTCAGATCACACAGAGGGGGGAACTCTCTGTCAAACAAAGTCCTGCCTCCTGGACCTCTTATGATAGATATCACACTACATCTGACCAGTGTACTGTCTATCATAGGAGCCGGTCCAGGAGATGGGACTTTGTTTGACAGTGGAGTTACCCTTTCTGTGTGATCTGGCTGTCTCTCCTCTTCCTCTCCTCTCCCTCCCGCTGGCCAATGCAGCTCCACCACACTCACCCTCAGCTAATTTCCACTCGCCAAATGCAAGCAGGCGAGTGGAAATTTTGAGGGCTGCCTAAAGCATACCTAAACCCAAAAACAAAATCAGACCAATTGATACCATATTTATTCAGACACAGAGATAGTCAGACCTATCTAATGTGGCACATGAGTTGAACAAAGAAACAAGTTAAGCTAGGACTGGTCATTGCCTAAATTCGCTTGGATTGTCCCACTGTTTGCAGTTTTTATTGGCTAGTTTGTGGAGTGCAGAGCAAATATTAGTAGTTGCCTCCCCAACTTGACCTCTCAAAAAAATAAGGGGGAGGTGAACATTGCAGCGTTGTCAGCTTGCACAGGAAGTTAGGAGCCTGCAGGATTAATTACAGGATCAACATGTAATTCCTTTACTTGCAGCATTTTAAAATGAAAATAAATATATAGATGATAAATAGATATGTACTGCAGAGATGTACTGTGTATATATATATATATATATATATATATATATATATATATATATATATATATATATATTTTTTTTTTTTTTTTTAAATGGCACTAAAAACCCCAAATCAGTATTAACTATATTTAATCCTTAAGCTGCTAGAATTAGTAAATAGATAGGAAGGTATATTATATTTACTTGTTTGAAACTTTTTTTTCTTTATGTTTCTTTCTGATTTCTGCATGCCTTTCCAACTTTTTGAGATGGAAATGAGGGACACCTATCAGAAAAAGTATGCAGGCATAGGACACACCCCTGGCCACTCCCCCTTAAAGGAGAATTGTACAAAAAAATAAGATTGATTAAACCCAGTGCTTTTTTTACCACTACTATTCCTTTATATTGGCTTTTGTAATTTACAAATGAAGCAATTAAGATGAATCAGATGAAAGGTTTAGTCCTGAAAAACACTTTTTGATAGATAAAAAGTGCATTTTATATACAAATAGGGACAAATGAGGAGGAAAGAGGGACAGAGGGACATTGCTCCAAATCAGGGACAGTCCCTCCAAATCAGGGACAGTTGGGAGCTATGGTTTCTGGCCTAGGCCAAAATGATGTCATACATCCCAGATGTCTTCATGGGCATTTTTTTCTTTCATGTGAAGGAGGGGAGAAGGTGCTAAGCACACCCTCCTGCCTACATGTCTGAGCTAAGGACCTATAGATTTCAGGAAGTTAATTATACATGAATTATCTGTCCTTACTCAAGATGGCCACAGCTGGAAATGCTAGGAGTTTTTTTTTTTTTTTTTCAAAAGTGGTTTCAATACAAAGTAAATCATGGAGACATGGATGGATGAGTAATTTTACACTGAATATTAAAAATGAATTAAATAGCGTTTTCAGTTTGTGGTGCTGAGATACAGTTAAAGTGGTGTTGCCAAAAAAAAAAATTGCTTAAAAATCATAAAAAAAATAATTGAAAAACATATTTTTTTTACTCACCTCTAAATGCCTGTTGCTAGGGGGTCCCTCGTAGTCTGCCACCTTCAGTGTCCGGGCACTGACATCACTTTCCCTCGGCACCGCACAGTCATCTGGGACCTGTCACGTCACGGAGCGGGGAGCGAAGAGGGTCTTCGTTCCCCCGCATCGCTGGACCCTGGGACAGGTGAGTGTCCGATTATTAAAGTCAGCAGCTGCAGTATTTGTAGCTGCTGACTTTTAAAAAAATTTTTTTTAAGGGGCCATCCCACTTTAAGTTCTGCTTTGGCTGTCTATGCATGCCCTAGTAGTAATCTACTGCAATGATCTGTTGCTTAAAGTGGTTGTAAACCCTTTACAACCACTTTATATTACAGACAAGCCTATAATTAGGCTTACCTGCAGCTACACTGGATATCTCCTAAACCTGCATGGTTTAGGAGATATCCCTGTATTTGCATGTGCCGACGTCATCGGGCACATGCACACTTAAGCAAACTGAAGCAATGGCACGTACGTGCCGTTGCTTCAATTATACTGTGCCGTTACTGGCAGCTCCCGCACGCGGGAGTGACGCCATCACGGCTCCGGCCAATCACAGCTCCGGAGCCGCGATACCCGGAAGTAGTCCCCGGGAGAGATGTCGGCCACCAGAGCGGTGAACGAGGACTACTGCGGGCTTCGATCTAAGGTAAGTAATTCATAATGAGCTAGTATGCTATGCATACTAGCTCATTATGCCTTTGTCTTACAGGTTTTTTTTTTTTTTAAAGGGTTTACAACCACTTTAAGCAGAAAGCAGAGCAGAAGTTGGATCAACTTTGCCCACTTCCAAGATGATTGTTGAAGGTGACAGGAAATCTTGACGACAGTACATAGATGTCATTGTGATTTGCTATGTAATTGCAATACACAAATACATCAATTACATTATGCATATCTTATAGAGTGATCTGCAGTACAACCCAAAGACCAAAAGCTTATAAAATGGCAGTGATGTAAAAAAAAAAACAAAAAAAAATGAATGTCATTAACAAACTAGTAAAAAAAAAAAAAATCTACTGTGACCTCCAATATCCTTTTATTTTATAAAAGGGTTACTTAAGTGGTAATCAAAGCCAGTACTTTTCTTTTGCGTTATGAGTCAGGCCTTAGTTTGCATTATCATAAATACAAAACGGCATACAAAAGTGCTGTTTTCGAAAATAAACAATAAAAATGACTTGACCTCGAAATTGTAGAAAATAGACCTATTTGGTAAATCTTCGGGAACTCTAGTTTGAGGTCAACACAATAAATCCCGCAAAAGGTTTATCTGTCTGGATTTCATTTATTTGGGAACAGCCTATTTTCATGTGCAAAACACTGAATGGAAAAACAGCTAATGCATTAGCATAAAATATGCCTAGTTTATTTCTGGAAAGAGGCTTTATCATAGGAAGAGATGGGCAGAAACACAAATGTAGAAATATATTTGTCAAATCAAGATATTTTCTTTTATTCCCAGAGTGCATGGGATTCCGAAACCCCTTTGTAATGCTTCAGCACTTATATTTATGTAAATGTGTTTATGTGTATGCGGAGCACTTGTTAAAGCAGGTTATTTAGCTCGGTTTTATGTTTTTAGGGATGATTTGTGAGGTGTACAATGCAGAGTGGGAACAAAGAGCAGATATTTCTTCGAAAATCTAAAGAGAAAAAAAACGTCCATGCGCTCATAATGCAGATTTGATTGGAGCATTGTCGACTGTATCATCTGTTACTTAAACGCCAAACTTTTCCTAAACATCCTAAGACGGAGTTGGATTTGTGGGCAAATTACTTGTAGGGTGAATAAAGTAAACATCTATATAAATGGAAATATTGCTTGGAAATATTTAGCCCTATTTATAGCAACATTCTTTTGCTTCTAACTAAATTTCCTCTATATATTTTAACCCCTTCACATCCCGCCCATAGTCATATGACGCCCACAAGGTGGATCTCCCATCCTGGGTGGGCATCATATGATGTCCTCCCATTCCCGGCCGCCTAGGGGGCGCGCGCACGCACCCGCGGCGTCGCTCGGGACTTGGTGCGCGTGCCTGGCAGCCGCGATGTCCGCCGGGCACCCGCGATTGCCCGTTAAAACAGCGGGACCGTGGAGCTGTGTGTGTAAACACACAGCTCCACGTCCTGTCAGTGGCGAGGAGACCGATCATGTGTTCCCAGTACGGAGGAACACCGATCGGTCTCCTCCCCTTGTGAGTCCCCTCCCCCCACAGTTAGAATCACTACCTTAGGGAACATATTAACCCCTGCAGCGCCCCCTAGTGTTAACCCCTTCCCTGCCAGTCACATTTACACAGTAATCAATGCAATTTTATAGCAACGATCGCTGTGTAAATGTGAATGGTCCCAAAAATGTGTCAAAAGTGTCCGAAGTGTCCGCCGCAATGTCGCAGTCACGAAAAAAAAATCGCAGATCGCCGCCATTTCTAGTAAAAAAAAAAAAATGCAATAAATCTATCCCCTATTTTGTAGACGCTATAACTTTTGCGCAAACCGATCAATATACGCTTATTGCGTTTTTTTTTACCAAAAATATGTCGAAGAATACGTATCGGCCTAAACTGAGTAAAAAAATCGTTTTTTTTTTTTTTTAAATGGGATATTTATTATAGCAAAAAGTAAAAAATTTTGTGTTTTTTTTTTCAAAATTGTCGCTCTTCTTTTGTTTATAGCGCAAAAAATGAAAACCGCAGAGGTGATCAAATACCACCAAAAGAAAGCTCTATTTGTGGGAAAAAAAGGACGTCAATTTTGTTTGGGTGTAACATCGCACGACCAAGCAATTGTTAGTGAAAGCGCCGCAGTGCCGAATCGCAAAAAGTGCTCTGGTAAGGAAGGGGGGGAAAATCGCCCGGTGCTGAAGTGGTTAAAAGACAACTCAATGAGAAATTTTGTTGCATGATGAATTATTAATCTTTTTTGCCTTTGTTTGCACTGTTTTGTATTAAAAGTATTGTCAACCATAATTTTGTTTAGCAGCAATTTCAAAAACCTCGGCACCAGTTGGCCTTCAAAGTGAGTGCACATAGGGGTCGATTTACTAAAACTGGAGAGTGCAAAGCTAGAAACCGGCATCTAAAAAAGGCCGTTTAGCCACATTTACATGCCACGTATAGTCGCGTCTAGAAGCGTTTGAAAAAAATGGTAGCCAATCAGTTTCTAACTTCAGCTTGTTCAATTAAGCTTTGACAATAAAAACTGGAAGCTGATTGGTTTTCATGCAGAGCTGCACCAGATTTTGCACTCTCCAGTTTTAGTAAATCAACCCCAAGTGAAATAGTTTAATGTTTTGTAAAGTTAGGCATAGCATACACCTAGGTTACAGATTTACTTTCTCTATGAGATGGCCAACTCTACCCCCCCCCCTCCATTCTGTCAATCCTTCCCTTAACCACTTCACCCCAGGACCAATTTGCAGCCAAAGGACCAGGCCCCTTTCTGCGATTCGGCACTGCGTCGCTTTAACTGACAATTGCGCGGTCGTGCGACGTGGCTCCCAAAAAAAATTGGCATCCTTTTTTTCCCACAAATAGAGCTTTCTTTTGGTGGTATTTGATCACCTCTGCGGTTTTTTTATTTTTTGCACTATAAACAAAAATAGAGCGACAATTTTGAAAAAAATGCAATATTTTTTACTTTTTGCTATAATAAATATCCCCAAAAAATATATAAAAAAATATATTTTTCCCTCAGTTTAGGCCGATACGTATTCTTCTACATATTTTTGGTAAAAAAAAACACAATTAGCGATTATTGATTTGTTTGCGCAAAAGTCATAGCGTTTACAAAATAGGGGATAGTTTTATAGCATTTTTATTAATATTTTTTTTTTTTACTAGTAATGGCGGCGATCAGCGATTTTTATTGTGACTGCGACATTATGGCTGACACATCGGACATTTTTGGGACCATTGTCATTTATATAGAAATCAGTGCTATTTAAATGCCCTGATTCCTATGTAAATGACAGTGAAGGAGTTAACCACTAGGAGGCGGGGAGGGGCTAAGTGTGACGTGTTGTGTTTTTTTTTTTACAGTAGAGGGCGTGGCTGTACATCTGACGTCATTTATCGGCTTTCCTGATGACAGAGAACAGCCGATCAATGACAGGCAGTGTAGGAAGCGCGGGGTGAGGTTTGCTTACACAGACCTCTCTCCGTTCTTCAGCTCTGTGACCCAATCGCGGGACACCACCGGCGATAGGGTCCGCTGGTCCGGGTGCGACCCCACGGCTAGGCAATTAAAGGGGATGTATATATACGTGCTTTTGCCTAGCCGTGCTATTCTGCCGACGTATATGTACAGGCAGCGATCGGGAAGCGGTTAAAGTCCAATTGATCGTTCAGTTTAGGCCTCATGCACACGGCTGCTGGTAAACGGACGTTTAGGAGCAGTTGGGCATTTTTTCCAACTGCTCCTGAACTCTCCTCTATGCTATCTTATCAGTACGGGCATACCCCACTTTTAAGTACACAATGGGGTTTATTTACTAAAGCTGGAAAGTGCAAAATCAGGCTCACGTCTGCATAGAAACCAATGAGCTTCCAGGTTTTATTACCAAAGCTTAATTGAACAAGCTGGGGTTAGAATCTCATTGGTTTCTATGCAGAAGTGAGCCTGATTTTGCACTTTCCAGCTTTAGTAAATAAACCCTATTGCATACTTAAAAGTGGGGTATGTCTGTACATGTACACAGGGGCGTTTATAGTCGTTGCGTTTAGAGTTTTTTTTGGAACCCAAAAAAATTTGTTCAGAAGCTGTGTTTAGAGGCATTTCAAATGCCAAACACGGCTAAACTCGCGTTTAGCCGCGTTTCGTTTACAGTCGTTTTTCATTTTTGGCTATTTTGAAAAAAAATATATATATATTTTTCAAACGCTTCTAGACGCGACTAAACGTGGCATGTAAATGTGGCTAAACGGACGTTTTTAGATGCCGGTTTCTAGCTGTCAAGTTAAATCGTTCAGGAGAGGTAGAACAACATCCCATGTACATGAAGCCTTAATCAGCTAAATACATTCCAGGTGCATCAAGACAAAAGGTGTACGAAGCATTATAGTGATTCTAAAGGCAGAAGGTTTTTTAAGACGGCATAAGGTAAAAACCTTTTGTGTGGAAAACTAAGGTTTTCCCCCAGCCCCCCCTCCCCTATACTTAACTAATCCCTATCTCAATCCAGCGATGTGAATGAGAGAAGCAGCTCTCTCATGTCTCTCTCTCCTCATTGGCTCACACAGCAGCGGGAGTCATTGGCTCCTGCTGCTGTCAATCACAACCAAGGAGGAGAGAGTGGGGGGTGGGGCTGAGCCACGCTCTGTGTGTGAATGGACAGTTTAATAAAGTTAAACAGGAGGGGAATAGGCAGACAAGTGAAACTTCTACTTTTGGGTGAGGTTCTGCTTTAAAGTGTTACTAAACCCACAACAATAAAATCAGTTTGTATATGTAGAGGGGGAAGGTTGGGGAGCAATAAAAACACAGCTCAACTGTGTTTTTACTGCCCCCCACTTGCAAGTATTAATGAGCCCTTACAGTTTATTTTCTTTAGAAAGCAGCTACTGCCTGGGTAGAAAAGCCAGGCAGTATGCTATAGAAAAGAACCCTTGACCTCTGTCTGTAACAGAGGTCTGACTTGCCCCCTGCTGAACCAGAGCTACAGCTCCCCAATCAGCAAGGAGCATGCCATCACTGGTGCCGTGGCTTGATGTTGTTTTCGCTATTGGTTAACTCTTAACTGTTTCTGTGCAGTAAAACATGCTGTACTACTACACACAATGCATTTCATCCAGAAAGCCCATACACTACTACCGTATATACTCGAGTATAAGCCAACCCGAATATAAGCTGAGGCACCTAATTTTACCACATAAAACTGGGAAAACTTATTGACTCGAGTATAAGCCTAGGGTGAGAAATGCGCAGCTACTGTAAGTGGAAAAGACGGTCAACAATGCCCATTTGCAGCCTCACTGTGTCCATTTGCAGCCATAGGTCCCCTGAACTTCAAACTCGGTAGTTAAGGGTTCCTAAATGCCCCCTAGCTGCAGCCAAAATTTGGGGTTTCTGGACCCAAAGGGTCCCGAAATGACATTGCTGCAGATGGACACAGTTGACCGACTTTGGGGCCCTGTATCTCTGGGCAACTTATGCCTCGCTTCCACTGAGCGGATCGGTTCGGGTCGGTACAGTTTGGAAGGGTTAGAATGGTCCGGCCTATTCAGGTGAGCATTTCCACTGCAAGTCGGAACAGCAGGGTCCATACGGGGTTTAGAAAAAATGCCTAGCGTGGCCTCACACTGATTGGCAGACGTTTTTCTGTCCACTAATCAGTGGAATGTATCGTAGCTCCACCCTAACCGAACCGTTCCATTTTCTATGGCCCCACATCTGAAGCAGGACCCTAAATAGTGCGGTATGGTGCGGTTGTATGGGCCGCTTTCATAATGGAAACACTGAAAATAGAGTACCGTACCGAACCGTACCGAACCGATCCACTCAGTGGAAACGAGGCATTAGTGCTAGGAACCCCAAATTTGGTGTGCAAACCCAGTAGAAGTAGTACTACAACTTTGCTGGGGATCCTAACACTAAGTGGCCCCGAGATACGGGGCCCCAAAGTCGGTTCGGAAAATGTCAAGCACTTTTCTGCAGCAGAGAATGACATTTTCCAAACCGACTTTGGGGCCCTGTATCTCGGGGCCACTTGGTGCTAGGAACTACAGCTTTGGATATGTTGTAGTGCTAGTTCCCCTGGGTTTGCACACCAAAATGGGGTTCCTATCACCAAGTGGTCCCGAGATACGGGGCCCCAAAGTCGGTTCGGAAAATGTCATTTTCTGCAGCAGAAAAATGATTGCTTAAGCCGAGGGGGGCATTTTCAGCACCAAAAAATGTGCTGAAAAACTTGGATAATACTCAAGTATATACGGTATGTGAATTTTATACTAATACGTTACACTTTTAAAAAAATAAATAGGGACATTTCTATTGTGGTAGGAGGCACTTACAGTAACCGGTGAACAGGCCATTTTTTGCGATTCGGCACTGCATCAATTTAACTGACAATTGCGCAGTCGCGCGACGCTATACACAAACAAAATTGACGTCCTTTTTTTCCCCACAAATAGAGCTTTCTTTTGGTGGTATTTGATCGCCTCTGCGATTTTTATTTTTTGCACTATAAACAAAAAAAGAGCGACAATTTTGAAAAAAACACAATATTTTGTACCTCACCAAATCTCACTCAGCAGTCAAAAGCAGCATTGCCTTAGATCTCACACTGCAGATATACAGCTAAGTGGCTGTAGGCACAGACCTGCCTAGGCACCCTCACTTATCAGAAAAAGGCACTGCTATTTTTTTGGAGGAATTCTAGACAAATGCTTCATTTTTCAGGGAGTCCTATTGAGCACATTCAACCTTTTTAGATGTTTTCTATACCAGAGCTAATCTTCAATTTTTGATTTCAGATCCACATTTAGATGTGGATTTTGGTGTTGGCTATGGCTTTGATCCAGTACTTTATGCTCATATGCATCCTGTTCTGTTTGCTACTCACCATGTTCATTGTAACAAAGTAATAGCACAATGTTAAAGTGGATCAGTCATAAAGCATGAAATTGCCTTTACTGGAAAAAACATTACATTTCACATACTGTATAGATTTTGTTGTTGCAATCATTGTAAAGCATTAGTTGCAGTTTGGCGCCACTTCAGTTTATAATTTTCTAATCGGCTTTCTTCTGCTATTGACATCATTTCAATATCTATGTATACTCTTGGGAAAGTTCAAAAGGCAGAATCTAAAGATAAAAACTGAAATACGTGAACTGTTTAAAGTTGACTAATTTGCATTTATCCAAATTTTGGGTAACTTGCCTAAACTTTATCTTTAGGCAATGCAAGCCGAAACGAGAAAAAATTGTGCAATTCGAAGACACCTGGGATAAGCAAGCAGCTTTTAAAAGCACACAATTGCTCTGTGCACTGGATTTATTATTAGATAATGCCAGGCACTCTACCTCTCTTTAGGACAATGGTAGTGCAATGTTCAGTGTTATGCCCGTACACACGGTTGGAAATTCCGATGGAAAATGTCCGATCGGACCATGTTGTCGGAAAATCAGCCAGTGTGTGGGCTCCATCGGACTTTTTCCGTCTGAAAAAATTTGAGATCCTGCTCTCAAATTTTCCGACAACAAAATCCGATCAGACTTTTTCCGATCGTGTGTAGAGAATTCAGACGGACAAAGTGCCACGCATGCTCAGATCAAATGACGAGACCAAAGCTATTGGCTAATAGCCTCTACGTAGTCCCGTCGTACGCAACGAACGTCACCATGTTCAGAATGATCGGATTTTCCGACAACTTTGTCCGACCGTGTGTATGCAACACCAGTGTCGGACAAAATCCGTCTGAAAAAATCCAACGGATTTTGTGGTCGGAATTTCCGACCGTGTGTACGGGGGCTTAGTTCTTGCTACAACAAGAAGGCTTTTAATATGTAAAGTACTAACCAAAGCCTTCTTGTTCTCTGTTGGCTTTACAAATGTTAGAAAAACATTAAACTGCAATAAAACACACCAAACAATATAGAAAACAAGCAAAAAAGTGCATCTAAAGTGTTTAAATTTCTTAAATAAAAATAAAAAAATTAAGTAGAAGTAAAGGCAAACCTTTTTTTTTATATTTTGGAGTTATAACTAGAGTTGGACGAACTTTTGACTGCCCGAAGATCGCCTGTTCGCCAGTTTGGTGAACACCCGAATTTGCAGCTCTGTAACGCTGCACATCAGCACAGTGAATAGCTGATTGTTAAGGAGCGGGGCCGGGAAGCCATTACCTATATAAAAACTGTTAAATGGCAAGCCAGGTTTTCGGCGGTTTGCCTTAGTTGGCGTCGGAGCGTTTTTTTTTTTTTTTTCGGGATCCGGCGGTGGCGTGGGCATTGTGATTGACAATGGATCTACATAGGTGGACACTGTATTTTTAATAAAGGAATTTTCAAAAGCTGCCTCCTGTTTTTATTTATTTTTACACTTTTTTGGTGAATGGGTATGGATACTATGTTATACCATACTCATTCACATGGGAGGGTGTCAGGATCTGGAGGCCCCTTGTTAAAAGGGGCTTCCAGATCCTAATAAGCCCCCTGTCCATAGACCCCCACAACCACCATCCAGGGTTGTAGGGAAGAGGCCCTTGTTCCCATCAACATGGGGACAAGGTGCTTTGGGGTGGGGGGCAGACACCCATGATGTCTATGTGAATACACTCGGGACCATGTATCAACTGTATTTCTTCACTTCTGTGGCACTTTCTCCCCATAAATCTTATGTAGCGGCCATAACCCACTGTGGGGTGGCCTTGACTTTTGGGCTTACCGGTTACCTCCTCTTGGCTTGTCTGTGAATGTCCAGAGGTTCCCAGGGTTAATACCCAACAACTTCGGATGCTTACACAATAAAAGTCCTTTTAAAGGTTTTTATTCTTGCAGTGGTAACATCCAACACAACACAGTCTCAGATAGAAATAGAGGGCAAGAGTGAAGAAACTCAGGCACCTTGAACTGCTGACATCCACAGAATGTCTTGAAACAAACCCAGAGAGTAGCCACTCGCAGCTGGGTGCTTCAGTGCCAGACAAACCTCTAGCCAGAGGTATGGCAACTGACAATGTGATCCAGAAACTTGTTAAAAGTCTCTGACACAATCGGAACTTGCAACCGAAGGCGAATAGGAACCTTTCTCACAGTACCTGGAACTTTCTCGGTCTCCCTGGCAGCACCGTGGAAGCGTGGATTCTCCAGTGTCCATCCAACTCAGCAACCAGGCTCCTCTTGAGATGCCAGCTTGTTGGCCCTCCTCCAAAGAGTCCTCCCCAGTCACTTACACAAGCTGTGGTGCCCCTCCAATACTGAGAGCACACCGGGACGCCTTGAATCCTCCTTCAGTTACTGGGCCTCGGGCTAACCGGCTCCGAGACTCGGGAACAGACAGATCCTTGCCCCAGACCATGCGGGTCTGTGGGGCTAGTCAAACTGGCCATGTTGGCGGGACGGCAAGTGCTCCTAGGCCCGGGACCCCTCGCGTGGCTACCCGGTCCAGAACCAGGATGCAGAACTGTGGCCGAACCCCGAACACGTGACGTCAGCACCTTAAGTACCCTTCCCCAGACTACACAGCGGGGCCAGGGGCACCCACTGATTGGCTCCGGGGAAGACTGATACCTAAGACGTCCAACCAGGCCTGGTTCTAGGCCTGTCATGTGTACCTCACTGCACCCATGACCAGGCAGAACCCTAACACAGCCCAGCCAAACTGATGCCAAAGTTAACCTGTACAATTAACCCTCAGAACCCCATTACTGTTCTGAGGGAAAAAACTAAATTTCCACATATAGCACACACTTGTAAAAGTGTGCCCGCTACACTTATATCTACATTCAATCTATTTAAGTACCAACAGAATATTTATTTCCTTAATATTCCAGACATATCAGAAAAGTAGTTTATTTTTAACTAATTTATGACTTGTTGCTACATTGCTTCAGTGGCTTATCCACCATTGATATATTGTCTTGCTTTTCACCTGGAAGTAATTTTCCCCAATTAACACTGTTCTTTGCCCTACTGCTTATATATGTGTAAGGTCACAAAGTTCTCTGGTTAAGTGTGATAAGTTTAGAAGATTTTTTTGTATTTTATTCTAAAATGTTTATATACTTGGAGATCTGACTGAATGACTATCAGTGAGGGGGGCTGTATATACCATAATTACATTTCTGAGTCAGTGCTTACTACCCCCATTATAGACACAGGAAATTGATCACCCAGCAATGACAATGCATTTACCATTTATCTTTCTTTGTGGTAAATAATGGAACCCCCAGTATACATGGAGGCACACATAATATTACATTATAACTTCCATATTTGTATGGCCAAACTATGGCCCTCCAGTTGTTCAGGAACTTCAATTCCCATCATACCTAGTCATGTCTGTGAATGTCAGAGTTTTACAGTGCCTCATGGGATGTGTAGATCCGCAACAGCTGGAGGGCCTTAGTTTGGAGAGCCCTGGCCTAGACCATGGTCAAGGGAACTAGGTACTACTAATGCTGAATGAAACACGCTAACCAAAATGTAGTTAATACTTCATACACAATCCTTTGTTGTTAATGACAGCTTCAAGACGCCTCCTGTGTGAAGAAACTAGTCGCATGCGTTGCTCAGGTGTTATTTTGGCCCATTTTTTCACACAAACTGTCTTTAAATCTTGAAGGTACTGTGGACCTCTTTTATGATCTTTAGTTCTTTCCATAGATTTTCTACTGGATTCAAGTTAGGTAATTGGCTGGGCCATTCTAGCAGCTTTACTTTCTTTCTTTGAAACCAATTAAGAGTTTCCTTGGCTTTTTGTTTGGGATCATTGTCTTGCTGAAATATCCACCCTCATTACATCTTCATCATCCTGGTAGATGGCAGCAGATTTTTATCAAGCTTGGCTTGGCGTTCAGTGGGTGCTGGTGTACATCCATTGGCCGGCACCCGCTGATTGGTTTTGCACGCCCTCTACCCGGAAGTGCAGAATCACGTATATATGCATGACAGCTGCCCTGTAGCAGTAAATCTGCTATAGCGTGGTTGGCAATCGTTTTTTTTTTTTTTTTTAGAGCATGCATCCCCCCCCCCCCCCAATCCATACCAGACACTTATCTGAGCATACAGCCTGGCAGGTAAGGAAAGTGGGGAGATGTGCATCTTCTACTGAACTATACCAGGCTACATACCCCCGACATGGGGATACCTTGCCAGGCAACCCCTCTAGCACAGCACCTTGACCCAAGGCTTATCAGAACCTGGACACTTCCTTTAACAATAAGAATGAGTAAGGCATACACATTACCATGATGTAGATCCCGGTTAATCCCAATGCCTGACAACCACCAAAAGAGAAAAACCTAATGACCCTTACAAGGTGGTGGCCACTTGCCGAATGACAGCTCCCTAAGCAGTCATCTGAAACCAAAAAAAAAGGGAAAGGTTGGGGATTGTGGATACCTTGTTGTCCATGTTCAAATATGGCCAAAGCCAAATTTGGTTAATGTGGCCAAATTTAAGAAATTATGTCACTCCCCACATGCTTACATTGTTGGGGATTCGGCCATGTAAATTAATGGGTTAGGTGACATCAGTGGTTGTTAAGGATGCAGCATGTGCAGGCACCCAATGCTTCTTTAGCAACCATTGACAACAGGAAGTTGTCACGCTCGTCCATGCAGAACGCTCTAAATGTTCAGGACATATAAATGTCCAGCAGCACACTCAAATCATTTATATTAGCCACATTTGTTCATACCTTGGATGTTTTAATTCAAGTGGTGATAAAACAAACAGCCAGAGAATGAAAGGTACTCAACACGGGTTTCAGGAATTACCTTCCTACTGAACAGGAAAGAAGATGTGTGAACTGCAACTTTAGGGGATTACAGAGAACTCACTAAAGGTCAAATAAAAGTTTCTGACTTTAGCTGCTGTGTTTGCTGGATACCATAAGACGTTCATAAATTATGTTTTTTTGGTGTTAAGAATCTCTTTTAAAAGGTTTCGTTATAAAATAGGTCAATTCCTTACCCAAAAGTTGCCCAGTTACACAACTGAGTTTGAACACTTGTGCTTCCAAACTGCAAGATTCAAAACAAAAAAATAAAGTTACTGTGGCATATTCTTAATTTCAAAATCTTTCTCTATACAGTGAAGAAATCTGGTCTGGGGTGGCAGGCTAAGCAGCCAAATCAGGCATCAATAAATTATTCTGACATGTAGCACTTAATCAAATACCTCAGCTTCCTATCTCAAGCTTGGAAAGCATCATGAATCACCTCACTTGCCCAGTAAATCCGCTTGTAATCCTTGAGAAGTACAACTTAATTGGAAGACATGTTTATTTTTCAAGCATATTTTGTGCCAACCTTACAAGTGTATAGAAGCTTCAACACCTCAGATACTAAGTATCTTTATAGAACAATATTAAATAATACAAGTCCTTATGACCCCAGAGGCACTTCATTGGTGAGGCACTGCTACTTTATTAAAGTGGAATTCCATTCAGTATAAATATCCCCAATTTATGTCTTAAAAAAAATTAAAAAAAATTCTAATCTGGGCAGGAGTATTAGAAGATTTAATGCTAAAGCACCAGACTCAGAAGAAGGCTAAATAAGAGGGTCTACACGATTACAGTGGAACCTCAGCTTGCGAGTAATGCAGTTAACGAGCGTTTCGACCAACGAGCACTGTATTTCTAAAAATCCTAACTCGGTTTGCGAGTGTTGTCTCGCAAAACGATCAGGATTCAGGCCAAAAGCGGTGTGCAGTACCGCTTTTGGCCTGAGGTGGTGGGCGCCGGAGCCGAACAGTGCCAATCGTCGGCGCTTGGAAATGCACGGAAAGACCCGAGGACAGTTCGGCTGACCTTGGCAAACCTCGGAAAGGCTCGTGAATGGAGTCTTTCCGAGGTTTGCCTCTGGCCGCATGTGGCATTGCATCCCATTGAAGTCAATACGGAACAAATTATGTTCATTTCCATTGACTTCAATGGGAAAACTCGCTTTGATATGCAAGTACTTTGGATTACGAGCATACTCCTGCAACGAATTATGCTCGTAATCCGAGGTTCCACAGTATAATGATTTAAGAGTGAAAGCTTAGATTTTGTTTTTTTTTTTTGAGATGTGGTGAAATTGTTTTGGTCATCAGTGTCCTGCTGTTGAGGTTTTTCCTCACTTCCTGTCTTGGAGATGCAACAGAAAGTAAGTGAAGTTCCCATTTCAGGGCCTAAACCATAGTATGACGCTGGGTTCATACCTATGTGAATTGGATGAGGGTTTCTCCGCTAATCTAATTTGCATGACAGGAGATTGTGACCGGCTCTCTATGGAGAGAAACTTAGCAGATAGTTTAACTCTTTTCCCCTATATGCAAAAAAAAAAAAAGACAGATTTACAGCGTACATATACTTTGATCCCATTTGTGACAGTTCTTTTTAGGTGAACCTGTCAGAGATAACAAAGATTTGAAACAAATCATCAAATCCTTTTCTGCGTGAATAGGGAGCTCCCTTGATCTCAAGTGTCTGCTGAACTAGGAGGCCTAGACTTTAGCTCTGATTTAGAGCTCCATCACTTACCTCCACAAACAATTAAAAGGGCCCCAACAACCAGTATCATTGTTCTCAATAGTTTATGGCATGGGGTGTGGCCAACCTGGAGCTAAACTTAAAGTGGATGTAAACCTGATTCATGAAATTTGACCTAAGCACATATATCTGTAGTGTTTTCTTATCTCTCTCCAAAGCCCTGAGTCCTGTGTGTTTCTACTGTTTTGTTGCTCTGTTATCAGTATTGGAAGTACACTCTAATCCCTGCAAATCCCTTTGAGAGTTAGGAAATACATACTTGTGCAATGGGGTTGATTTACTAAAACTTGGGAATGCCAAAGCTGGTGCAACTGTGCATGGCAGCCAATCAACTTCTAACTTCAGCTTGTTCAATTAAGTTTTGACAAAAAAAAGAAAAAAAATTGAAGCTGATTGGTTTCTGTATACAATGTTTACAAATAATTTAGCATCCAAAGTACAATTGCAGATAAAGAAATTCTGTAATTTTGTGCATTCAACCAAAGCCCCCAGGAATTGCCTGGTGCATGATGGAGCACGTGACTTCCTCCCAGGATGCAGTGCTTGAGCTTGAGCAGCCAGTCTATTATGTAAGAAGGAGTATGATGTCATCAATTCTATTTAAAGTGGTTGTAAAGTAAAAAAAAGGTTAGTTCAGCAATCTCCCCCCGCTGAGCTGTTGTGTTATGATAGGGGGACCCCCCCCCACCAGAACACTCTGATACAGCACTCTCTGCCATTGGCCGGATGCTGGTTTTCCAGCATGCACGTCCGACAGAAGCCGTCCTAAGGTCTTCTGTCGGACAGACCGACATACACACGGGCCGAATGTCAGCCATTTTTTTTTTTGAACCAGCCGTTGTCTCTTGACATTCGGCCCATGTCTACAAGGCTTAAGTGAGTACAGTGGGGGGGGCTGAGATTTCTCTCTGATGAATGCAAGCTAGCAGGGGGGGGGGGGGGGGGTCACGAGTCTGCACAGCAGGGCTCTGCAAAAAAGGTATGTAGCATTATAATTTTAGAAAAAAACACACACTGTACTGAACAGGGACCTAAAACAGAGAGGATTAATACATGTTTCTTTACTTTACAAGCACTGGAGCAGCTGCAGGGAATAGAATTACACAGGCATTAGAGGGGAGGGGCGGAGAGGGGAGGGGAGGAAAAGAGAGGGGAGAGGTGGCGCATGGAGGAGATCAGCTTTCACACAGACTATAGAAGATAAAGGGAAAGAGGAAGGGTGAGCGGGGAAGATGCTGAGGAGAGAGCTGGATGACGGAGGCACATACAGTAAACTGACCATGCTATCAAAGATCAGCAGCCATGATAAACATGGTCAGTTTACAGAGGGGAATACAGGAAAAGGCAGGATCAGCCAGGTATTGTACAACATAGAAAGTGACAATTGACATGGCAAAAGCACTGTGATATATCTCGTGCCTTAAAGGGACAAGAGCATGTTTTTTTTAGGGTTACAACCACTTCAATACAGGGCATTTTCACCCTCTTCCTGCCCAGGCCAATTTTCAGTTTTCAGCGCTGTAGCTCTTTGAATGACAATTGCGCGGTCATGCAAAACTGTGCCCAAAAAGAGCTTTCCTTTGGTGGTATTTGATCACCTCTGCGTTTTTTATTTATTGTGCTATAAACAAAAGAAGAGTGACAAGTTTGAAAAAAACACAATATTTTTTACTTTTTGCTATAATAAATATCCCAATTTTAAAAAAACAAGACAAATGTTTTTCTCAGTTTGTATTCTTCTACATACTTTTGGTAAAAAAAACGCAATAAGCGTATACTAATTGGTTTGCGCAAACATTATAGCATCTAAAAGATGGGGATAGATTTATGGCATTTTTATTATTATTATTTTTTTTTATACTAGTAATGGCGACGATCTGCGATTTTTATTGTGACTGTGACATTGCGGCAGACATCTCAGGACACTTTTGACACTATTTTGGGACCATTCACATTTATACAGCGATCAGTGCTATAAAAATGCACTGATTACTGTATAAATGTCACTGGCAGGGGGTTAACACTAGGGGGCGATCAAGGGGTTAAATGTGTTACCTAGGGAGTGATTCTAACTGAAGGGGGAGGGGGCTCACAAGGGGAAGAGACTGATTGGTGTTCCTCTGTAGTGGGAACACACGATCGGTCTCCTCTGCCCTGACAGGACGTGGATCTGTGTGTTTACACACACAGATCCACGTCCCGGCTCTGTTACTGGCAATCGCGGGTGCCCGGACATCGGGCACGTGCATCGGCTCACGAGTGACGCGGTGGCGCGTGCACACCCCCTAGACGGCTGGGATGCCAAGGACGTTATATGACATCCACGCAGGATGGGAGATCCCTCCTGCGGACGTCATTTGACTATGGGCAGGGATGGAAATGGTTAAGCCTCAACACTATCTAACATGGAGCTTACACAAGGTTTGCACTCCCAACTCCAATGGAGCAGTGAGGAGCATAGCAAAAGGGAGTAAAAGTAGGACAGGGGAGGCTTTTAAGAGACTCTGGCACTTTGTGGCCATTCAGTATGTCTAAAAAAAAATATCTTTGAGGCTGGGTCCACAATTAATTAATTTAGGCATTTGCAAGATATTCCTGTTATTTTCAAAACATTGATATACTCAACAATTTTATTTTAGAAATCTTCATTACTCTTCAAAATTCATGCTAAGGAAGGGAGTAGGGGCGGAAGTGAGGGAGTTTGCATGTATTATTTACATCAGTCAAAGTGTTAATAATTGTAATATCTGGGGCACCTCTAAATAGGGATGCACCAATACCATTTTTTTTTTACAATGAGTACAAGTACATATACTTTTTTTTTAGTACTCGCCGATACCAATTACCGATACCTACCGCAACTGTTTTGTTTTAACTTCAGTTGTCAGCAATGGTACAAAGCATTGAAAATGTAGTTAAAAATTAAATAAATAGATTTTTTTTTTTATTTAGCTCTTTTTTAATGAGAAATGTGTAAATATATGTTAATATATATGTGTAAAAATATTCAATAACAAAGTAAACAAAAAAAAAAAGTTTTAATTGTTTTATCGTTTATAAAATAGATGTGAACAAAAGAAAAAAAGCAGGAAAATAATAATTAAATGGAGGAGAATAGGGAGTTAATTAAGGCTGATTAGAGTAAATTAAGGGTTATTAAGGGGTTAAACAGAGGAACATTTGTTCATCCCTTTGATCTGCAGATGAAGAAACAGAAATATACAAAAATAAACAATGTTTCTTTTTATTTTAGTGTTTCAGGGCTGAGCAATGTTGTTAACAAACATTGCTGGCTGCTTTTTTTTTTTGACTGCTCCAATTACCGGACTTCTTTAACACTGGGGAGACCCTCTGACAGCTCAAAGATCCGGGCTTGAAAGTATTGGTTTCAGGTATCGGTGCATTTGCATGAGTACCGATACTTGTGCAAATACTTGGCATCGGCACTGATACCGATACTAGTATCGGTGCAACCCTACCTCTAAATCAGGGTTCTTCAAACTATGGCCCTCCAGCTGTTGAGGAACTACACATCCCATGAGGCATTGTAAAACTCTGACATTCACAGACATGACTAGGCATGATGGGAATTGTAGTTCCTGAACAACTGGAGGACCATAGTTTGAAGACCCCTGCTCTAAATCAACATAGCATAAAAGTCCCCAGTCTTGCAATAATTGCCAACAAGCAACATCTGGATTTTTGGCACTTTTAAAAAAATAGTTGGCTTCATGGAAATGGAAAGTGATTTTTGAACCGCTTTCCGGCCGCCTAACGCCGATATACGTCGGCAAAATGGCACGGGCAGGCAAAATCACGTACCTGTACGTGATCGTGCATGTGCCTGCCTGTGAGTCGCGCGCGCGCCGCATGCGGCGCGCTCGCGACCCGGTCGGGAGATCCGTGACCCCGGCCGCGGGACCAGCGGACCCGATCGCCGCTGGTGTCCCGCGATCGGGTTACGGAGCTGAAGAACGGGGAGAGGTTTGTGTAAACAAACCTCTCCCCGCGCTTCCTACACTGACTGTCAGTGATCAGCTGTTCCCGGGTCATCGGGAAAGCCGATCAATGGTGTCAGACGTACAGCCACGCCCCCCTACTGTAAAATAAACACAACACGTCACACTGACTCCTCCCCGCCCCCTAGTGGTTAACTCCTTCACTGCAACTGTCATTTACATAGGAATCAGTGCTATTTAAATAGCACTGATTTCTCTATAAATGACAAATGTCCCAAAAATGTGTCAAAAATGTCCGATGTGTCCGCCATAATGTCGCAGTCACAATAAAAATCGCTGATTGCCGCCATTACTAGTAAAAAAAAAAATATTAATAAAAATGCTATAAAACTATCCCCTATTTTGTAAATGCTATAACTTTTGCGCAAACCAATCAATAATCGCTAATTGCGATTTTTTTTACCAAAAATATGTAGAAGAATATGTATCGGCCGAAACTGAGGAAAAAAAAAGTTTTTTTATATATTTTTGGGGGATAGTTATTATAGCAAAAAGTAAAAAATATAGCATTTTTTTCAAAATTGTCGCTCTATTTTTGTTTATAGCGCAAAAAATAAAAACCGCAGGGGCGATCAAATACCACCAAAATAAAGCTCTATTTGTGGGAAAAAAAGGACGCCAATTTTGTTTGGTAGCCACGTCGCACGACCGCGCAATTGTCAGTTAAAGCGACGCAGTGCCGAATCGCAAAAAGGGGCCTGGTCCTTTGGCTGCCAATTGGTTAATAATAATAAACTACAAAATGACAAAGTTGCAGTTTATGTATTTCAATATTCCTTTAAAGTGGGGTGCCCCCTAAAAAAAATGTTTTAAAAGTCAGCAGATACAAATACTGCAGCTGCTGACTTTTAATAATCGGACACTTACCTGTCCCAGGGTCCAGCGATGCGGGGGAACGAAGCCCCCCCCCCTCATTCCCTGCTCCGCTTGCGGCGCGTACCGTGATACGCCTCGCAGTCATCTGGGACACGTGACAGGTCCCAGATGACTGTGCGGTGCCGAGGGGAAGTGATGTCGGTGCCCAGGCACTGAAGGTGGCAGACTATGAGGGACCCCCTAGCAACAGGCATTTAGAGGTGAGTAAAAACTATTTTTTCCAATTATTTTTTTTTCTTTTTTTTATGATTTTTAAGCTATTTTTTTTTTTGGGTGGAAACACCACTTTAAGAGAGTAAGAAGACTGAAAAAACAATGTATTGTACATACTACAGGAAAACCTGTCTTTTTCTTTTTGGCATGTGAAGCCTAGGTTAAGTAAGTTCCTAAAGGCGACCATGCCACCGGCACGTATGTCAACAGCAAGAGCAAATATGTTCAGTGTTCCCAAAGAAAGATATAGAGATGACCTGTGTTACAGTTTGCTCAACTTTATCAGCAGCTGTAAACTAAGCTGTTAAATTGTCTGTCATTCCTATTAACTGCAAATAATCTGATCTGTGTTTGCCGCCGTTATGAAAAAGCTCATTGTCCCAGATAGGACACAGAACTCTTGTTTGATTGCTAAGAAATTTTTTCCCATTTTCATAACAGGGCAAAAAACAAACATAAGAAGGCTATTATGCTTTTATAGTGTGTGAAAGTAGGTCTAGGAATCATGATAATAAAATAAAATCATGTTAATAAAAAAAAAAAACCTTGTGTCATTGATCTGGTAACTGGGAAATACAAATTGGGATTTGTTCAGTGACTGGAACTAAGATGCATATCAAATTCGCATGGGCACGTAGTTGTGCACTTGGTGCCAGGCTCTTCTTGACTTTTTGCCCAATAAGAGTTTTACATGGCTGTTATCTAGTGGGCAGATTATTTTTGGAAATAGTTTTGACATGGATCACATGTTCACACAATTAAAATCTTACTGGGATTTGTGATGCTCTATGTTGGAAACAGGAAAGTTAAGTTTACTCATAAGCAAACTGATATTATTCTTGTTTGTGTTGGTACTTATAAAATATTTTGTATTTAGGTTTGTAATCTCTATATTAAAAGGTACACTTATAAATAAATATTTTAAAATTATTTTAAAAATATAAAAATGTATAAAAAAAAACACCCTTTTAACCACTTTAGCCCCGGACCAATTGGCAGCCAAAGGACCAGGCCCCTTTTTGCGATTCGGCACTGCGTCGCTTTAACTGACAATTGCGCTGTCGTGCGACGTGGCTCCCAAACAAAATTAACGTCCTTTTTTTCCCACAAATAGAGCTTTCTTTTGGTGGTATTTTATCGCCCCTGCGGTTTTTAATTTTTGCGCTATAAACAAAAATAAAGCGACAATTTTGAAAACAATGCAATATTTTTTGCTTTTTGCTATAATAAATAACCCCAAAAAATATATAAAAAAACGTTTTTTTTCCTCAGTTTAGGCCGATACGTATTCTTCTACATATTTTTGGTAAAAAAAATCGCAATTAGCGATTATTGATTGGTTTGCAGAAAAGTTATAGCGTTTACAAAATATGGGATAGTTTTATAGCATTTTTATTAATATTTTTTTTTTTACTAGTAATGGCGGCAATCAGCGATTTTTATTGTGACTCTGACATTATGGCGGACACATCGGACATTTTTGACACATTTTTGGGACCATTGTCATTTATACAGCAATCAATGCTATTTAAATGCATTGATTCCTGTATAAATGACAGTTGTAGTGAAAGAGTTAACCACTAGGAGGAGGGGAGTGGTTATGGTCTGTGACGTGTGTGTGTTTTTACACATTAGGGGGCGGGGCTGACGTCTGACATCATTGATCGGCTTTCCCGGTGACCGTGAACAGCCGATCAATGACAGGCAGAGTAGGAAGCGCGGGGAGAGGTTTGTTTACACAGACCCCTCCCCGTTCTTCAGCTCTGTGACCCGATCGCGGGACACCAGCGGCGATCGGGTCCGCTGGTCCCGCGGCCGGGGTCACGGAGCTCCCGACCCGGTCGCGAGCTGGCGGCGCTGGGGGCGCGCGTGCAACCCACGGGCAGGCATTTAAAGGGCCACGTACAGGTACGTGATTTTGCCTGCTCGTGCCATTCTGCCGCAGTATATCTGCGTGAGGCGGTCGGGAAGCGGTTAATATACTGTAAGTAGTTTTAAGAGTTTGGACCCAATAGGGTTCTCTCCTGCCTGTCACAAAGTTAGAGTAAGAGACGAATCAGAAATGGGGTTAGGTTATGGGTAGAATGATGTTGCCCTTTTCAGCTATTAACCACTTCAGCCCCGGTTGCTGAATGACCAGGCCATTTTTTGCGATTCGGCACCGCGTCGCTTTTCCCTGTTCTGCCTAGAAACATGACTGGGGTCGACTGCTCCCTCTCATCGGGAGCAGTGATCTCTGTCATGTTGTAGTGAGCCCATCCCCCCACAGTTAGAACACACTGAGGGAACACAGTTAGCCCCCTGATTGCCCCATAGTGTTTAACCCCTTCCCTGCCACTGTCATTTACACAGTAATCAGTGCATTTTTATAGCACTGATCTCTGTATAAATGTCACTGGTCCCAAAATAGTGTCAAAAGTGTCCGATGTGTCTGCCACAATGTCGCAGTCATGATAAAAAATCACAGATCGCCGCTATTACTAATAAAAAAAAATTATAATAAAAATGCCATAAATTTTTCCACTATTATTTAGACGCTATAACTTTTGCGCAAACCAATCAATATATGCTTATTGTGATTTTTGTTACCAAAAATATGTAGAATAATATATATCGGCCTAAACTGGTGAAGAAATTTCTTTTTATATATATTTTTTTGGGCTATTTATATAGCAAAAAGTAAAAAAATATAGTTTTTTTTCAAAATTTCGCAATCTTTTTGTTTATAGCACAAAAAATAAAAAACGCAGAATTGATCAAATACTACCAAAAGAAAGCTCTATTTGTGGGAAAAAAAGGACGTCAATTTTGTTTGGATACAACGTCGCATGACCGCGCAATTTTCAGTTAAATCAACGCAGTGCCGTATCGCAAAAAATGCTCTGGTCAGGAAGGGGGGTAAATCCTTCCGGGGCTGAAGTGGTTAAGGAGCAGTAGTGAGCTTTAGATGCATTGGTTACCTGCCTCAAGGGATTTTTCCAGTTCCACTTTAATTTATTAACAAGTAACTCACAAACACTGCTGTTGAATATCATGCCATTTGCTTTAATATGAAGTTGTGTAAAAGAATCCATAGAAGAACGACAATGGAACGTAGGAACAAGTGGAATTCTGAGAGAGCACAAAAAGTCATTATATTACATCTGCTGTGGGAGAAAAGGACTCAGCAAAACAGCATCAATATGATTTCATTCAAGCGGCCTCTGAAACCACAAAACAAATGGTTAGGCTTGGGGCGATTATTTTCCCCATTTCTAAATTCCCGTTTACTGGATTGCCATATATTCTTAGATGTACAATGTGCGCACTTTCCATGTTCAACATTTAACAACATCTTTGTTGCAGATTGAAAGCTCTGGGAATTCTTGTCAAGGTGGATTGAGAGGTAGGCAGTGTAATTCCGCGGATGGCAAAAGCTGCACCAAGCAAAGCTTGAAGTGTTCTGGCTTTAAAGGGTTAATTCCCAAGTGCCTATTGTTACACACAGAGATAGTGATGTGTCATGAGGACAAACACTGCAGTTTTGATTACTGAAGCCCCCCCCCCCCCCGATTCCCTCGTGAAGACTGAGGAGGAGAATAAATTCAATACCTTCGCCTTCTCCCCATCCTTTGTAACCAGATTTCCTTCCTCATTCTTTATGGGGCCAATATGGTCTGTCCTCCCTTTTTTACTGTTTATATACTGTTTTTTTGCTCTCCTCCGCTATGTGTCTTTTGTGTTTCATCTTAGCCGCCCTAATTGCACCCTTACATATCTTGTTACATTCTTTGTAAAGTCGAAATGCTGATGATGATCCCTCAGCCTTGTTATTTTTTTAAGGCCTTCTCCTCTGCTTTTATATGCATTTTTACATTGGAGGTAAGCCATCCAGGACTTTTGTTCGCTCTTTTAAATGTATTTCCCTCTGGGATGCACTGGCTAATTCCCTTATTTAAAATGCTCTAAAAGCAAACCCAAATTCTTTTGATCGGTACTCACCTCTCCCCCGGCTTCCGGGTCTTCAGGGAGTTCCGTCAGAGATCCGGTAACGTCACGGACATCGACGTCACCGGACTCCTCCCCCCTTCCCCAAGTGCCTCCGTCTGTTAACGAAAGGGAAGGGGGAGTGACGTTGAAGTTCTGATTGAACGTAACGCGTACGGGAGAGGAGTAGCATGATGTCACTCGCTGCTGCCCTACGCAGCTAACACAATTGTCGGCTTTACATGCTGTGTTTTTATCATCTTTATGTGAGTAATTTGTGTTTGAACACAAAAATGTAATCTTTTACTTAAGCGGTGAGCACTTAGATCTTTTCTTTCTACCCATGACCTGGCATCCTTGCTGTGAGAAGTTTATGGTCCGTGTTAACCCTTTTGATACCCGCTTGCATGACCACCTGTTTGCACAGGGGTCCATGCCATAAGGTGAGAGTGATTAGTTAGACTGGAGGTGGAGATATTGTCATGATTCTGTGGCGAAAAAAAAATGACTTACGTCAGTGCTACAGTTTGAATTTAAAATGTATTTGTGTGAACTGTGAAGTTAAGTCATGGATTGTGGAAACTAACCAGTGTTGGGTGATTGTATATAGTGTATACCACATTTACCACTGACTAATGCAGAGTTGCAATGCAAGGAGATCAGCTAAAGTTGGATCTGTTCGTGCGTTATAATTAATCGAAATGAATCGATTATAAAAAAACACGAAAATTTTAATCAGTAACAGCCCTACTTTTTATACAATGCAGAGGATTAACCCCTTCGGTTCCACAGGTTCCAAGCATGTTTTACTACATATACAGACTAATTTTACTGTTGTGGTTTAGTAAAACTTTAACGCCATAGACTGCAGTAAGTGATAAAGACCATTGCACCCCGGTGTGAATTGACCCCTATAGTATTTGCGTATTCTTAACAAGCAGTAACAGAGCTTTAGTTACACTTTAAGAGATTTAGGTCCTAGGGTCTCCTAGTATAAACCATTGGTGGTGCTATATTGTTATCAAGGAATGAATACACCAATAATGAATTGAACAACAGATGGATATGTGTATGAATATATGTATATTTTTTTCCCTAGCTATCTGGATGTAAATGAAGAGCAGAAAATGTCATATTTATTATGTGTTCTCTACCTTGTCCTTGTTGACACCAGAGATTCTACTGTCCAAACATTTATTATCCAGCATTTCAGCTGGCAAGATTACCCAGAATTCCATTTTCGCGGCAGCGACCTGCTCACTTTCACCCAGAAACTCAATGCCTCTGAGCAAGCTGATAAGTGTTACACAGATTGTCCTAATATTATTCCAGCACCATCTGAATTTATTTAAATACATGATACAGACCTCCATAAACACAGCTGCATGCAGGCGGCTCAATTGGCGATATTTTAGGAAGTGGCTCTGCTGTAATAGAAGCTATTCTGGATACAAATTCTTGAGCACCATGTGTTTGCATTAGAAGACCTGAAAGACTCATTCTAGAAGACAGGTAGAAGCTCTGGGGAATTGCACAGGTTTAATTATATTTAGAGGAAGTATGAAAGAATATTAAAGCTGAATTCCGATGTGGGTTTTTTTTTCTTTACACGCACATGAAATGTAATGGCATCCCAGTCTTGGTAGACAAAAGAGAAAATGCCCCCAGGGATTTTACGGGTGGGGATTCAATGGATATTAACGGCTTCCCTACCGGCGCACGACGATGTACATCGACAGAATGGCACGGACAGGCAAACGGGCGTATAGGTACGTCCCCTTTAAGATTGCCGCCGTGCCATCGAGCACGCCGGTCGGGACCCCTTTGAGTCCGGTCGCGGGTCCTGCGGACTTGATCGACGCGGGCATACCCGCGATCGTCTCACGGGATGGCTGAACAGGGAGATGCAGAAGTAAACAGCATCTCCCCGTTCTGCCTAGCAACTAGTGACACTGATCTCTGCTCCCTGTGATTGGAGCAGAGATCAGTGTTCACTAGATCACAGCCACGCCCCCCCACAGTTAGTAACACGCCTCTAGGAACACTTAACCCCTACACTGCCACCTAGTGGTTAACCCCTTCACTGCCAGTGTCATTTACACAGGAATCAGTGCATTTAAATAGCACTGATTGCTGTATAAATGACAATGGTCCCAAAAATGTGTCAAAAATGTCCGATGTGTCCGCCATAATGTCGCAGTCACAATAAAAATCGCTGATCGCCGTCATTACTAGTAAAAAAAAAATGATTAATAAAAATGCTATAAAACTATCACCTATTTCGTAAACGCTATAACTTCTGAGCAAACCAATCAATAATCGCTTATTGGGATTTTTTTTACCAAATATGTAGAAGAATATGTATCGACCTGAACTGAGGAAAAAATTATTTTTTATATATTTTTGGGGGATATTTATTATAGCAAAAAGTGAAAAATAATGTGTTTTTTTCAAAATTGTCGCTCATTTTTTGTTTATAGCGCAAAAAATAAAAACTGCAGGGGCGATCAAATACCACCAAAAGAAAGCTCTATTTGTGGGAAAAAAAGGACGTCAATTTTGTTTGGGAACCACGTAGCTCGACCGCGCAATTGTCAGTTAAAGCGATGCAGTGCCGAATCGCAAAAAGGGGTCTGGTCTTAAGCCAGCAAAATGGTCCGGTCTGAAAGTGGTTAACCAAGATATTGGTTAATATCCATTGAACCCCCACCTGTAAAATCCCTGGGGGCATTTTCTCTTTTGTCTTCCATATATCTGGGATGTGGTGTGGGTCTGTATATTGTTGGTAGGTTTCCCCATTTTTCTTTTGTCCCAGTCTTGGTAGGGTTTAATATTGAGTTGGCCCCCCCTTTGCAGCTATAATGTACACACAATCGGAAATTCCGCCAGCAAAAGACTGATGTGAGCTTTTGGTCAGAAAATGCGACCGTGTGTATGCTCGGACTTTTGCTGGCGGAATTTCGGCCAGCAAAAGATTGAGAGCATGTTCTCAATTTTTTACAACAGAAAAAGTTTCTATCTGAAACTCCAATCGTCTGTGGCAATTCCGACGCGCAAAATTCTGGCACATGCTCGGAAACAATTTGACGCATGCTCGGAAGCATTGAACTTAATTTCCGCGGCTCGTCGTAGTGTTGTACGTCACTGCGTTCTTGACAGTCGGAATTTGGTGTGACCGTGTAGGCAACACAAGCTTGAGCGTAATTCCGTTGGAATTCCAAAAAAACATCCAAGGCTTTTCCGACGAGAATTCCGATCGTTTGTACGCGGCATAACAGCTTCAACTCTTCTGGGAAGGCTGTCCACAAGGTTTAGGAGGAATATTTGACCATTCTTTCAGAAGCGCATTTGTGAGGTTAGCCACTGATGTGGACAAAAAAATCCCGGCTCGCAGGCTGTGCTCTAATTCATCCCAAAGGTGTTCTATCGGGTTGAGGTGAGGACAGTCAAAATCCTCCACCCCAAACTCGCTCATCCATGTCTTTATGAACCTTGCTTTGTACATTGGTACAAGTCATTTGGTGGAGGGGGGATTATGATGTGGGGTTGTTTTTCAGGGGTTGGGCTTGGCCTCTTAGTTCCAACAAAGGGAATTCTTAAGGCGTCAGCATACCAAGACATTTTGGACAATTTTATGCTCCCAACTATGTGAGAAAAGTTTAGAGATGGCCTCTTCCTGTTCCAACATGACTGCGCACCAGTGCACAAAGCAAGGTCCATAAAGACATGGATGAGCGAGTTTGGGGTGGAGGAACTTGACTGGCTTGCACAGAGTCCTGACCTCAACCTGATAGAAGACCTATAGAGATTAATTAGAGCGAAGACTGCGAGACAGGCCTTCTCGTCCACATCAGTGCCTGACCTCCCAAATGCGCTTCTGGAAGAATGGTCAAGCATTCCCATAGACACACTCCTAATTCTTGTGAAGAGCCTTCCCAGAAGAGTTGAAGCTGAACTCAATATTGAACCCTACGGACTAAGACTGGGATGCCATTAAAGTTCATGTGCGTGTAAAGGCAGCCCTCCCCGTTACTTTTGGTAATATAGTGTATGTATATGTCATACCTGACCGATCGCTGTGGAAATAAAGAACTGCTGTAGTAGATGTCTTGAGTAGTCCTCAATGTCTTCCAGGTCCCATGCCAAGTGGCTGCCCTGCTGCACAGTAACCCAAGGAAGTTGCTCTCTCTGTGTACATGTGCCATACAAAGAACAGTTTTCTTAATAAAAGCAAAGTATTTTCTGATTGGATGAAGTGCAGGGGAGGGGTGGTTTTGGTGATGTCATGATGTCCACATCATCCAATCATAGAAAGCCTTGAATTCATTGAGAAAAATACAAGGTGTTCTCCGAATGGCTCTCGTGGCAAGTAAGTGACTCCATGTGGCTATCTTGGAGCACATCGGCTGCTCGGTATGGGATCTAGAAGACAGAGAGGATCACTGTAGTAGCTGTGACTGCTACAGTGATTCTCTACTTCCATATGGATCAGCCAGGAAGGGAATATACATACATACATACTGTACATTGGTCCAGACTGGACCAATGTAACTACAGTATGCATAAAAAAATCCATACCAGGAATTCACCTTTAGTCTAGGTTCACACTATGCTGGTTTTCCTGCACCCGCATTTGCGTGGGTACAGCAACCCATTGATTTGACCTGCTGGAAATGCCGGAAAAGGGCCCTGAACCTTTTATAAAACCACAGCCACAGAGAAACAGCATATGTGTTTCCCAGTACAGCGAAAACGCGCCACAATTTCCAATGTGTGGGTATGCCATTAGGAATTAATGGCATCTTTGCGTGTCTACTAACGGCAAAGTGTTGCTGTGGGTGAGGGAGAGCATGCGATTTATGCACAGTTCTGCACCCACGAAGATGCGATCTGGAAGCAAAGCTAGTCTAAGCTTTCTTTTAGTGGTATTTGATCACCTCTGCGGTATTTATTTTTTGCGCTATAAACAAAAAAAGAGCGACAATTTTGAAAAAAAAAACACAATATTTTGTACCTTTTGCTATAATAAATATCCTCATTTAAAAAAAAAAAAAAAGCTAATTTCTTCTCAGTTTAAGCCAATATGTATTCTTCTACATATTTTTGGTAATAAAAATCGCAATAAGCCAATATTAATTGGTTTGCGCAAAAGTCATAGCGTCTTCAAAATAGTGGATAGATTTACAGCATTTTTATTATTATTATTTTTTTACTAGTAATGGCGGTGATCTGCGATTTTTATCGGGACTGCGACATTATGGCGGACACATCGGACACTTTTGAAAAAATTTTGGGACCATTAGCATTAATACAGCGATCAGTGCTATAAAAATGCACTGATTACTATAAAAATGTCACTGGCAGGGAAGTGGTTAATACTACGGGCGATCAAGGGGTTAACTTTGTTCCCTGACTGTGTGTTCTAACTGTAGGTGGAGGGGACTGATTAGGGGAGATGCAGATTGCTGTTCATACTTTGTATGCACAGATGATCAGTCTCTTCTCCCCTCAGAGAACCAGGATCTTTACACACACAGATCCCGGTTCTCGGTGTGTCACGAGCGATCGCGGGAGCCCGGTGTCCATCGCGACCGCCGAGCACGCGCATCAGCTCCAGGGGCGAGCAGCAGGCGCGCGCCCCTAGTGGTCACAGGGGGAAGCGACGTTACATAACATTGTTTCGCCCAGCGGTGCCATTCTGCCCACAGTGGAGGCTTGTCGGCAAGTGGTTAAAAAAATCTCCTAATTCTCAGCTCAGTTTTAGGGAAATAAAACCTTTCAGCAGATTTTTTACTGATAGGACACTGCAGTGGAACTACGACTCTTTTTTGCAATTAAAAGTCCTTATTAGCCTATATCAGCTGCTTATATGAAGAGGCTGTGCAGCCACGTTAAATACTATGTCAGCTCATGTGTTGAACACTGTAGCCCTTCTGGATAAAGTAATTTTTATGTTTTAATGGCCTTTTAAAAATATACTCTGTCAAAACAGCTAAACTCAGCCTAAGTGACATGTTCCCTTTAAGCAATGTAGGCCCACCATCTCCTTGAAGAAGTATATTCTATCATTAGCTGCTATCTAGAATTGACAGCGCAGTAATTTGAACTGTGCCTCCCAAGGGCCTACTCCTTTACTTCCTGCTCAAGGAATAAGGTGTGTATTGATTAGATATCACACTGTAATTGGGCTCCTGTCTTGCCGATGTATGATGGAAATGACAGGAAACACATACCCTGTTGCTTCTTGTAAATAGTCCATTTGAACAAAATGGTTTGTAAGCTTTTACGTCCTTATCAATGTAATATTTTTATGTGATTTAGAACAATTATAGCGAGAGCAACAGCACAGGCTGACAATATTGCAGTAATAATGGTAGCAGCTATGTCAAGACACGTTAGTTGATTCAGAAGTCCCCGGTTATCTAATGCCAATCATACAGCTGTGTAGTATCGTGGAGGTAGCAGAGGGCGAGGTTTTGGTGGTGCAGCGAATGACAGTGACATATCCCTCAAAGCATGGAGGAGCATCACTGATGATCACTGGTGCTCTACCTAGTACTAAGTGATGGTACACTTTCAATTACAGTTTAGTGACTTGGAAAGTATTATCAAAGGTAGACAGGTGTGTAGGCACTACATCCTTTCCACATAACAGAATTACTATTTTTTGGATGTCATCCTGAGTGCCGACCATCCCTCTCCATTATCAAAGGTAGGGTTGCCACCTTTTTCTGGGAAAAAATGCTGACCTCATTAAAGAGAAGGAGAGCCCCTAACGGGGAAGGGATGGGACTTTCTGGGTGCTATACATATACTCATCAACAACAGTTATAAAAATAAGAAGAATATTTTATTTTGACACAAATACATGAAAGAAAGGAGGTATATAAAAATACATTTCTTCCATACAACAAAATACCACACCTATTGTTCTACATGTTTCGCCTTAAGCCTTAAGAAAGTCCCATCCATTCCCCGTTAGAGGCTCTCCTTCTCTTTTCAATATAAAGGGATGTTGGTGTCAGTTGAATAATCTTGGGCATTGACCACTTCAAATTCTCTGACCTTATGATAAGGTGACCAGATTTTAAAAATGAAATCCAGGGACACCCTACTGACCATACTTGCTCTTATTGGGGGGTGGAGTAGGGGTTGGAGAATATGGCAGCATGCGAAGCACACCACACTAAGCCCCCGTACACACGGTCGGAAATTACGACCACAAAATCCGTCAGATTTTTTCCGACGGATTTTGTCCGACACTGGTGTTGCATACACACGGTCGGATAAAGTTGTCGGAAAATGTATTCGTTCGTTGCTTACGACGGTACTATGTAGAGGCTAGTAGCCAATAGCTTTGGTCTCGTAACTTGATCTGAGCATGCGTGGCACTTTGTCCATCAGAATTTTCGACACACGATCGGAAAAAGTCCAATCGGATTTTGCTGTCAGAAAATTTGAGATCCTAGCAGAAAAAGTCAGACGGAGCCCACACACGGGTGGATTTTCCGACAACATGGTCTGACCGTGTTTACGGGGCATAAATGTTGGATGTGACCAAATTGTGCAAACAGTGTGTAGGCAGTTGCAGTCTACTTTCTCATCAGCAGGTGGTGCTCACCATAGCCGTCCTGTTGCTGGAGAGGGAGTCATGAGGAACAAGATTTCTCTATGGTTTCCTGGGTCACTGGGGAAGCTATCTGATTGGATGCTGCTGCCCTACGTGACTCAAGCAGCTATCCTGGACTCTATTTACTACTAGATTTTAGTTAGGGGTATCAGAGTAAAGGGGGCTGTATACAAATGGATGCCACACTTTTCAAATATTTATTTGTAAAAAAAATTGAAAACCATTTATCATTTTCCTTCCACTTCACAATTATGTACCACTTTGTGTTGGTCTATCACAAAAAATCCCCAAATTTTTTTGTAACATGACAAAATGTGTAAATTTTCAAAGGGTATGAATACTTTTTCAAGGCACTGTACATTGTATAGTATACACTAGACATGTGCATTCGTTTTCGTCCGAATGCATTTTTGTCCGAATTTCAGGTATTTTCGTTATCGTTTTAACAAACCATAACGAAAGTGCAGAATCCGAAAAACGAAAGATCCGACATAAACAAATGCTTTATTTTCGTTGTGACAACAGTTCGATATAGATAGGAGATTCAACGCTGACAATAACAATCTGTGTCCATTGAACCTGTGGTCGAATGTGCCTAAACTTAACTCTATTAGTCCAAGATTATTCTACATAGAGAGAAAAGATTCGACATAGAGAGGAAAGATTCGACGTAGAAAGGAAAGATTGCTGCTGGAATTGGGTGGAATTGCAGCTAAACTATACAGAGTCATACAGTTTAGCTGCTCCGTCGAATCTTCTTTGAACATTCGACAGACACCATAAGCCTTCAATGACAGATTCGACCTTAATTCATTAGAATTTTCGGACGAATGCAATTTTTAACGAAAAACTAAATAAATAAAAACGAATTTCGGGAGTAACTAAATAAATTTATTTTGCGGACGAAAACGAAATTCCGAAACGAAATATTTCAGTGTGCACATGTCTAGTATACACATGCTGAATATAAACACAGCAGTCTTTACATTGTGCTGGGCACATCATGACAGCTTTTAAAATATGGGGAACAAAAATGCAAAGGTAAGTTGATGAGGTTGGTGAGTTTATAACAGGTAGCACTACCCCCACAAGAGCCTCTGAGTTGTGTCCCAGGTTCTTCCCTCACTAGTGCAGTGGCAGCCAGGCAAACAGCAACATTCAGTCCTCCGGCTCAGAAAACTGTCTAGGGTTTGCCTTTTTTAAAGTTTATTGCAGAATAACTTGGATGGGATTTAGGGAAGCTGTAGGATACTCCACAATACTGAACGGGAATGTGAGGACACTCTTACCTTTGCTGCTACTTCTACTTCAGTAATGTTCCAGACCAAGCAAGCTTTAAAACTAGAGCACCAGGGGTTAAAAACCACAACACTCACTGGGATTCTTCTCTTTTCGATCTGTGCTTACAGTGTCCCCAAGACTTGGATGTCTCCCCCAGACTCAGAAAGACAATCTCTTCTGTGGAGCTTCTAGACCAGATTCTCAGTGAACCCCCTAGTTTTAGCTCCCAAAGAACTTGTAACAGAATAGGCTCCTCAGCTAGACACAGCTGGGGCCTTGGTAAGACAGGCAGAACCTTCAGCAGGATGACCAGAAGGGCAGCAAACCTTCTGGCTGGGAATCTCTCCTGCTCTCTGGGGCTCCAAACTATTTATGCACTACCCAACCACCACTGGACACACCTTCCCAGGGATTGGCTGGAGCTGCATAAAGATTCAGGCTGCTTAGTTGACTCTCTCACCTACTATATTCTGTAAGTCTCCAGAAGACGGGGGAAGCAACGAAACGTGCAGCCTGCATCAATCGCATTCTGCCCTGCACATAACTAAATTTGCCTAACAAATCCTAGCAACCTGTGACAGACCCAACCAGGACAGAGGTTTTTGGATTAGACTGCAGGGTAGCCTTTTGCCTACTGACTATGGGTCCTGGCTTTTTAGGGGGCTCTATTCTTGAGTTGTGTGTCTGGAGGACCCTTGGAGTGGTCTTGCTTCAGGATTCAGGTCCATGTCTCCTAGAAACACACAGGCTCTGGGAATCTAGGACCAGGATACACATTTCTGGAGCCTATGTGCCCAAACCAGCAATGACTGCTATAGACTGTAAGACTCAGAGCAGATGTTCATATAATTAGCTCAAACCAACCTGATACTGGGGTCTCCTGCTAGTGTCTTTGTACCATTGTGTGCTTCCTAGGTGTGAATCCCCATAATTAATTGAGTCAACTATTGTTTCTGTCTGTCTACTCATCTCTTGGAGATGTGATTAATATTGTGTACACTGTACCTTGTTATCGAACCATTGTGGGATGTTTATGCTTATAATATTGTGTAATATACTTTGTGTATCCAGGGCTGTGGGCTTGATTCTGAACGGTCTGGGCACCTAGGTTTCTTTAAGTGACTAGTTGTTTAATTAGCTAATGTTTATGTTTATGTTGGCTGTTCCTTAGCTATGTTAGGTATATTCCTGTTTACAGTTTGCATTGTATACAGTTTGAATTGTATACAGTTTGCATTGTATATGATAATGTGATCAGGCTCACCTGATCTTGTGTTCTATATATTCTGAGTGAAGTTTCAATAAAGAGTTCCAGTTTGCACCTAAGCTAGTGTCGTCTAGAACTTGGGTGCTCAACTATAATACCAGGTTCCTGAGTCCAGACTGCAGGAAGCTGTATCTTAACGGCCTATCTGGGAGGGTGCTACAATAACAAAATTATTGGGCATCCCTGGATAAAAAGTTGACCCCATATAACCGGAAGTACCTGAACAAGTATCCTTATGGCAGGATCACCAGGTTACAATTTGAATGATTTAAAAAGGATTTTTTTTTAGATTTAAAAATATGGTAAGTGACACTAATTTATATCCTTATTCTCCAAAATTAACCCATACACATCTAATACTTAATGGCCCTGTAATGTAATTTTCATTAAATAGGTTCTTACTGTTCTGCCTCCTTGTAATGTCCTCTAGTCTGTAGGCTCCCAAACCTCACGTGTATTAGTTGTGGTCACATGCATTACTTTATGCATACTTCAAATACCATAGTCCATAGTCCTTAGTACTAGGGATGAGCCGAACACCCCGGTGTTCGGTTCGAACCAGAACCTTCGAACGGACCGAAAGTTCGCGCGAATTTTCGAACCCTATACGTTATAATGGACGCGAACGTTCGAAATCAAAAGTGCTAATTACTTCGGCCAATATGCATGTTAATGTCATAAAACAGGTTTGGGGACCCGGGTCCTGCCCCAGGGGACATATATCAATGCAAAAAGAACTTTTAAAAACTAACGTTTTTTCGGGAGCAGTCTTTTTAATGATGCATAAAGTGAAAAAAAAAAAGTGACATTTTCCTTTAAATATGGTACCTGGGGGGTGTCCAAAGTATGCCTGTGAAGTGGCATGTGTTTCCCGTGTTTAGAACTGTCCTTGCACAAAATGACATTTGTAAAGGTAAAAAAAAGAAGCCATTTAAAACACTTGCGGCTTTAGGTTTGATCTTAAGTAGAATCTGAACAGGTACATTATGAAGTGTAGCTCCATCCCAAAAAAATCTATTTTTAAGCTTTTTGGAGAACATAGGGAGGGGTTATCACCCTGTAACATTTGCTGTCTTTGCACTTCTGTTCAGAACATGTCACCTCACTTTCCGTCACAATGACAAATGTTTTTGGAAAAGTGGGTTTTAATTGAAACAAGGATTGGTGATAAAGTATCAGTAGAGAGGAGATACCTTTTTCCCAAATTAAATCTAACAGGATAGAATTTCCTTCCTAGGGGTAGATTCCTCTCACTTCCTGTTTTCTCTTTCCATTTGCAAGTAGGAGTCGTTTGTAAGTTGGATGTTTGAAAGTAGGGGCCTGGCGTATATACTCTGCAGAAATTTGCCTATTAGATGTTGGTGTAGCCACAAGACTGGTGGGCACAGGAATGGGCCCTGCTGTGAGATAATAGATCAAGATTTGTAATTGCATGCACTGTTGAACAGGGCAGAAAAATTGGGGGTGGTGGCGGACGGTTTTGCCACAAGACTGTAAGCTCTCACAGTTACTCTTGGTGGGCGCAGGAATGGGCCCTGCTGTGAGTTTATTAGATCAAGATTTGTAATTGCAAGCACCTGATGAACAGGGCAGAAAAATTGGGCCTTTGGCGGTGGTGGTGGACGGTGTTGCCACAAGACTGTAGGCCTCATAGTTACTCTTGGTGGGCGCAGGAATGGCCCTGCTGTGTGTTATTAGATCAAGATTTGTAATTGCAAGCACCTGATGGAACAGGGCAGAAAAATTGGGCCTTTGGCGGTGGTGGTGGACGGTGTTGCCACAAGACTGCAGGCCCTCATAGTTACTCTTGGTGGGCGCAGGTATGGGCCCTGCTGTGAACTATTAGATCAAGATTTGTAATTACCCGCCCCTGTTAAACAGGGGCTGTAAAAATTGTGCCTTAGGCACTGGTGCTGGTGCCACAACACTGCAACCCCTCACAGAGACTGTACTTGGAGCACAGCAGTCACACGTGTTGCGAAGCATTTTTTTAAAAAAATGTGTAAGTACACGCCACTGTTAAACAGGGGCTGAAAAATTGTGCCTTAGGCACTGGTGCTGTGCCACAACACTGCAACCCGGCCCTCACTGATACTGTACTTGGAGCACAGCAGTCACACGTGTTGCGAAGCATTTTTTTTAAAAAAATTGTAAGTACACGCCCCTGTTAAACAGGGGCTGAAAAATTGTGCCTTAGGCATGGTGCTGGTGCCACAACACTGCAACCGGCCCTCACAGATACTGTACTTGGAGCACAGCAGTCACACGTGTTGCGAAGCATTTTTTTATAAAATTGTAAGTACACGCCCTGTTAAACAGGGGCTGAAAAATTGTGCCTTAGGCACTGGTGCAACAACACTGCAACACGGCCCTCACAGAGACTGTACTTGGAGCACAGCAGTCACACGTGTTGCGAAGCATTTTTTTTAAAATTGTAAGTACACGCCCCTGTTAAACAGGGGCTGAAAAATTGTGCTTAGGCACTGGTGTGGTGCCACAACACTGCAACATGGCCCTCACAGAGACTGTACTTGGAGCACAGCAGTCACACGTGTTGCGAAGCATTTTTTTTAAAAAATTGTAAGTACACGCCCCTGTTAAACAGGGGCTGAAAAATTGTGCCTTAGGCACTGGTGTGGTGGCATGGATCATTGAGGAGGAGGAAGAGGATAGTCAGTGAACATAAGAGGACAGTCACTCAGCATCAGCATAGCAGTCTTGAAGGGATGTGACATTAAAAATTATTCGGTTATATCCGCCTCAGGTGCCTGGTAGCTGGTGGTGATCCAAGACTGATTCATTTTGATGAATGTCAGTCGATCAACCGAGGCGGTGGACTGGCGCTCCCTATGATCAGTCACAAATCCTCCAGCAGCACTGAATGTGCGTTCGGAAAGAACGCTGGAGGCAGGACAGGCCAGTAGCTCAATTGCATACTGTGCAAGCTCTGGCCAGTGATCCATCCTCAGGACCCAGTAAGCCAGAGGATTTTCGGTGGGAAAGGTGTCCAAGTCTGACCTTGCCCCAAGGTATTCCTGCACCATGTATATCAGACGCTGGCGATGGTTGCTGGAACCGATTCATACCTTGGGGCTGCGGACTAAAAAATTGTCTGAACGCATCGGTCAGACGTTCACCTTCCCCACCGCTCCTTCTGCCACTGACGAAGCCTCAGCAACTCGTCGCCCAGGACCAGGAGTTTGTAGCCTCCCAGTTTCTGGGAACGCGTTGCACAGACCTTTCTGCAAGGCCTCCCTGAGATGTCTCATCCTCTGCTCCCTCTGCGACGGCAAGATAAGGTCCGCAACCTTACCCTTGTACCGCGGATCAAGGAGAGTGGCCAGCCAGTAATGGTCCTCTCCTTGATCCGAAGAACACGAGGATCCTTCCGCAGGCTTTGCAGGATCAGGGAGGCCATGCAGCGTAGTTGTTAGCTGAGGCATTCGGTCCGGAGTCTTCTGGGTCACTGAGGATGACATGATCGCCAGCCACCTCCTCCCAGCACGTACAAGTCCACTGGCTTGTTGGGGCTGTACATCATCCCTAAAAGACTGCTGCTGCTGATGCTGAGTGCCAGGCTCCACCTCCATGCTCACACAATCCTCCTCCTCCTCCTCCTCTCCTCCTCATCCTCCTCTTCCTGTGTGATGGGTGGGACAGAAGGAACACTGTCCGGATAAAGTGGGGCCTTGAGAGGCAAGGAAGTCCTCCTCTTCCTGCCTCTGTTCTGCCCTCAAGTGCCCTGTCCATTATCCCACGCAGCGTATGCTCCAACAGGTGGACAAGAGGGACAGTGTCACTGATGCATGCACTGTCACTGCTCACCATTCTCGTGGCCTCCTCAAAGGGTGAGAGGACAGTGCATGCATCCCTGATCATGCTCACTGACGTGGGGAAAAAAAACCAAGCTACCCTGACCCTGTCCTGGTGCCGTAGTCGCAAAGGTACTCATTGATGGCCCTCTGCTGCGTGTGCAGTCGCTGCAGCATGGCAACGTTGAGTTCCACCTGGTGGGCATGTCAGATATTAGGCGGTTCTTGGGCAGGTTCAGCTCCTTTTGCAGCTCAGTCCGCCGAGCACTGGCATTATAAGATCGGCGGAAATGCACACAGACTTTCCTGGCCCTGCCTCAGGACATCCTGTAAGCCTGGGAACCTGCCCAAGAACCGCTGCACCACCAGGTTGAGGACGTGAGCCATGAAGGGCACATGGGTGAGCTGCCCTGTCGCAGGGCGGAGAGGAGGTTGGTGCCATTGTCAGAAACGACCATTCATGGCTTAAGCTGTCGTGGCGTCAACCACCTCTCGGCCTGCCCCTGCCGAGCTGCCAGAACCTCTGGCCCAGTGTGGCTCCTGTCCCCCAAACACACCAGCGCAAGCACGGCATGGCATCTTTTTGCCTGCGTACTTGCGTAGCCCCTTGTACGCTACGGAGCACCGCTGGTTCCAAGGACAGAGCACTGGAGGAAGAAGAAGAGGAGGGGGTTGGAGGAGAGAGGTGTGTCACAACAGTAGCAGTAGTCGCGTTTTGGAGGCGTGGTGCGGAACAACCTCCAACACTACTGCACCTTGTCCTGCATCCCTCCCAGCTGCCAATTAGAGTGACCCAATGGGCCGTGAAAGAAAGGTACCGTCCCTGTCCATGCCTGCTGGACCATGAGTCAGCGGTAATATGCACCTTACTGCTGACCGCCCTGTCCAGCGAGGCATGGACATTGCCCTCACATGCCGGTAGAGAGACGGAATCGCCTTCCGCGAGAAAAAGTGGCGTTTGGGAACCTGCCACTGAGGAACCGCACATTGAACAAACTCACGGAAGGGGGCCGTGTCTACCAACTGAAAAGGCAGCAGTTGAAGTGCTAGCAATTTAGCAAGGCTAGCATTCAACCGCTGGGCATGTGGATGGCTGGGAGTGTACTTCTTTCTACGGTCAGCAGCTGGGGCAGGGAAATTTGACTGCTGCATTCGGACGTCGGTGTACTGCAAGTACTTGGTTGTGACACACCGAATTCTACACCTTCAGTCCTCTCAGAGCAGCTTTCAGAGAGGACTGAAGGTGTAGTGGGGATGGAGATCCAGCTGAGGAGGAGCAAGGAGAGGTCCGCTTAGTTCTTTGGTGTGGGTCTTTTATGTGTGCCTGCCAACGAGCTGCATGGCAGGTCGCCATATGTCTGGTCTTGCTTGTCGTGCCCAAGCGGCTGATGTTTTTGGCCACGCGAGATACGCTTGAGACAAATATTGCAAATAGCAGTGGTGCGATCTGCTGCACTCGTCTCAAAAAAGGCCCACACCAAAGAACTTTTCTGATAACGTGCAGAGGCAGCGCCCTGCACAGGCGGAGCTCTGCGGTGTTGTACAGTTGCTGTGCTGGCTCTACCTGGCCTCCAGGGGGCATCCTGCCTCGTTGGACATGTGACGCCGCTTCCTCCTCCTCCTCGTCCTCCTCCTCATCCTCTCTCCCTTGAGGCACCCACGTGGAGTCAGTGACCTCATCATCCCCTCCCTCTTCACCACTAGAGCAAACCTGGCAGTAAGCTGCAGCTGGTGGACTGTACTGCCAGATTCCTCAAGCTGGGTATCGTCATCCGAGCCTTCGAATCGTTGGGCATCCTCCTGGAGCATGTACCCAACACTGTGCTCAAAAGAGTTCGGGGGACTCCTCAGGGAGGACATGGTGGGTCTAGGGACGGGGTGGCTGATGATGCTCTGTCAGTACCTGAGCCTGGGTGAGAGAGGATGAGGAGGATGAGGAGGGCTTGGTCATCCATTCTACCAAGCCTTCAGCATGATGCGGCTCCACATGTCCAGCTGCTCGAAAACAAAGACGCGCGTGTCCCATGGCCACGTGCTTTTGCTGATGACGATGCACGACCACGTCACGTCCACGGCCACGTCCACTAGAAACAGAGCCTGCCTGCCCTGTGTTCTTGGCTATGCACGCTCTGCCTCCCCTTGGCGGTCTTCCAGCCATTGTAGTCGGTAGTCCTGTGGGTGCTGCTGAGAAGAAAATATAGGAGCTCTTGTGATGCCACTAACACACTAGAAGTCCTATGGGTGCTTATGCAAAGAAAATAGAGGAGCTCTGTGTGTGATGCCACTAACACACTAGAAGTCTGTGGGTGCTTATGCAAAGAAAATAGAGGAGCTCTGTGTGATGCACTAACACACTAGAAGTCTGTGGGTGCTTATGCAAAGAAAATAGAGGAGCTCTGTGTGATGCCACTAACACACTAGAAGTCCTGTGGGTGCTGCTGAGAAGAAAATATAGGAGCTCTGTGTGATGCCACTAACACACTAGAGTCCTATGGGTGCTTCTGCAAAGAAAATAGAGGATCTCTGTGTGATGCCACTAACACACTAGAAGTCCTGTGGGTGCTTCTGAGAAGAAAATATAGGAGCTCTGTGTGATGCCACTAACACACTAGAAGTCCTGTGGGTGCTTCTGCAAAGAAAATAGAGGAGCTCTGTGTGATGCCACTAACCACCTAGAAGTCCTGTGGGTGCTTATGCAAAGAAAATAGAGGAGCTCTGTGTGATGCCACTAAACACACTAGAAGTCCTGTGGGTGCTTATGCAAAGAAAATAGAGGAGCTCTGTGTGATGCCACTAACACACTGAAGTCCTGTGGGTGCTGCTGAGAAGAATATATAGGAGCTCTGTGTGATGCCACTAACACACTAGAAAGTCCTATGGGTGCTTCTGCAAAGAAAATAGAGGAGCTCTGTGTGATGCCAACTAACACACTAGAAGTCCTGTGGGTGCTTATGCAAAGTAAATAGAGGAGCTCTGTGTGATGCCACAATAACACACTAGAAGTCCTGTGGGTGCTGCTGAGAAGAATATATAGGAGCTCTGTGTGTGTAAGCTCTGTGTGATGGGACTAACTTCAAGTCCTATAGGTGCTTCTGGAAGAAAATATAGGCTCTGTGTGATGGGACTAACACATCAAGTGCTATAGGTGCTTCGGGGAACAAAATATAGCTCTGTGTGTGTGATGGGACTAACACACTTCACTAGGTGCTTCTGGGAAGAAAATATAGGTGTGTGATGGGACTAACAAGTCCTATAGGTGCTTCTGGGAAGAAAATATAGCTCTGTGTGTGTGAAGGGACTAACACACTTCAAGTCCTATAGGTGCTTCTGGGAAGAAAATATAGCTCTGTGTGTGTAATGGGACTAACCACACTTCAAGTCCTATAGGTGCTTCTGGGAAGAAAATATAGCTGTGTGTGTGATGGGACTAAAAGTCCTATAGGTGCTTCTGGGAACAAAATAGAGCTGTGTGTGTGTAATGGGACTAACACACTTCAAGTCCTATAGTGCTTCTGGGAAGAAAATATAGCTCTGTGTGTGTGATGGGACTAACACACTTCAAGTCTATAGGTGCTTCTGGGAACAAAATATAGCTCTGTGTGTGTGATGGGACTAACACACTTCAAGTCCTACAGGTGCTTCTGGGAACAAAATATAGCTCTGTGTGTGTAATGGGACTAACACACTTCAAGTCCTAGTAGTGCTTCTGGGAACAAAATATAGTTGTGTGTGATGGGACTAACACACTTCAAGTCCTATAGGTGCTTCTGGGAAGAAAATATAGCTCTGTGTGTCTGATGGGACTAACACACTTCAGTCCTATAGGTGCTTCTGGGAAGAAAATATAGCTCTGTGGTGTGATGGGACTAACACATTCAAGTCCTATAGGTGCTTCTGGGAACTAAATATAGCTCTGTGTGTGTAATGGACTAACACACTTCAAGTCCTATAGGTGCTTCTGGGAACAAAAATATAGCTCTGTGTGTGTGATGGGACTAACACACTTCAAGTCCTATAGGTGCTTCTGGGAACAAAATATAGCTCTGTGAGTGTAATGGGACTAACACGCTTCAAGTCCTATAGGTGCTTCTGGGAAGAAAATATAGCTCTGTGTGTGTGATGGGACTAACACACTTCAAGTCATATAGGTGCATCTGGGAAGAAAATATAGATCTGTGTGTGTGATGGGACTAACACACTTCAAGTCCTATAGGTTGCTTCTGGGAAGAAAATATAGCTTGTGTGTGTGATGGGACTAACACACTTAAAGTCCTATAGGTGCTTCTGGGAAGAAAATATAGCTCTGTGTGTGTAATGGGACTAACACACTTCAAGTCCTATAGGTGCTTCTGGGAGTAAATTATAGCTCTGTGTGTGTGATGGGACTAAAATATAGCTCTGTGTGTGTGTAATGGGACTAACACACTTCAAGTCCTATAGGTGCTTCTGGAACCAAAATATAGCTCTGTGTGTGTGCTGGGACTAACACACTTCAAGTCCTATAGGTGCTTCTGGGAACAAAATATAGCTCTGTTTGTGTGATGGGACTAACACACTTCAATTCCTATAGGTGCTTCTGGGAAGAAAATATAGCTCTGTGTGTGTGTAATGGGACTACACACTTCAAGTCCTATAGGTGCTTCTGGGAACAATATATAGCTCTGTGTGTGTGATGGGACTAACACTCTTCAAGTCCTATAGGTGCTTCTGGGAAGAAAATATAGCTCTGTGTGTGTGATGGGACTAACACACTTCAAGTCATATAGGTGCTTCTGGGAATAAAATATAGCTCTGTGTGTGTGATGGGACTAACACACTTCAAGTCCTATAGGTGCTTCTGGGAACAAAATATAGCTCTGTGTGTGTGATGGGACTAACACACTTCAAGTCCTGCTTCTGGGAAGAAAATATAGCTCTGTGTGTGTGATGGGACTACACCACTTCAAGTCCTATAGGTGCATCTGGGAACAAAATTTAGCTCTGTGTGTGTAATGGGACTAACACACTTCAAGTCCTATAGGTGCTTCTGGGATCTAAATATAGCTCTGTGTGTGTGATGGACTAACACACTTCAAGTCCTAAGGTGCTTCTGGGAAGAAAATATAGCTCTGTGTGTGTGATGGGACTAACACACTTTCAAGTCCTATAGGTGCTTCTGGGAACAAAATATAAGCTCTGTGTGTGTGATGGGACTAACACACTTCAAGTCCTATAGGTGCTTCTGGGAAAAAATATAGCTCTGTGTGTGTGATGGAACTAACACACTTCAAGTCCTATAGTTGCTTCTGGGAAGAAAACATAGCTCAGTGTGATGGGACTAACACACTTCAAGTCCTATAGGTGCTTCTGGGAACAAAATATAGCTCTGTGTGTGTGTAATGGGACTAACACACTTCAAGTCCTAGGTGCTTCTGGGAAGAAAATATAGGTGTGTGTTGGGACTAACACACTTCAAGTCCTATAGCTGCTTCTGGGAAGAAAATATTGCTCTGTGTGTGTGATGGGACTAACACACTTCAAGTCCTATAGGAGCCTCTGGGAACAAAATATAGGGATGCCTGCCTGCCACGAACACACTTCAAGTCCTTTAGGTGCTTCTGGTAACAAAATATAGGATGCTGGGACTAACACACTTCAAGTCCTATAGGTGCTTCTGGTAACAAAATATAGCTCTGTGTGTGTGATGAACACACTACAAGTCCTACAGGTGCTTCTGGTAACAAAATATAGGTGCTCTGCCTGCCTGCCACTAACACAAAAGTCCTATAGGTGCTTCTGTGTGTGTGATGGGACGAACACACTTCAAGTCCTATAGGTGCTTCTGGGAATAAAATATAGCTCTGTGTGTGTGATGGGACTAAACACAATTCAAGTCCTATAGGTGCTTCACTGAAACAGCCTGCTCAATCTGCGCCGGAACAAAAGATAGCTATGTGTGTGTGATGGGACTTAACACACTTCAAATGCTATAGGTGTGCTTCTGGGAAGAAAATCAGAGAGCTGCTGTGTGTGTGATGGGACTAAAACACACTTCAAAGTCCTATAGGTTGCTTCTGGGAACAAAATATAGCGAACGTGGGTTCGCATCGTGCACCGGGCCCATCCTTACTTAGTACATGTCTAGTTCAGGAGGGTGGTTACCTTCCTACATATAGTGGAGCCATGGAGAACAAAAGTAGCCACCCTCTAACAGAAAGTCAGATCAGCAGCAGCAAAAAAAAGGAATTTGGAAATTTTGAGGAGGCTGAGAGCAATAGAAGGAACTTTTTGAGTTAATAACACATATAATTGTTTTTCAAGCCAGAATTTAGTGTCAGTCTAAAGCTTTTATGCAGCTTTAGATATTGGGTTTAGTTGTACCAAAAGGTTAATCAAATATATTCTCGCACTGCATCCTCGTTAGCAGTTCATTGATTGACTTTAGTAGTTGCTTGGAGTTCCTGTTTAGACATCGCACTCAGACAGAAAGTTACTGCATGGCCTTTTTACAGAACTTTATGATGATATATCCCCTTTGCTCCTTTGGAAAGCCAAAGTCTCTAGAGGACCCAACGTACTACATAGTGTATCTGTAATGTGGCTTACTAGCTGTATCTCAGCCACCACTCAAGGTATCTGTCACCACGGATTTATAGATATACTCCCAAACTCTTTGGTCTTATAACAAGTCTCTGCTATTTTCTTGACAACGTGTCAATGTTCAGCCATGAAAACAGCGGCTCAACTGAAGAAATAATTTATGTTTTCTGTCACTGAGCCTAGGCAGTACAGGACTCTGAAGTCAAGTGCGGATTTCTCGGGTGCAGACCTAGGCGAGGTGGTTGTACGGCTTGGGACTGATGTCAGAAGTGCCAGAGTTTCTCACAAATAAGTGTACAGCTGATGGCTTGAGATGTGCCTTATTCCTGAGAATTATTATTATTGGTTACAGGAACTCATGATGAACTGTCAGTCCTGCAGATTAAAGCAAAATACTGCAAAACCATCAGTCAAGTCAACACCTAACCCGTGAATGTCCTGTCACTGTGCTGAAATAGAATACACGCTATACAAGATGGAAGTGCAAGACAGATATCAGAAATCAATTTAGATCAGGGCACAGGTGCTTTAATACTTGAATACAAATACAGAGAAGGCCTCTGATGTGTAGAGAATCTGATATACAGATTATTTCTCAAGCATTCTCTGATGTGTAGAAAATCACATATACAAATTATATCTCAAGCATTAAAGTAACTCTGTCACAAAAATAAAAAATGAAAATAATACGTCTCTTGCACTAAAGACGTTGGATGCTCACCTCTCTGGCTGATAATCACTGCAGTAGCGAAGAGAAACTGCCGGCTGCAGAATCCGACACTTCCGGGAGTGTCAGGTCCTCTGAGCTCAGTGGTTTCATCTGCCGGCCTCTATGTCACTACTGTATCCTGTAGAGAATTTGGGACTGGTGGGCAGGGCCGGGACACGGGATGGGCAAAAGTGGGGGTGCCCTGGGACACTGTGGTTTCATGTGAGGTATTAAGGCACCGTGGATATTGAAGATTAGGGGGAGGGGATTTGTGTTGGCAAGAGGGAATTTTGTGGGTGGTAGGAGGTAAGAATTGTTCTAGAAGTGGAACTTTGGAGGGTGTGCTAAGAATGGTGTGCTAAGAGGAATTGTGCTATGAGGGAAAAAAAAATTTTTTTTTAGGGGGGGGGGGGGCTTTGTGCTAACAGGGATGATTGGTAAAGGGGAGATTTGTGCTAGGAGGGGGAAATTGGGGGGGGGGGGCATTTGTGCTGAAATGTTCGAAAGTGCAGTGATCAGAAGAAATTCATTAATAATCTTCTATATAACTGTTGAAGAAAAAATTCCATAAGTGCAAGGTGCATTAAAGTAACGGTGGGTACATCAACCAAAGGGTGAAGAAATGTAATTTTTAAATACCCTTTGATGAGGTATGAGGTGACGTGTTCAGTGATGCAACGTGTTCGTCACTTCTGGTCGTGGCGGAGACCGAAAGTCCTATCGTTTGTAACGCTGTTTGCATCGTTTTTAAACTGTGAGTTACTACATGTGTTTTATAATAAAATATTTTTGGATTACTGCACTATGGAGTCCACCTTCTCTCATTACATGTAAGCTATACTTGAAGAGCCACGGAGGTGATTCCTATAAGAGCGGTCTGTGGATACCTCTGGAAATCAACTGTCTGCTGGGGAATCAGTGTCCCATTTATACAAGAGGCTTGACTAGACCCGTAGGGGGTCTCTGTATAGGTGAGAGGCTGGGGCAAACTATTGATACACAGTGGATGATGACACTAGGATAAATTGGATGTCTTCTATTTTTTTTTGCACAAAGCACTTTTTATACACTATCCTTGATTGGACACTACTGAGCGGATGGAGACAACACTTTGGATGAATTGGATGTTTCCTGTTTACTTACACAAGCACTTTATATTAGGGCTGTTACTGATTAACATTTTCGTTTCGATTAATCAATTTTTTTTTTAAATCGATTAATCGACTAATTATGATTAATTATAACGCACATACAGATTCAACTACTTTTATCTGATCTTCTTGCATTGCAACTCTTCATTAGTCAGTGGTAAATGTGGTATAAACTATATACAATCACCCGACACTAGTTAGTTTCCACAATCCATGACTTAACTTCACAGTTCACACAAATATGTTTTAAATTCAAACTGTAGCACTGATGTAAATAATTATTTTTTCCACAGTAGTGTGACAATGCCTCCACCTCCGGTCTAACTAATCACTCTCACCTTATGGCATGGACCCCTGTGAAAACAGGTGGTCATGCAAGCAGATATCAAGAGGGTTAACACGGACCATAAACTTCTCTCACGTCTCCTTAGATCTCAACAAGGAAGGAGTGCTCACTGCTTAAGTATAAGATTACATTTTTGTGTTCTAACACAAACTACTCACATAAAGATGATAAAAACAGAGCATGTAAAGCCGACAATCGTGTTAGTTCCGTAGGGCAGCAGCGGGTGACGTCATGCGTAGCTCCTCCCCCGTACATGTTACATTCAATCAGAACTTTGACGTCACCGGGCTCCTCTCCCCTTCCCTTCGTTAGCAGACGGAGGCACATGGGGAAGGGGGAGGAGTCCGGTGACGTCGATGTCTGTGAGGTCACCAGATCTCCGACGGAACACCCTGAAGACCCGGAAGCCGGCGGAGAGGTGAGTATCGATCAAAAGAATTTTGAGCGATCAAAAAAAATTAATCGATTAATTAATCTTTAATTTCCACAGCCCTACTTTATGTATACTTTTTGAGAAATTACTTTTATTGACTTATTGATTGGACATTCTGGTTACTTACCATTACTTTGATGCACCTTTCACTTTTGGAATTTTTACTAGTTATATACAAGGTTATTTATGAATTTCTTCTGATCACTGCACTTTTTGAACATTACACTTTATAGTTATGTATTATTGTTTATATTAAATATGCGCCACATTTTTCTTTATTCAATTTATCCAGCGTGAGAGCACCTTGTGATGTTGGCAGCTATTCGCTAGTGTAGATTGTTTCCTTTATTATTGGTTTGCGCATTGGTATTGTTACATTGTCATTTGTGCTGGAGAGATTTGGGAGATGGGGGCAAAGGTGTGATTTGGGAGAGGAAATTTCAGCAAGGGGGCAAATTTGTACTGGGAGGAAGGAGAGTTTATGCTTAGGGGACATCATACAGATTAGTGCTCAGATTTTTTGGGAGGGATTTTTGCTGACACATAATGCTTATACATCTTGGGGAGGGCACAGTTTGGCATTTTCGACCTGGACTCTAGATGTCCTGGCACTGCTGGTGGGTGTCAGGGGCCACACTTGACCACTACCACTAGAACCTCTGTTAGATTTCTAATACGGTCTGTATCCTTGCTTGGACGATTACCCTACATTTCCTGTCCTGGTGTCATAAAGGGTGTCACTTGGATGGGAAGTATTTAGAAATCTCCCTGACACGGGTACAAACAGCCATACAAGTCTCACAGAGGTTCAAAAATAATTTCAGCATGCCCTAATTTTTTTTTTAATTGTTCTTTGTTTGAATCAATCTCCTCTTTTTATATGTTAATCAATTGAGTTTTCCTGAACAGAATGATATATTTCAAACCAGTTTGGGTTTTTATTCTGGCTTTGGCACAGCAGCCTCATGGTAAATGTGTCTAGAGCCTCAATCAGCGTGAGAGAAAATAAAGACAATTTAGTGTGATCCCTGCAACATCTTGTGGCATTAAAATCCAGAAATCAATAAAACCAACCTTAAAACAGGAAGCGCTAAAAGGAAGAAAAAGCTTTTCATTTACTGTAGCGGTTGCCTTGCAGTATCAAATGATGCCTGCTTATCCTGATTGGGAGTCCTGCTCTCTTTCTCCTTTTCTCTAATCTTTCCTAACAGAAATCTATACGGGAAGGTTTGGCCAGGAATCTGTCGGTTGCACATGTTTATACCGGTGTCAGCCTAGGCTAATCAAGATATTTATGTGTCTCTGCCCAGCAGCACAAGATGCTTAATTTTGTATTCGGTACTTGCAACACATTGCACCAACTTTGTTAAGAAGTATCCGAGTGATTATTAGGAGTGATCACACTTCTTCAAAAAAAAATGTTTCCAATAATTCGCCCCTGCAGTCCAGTTATAAAAAATGAAAATCTAAAACATTTATCTAAATCTAAGAACAAAAACGTAATATACTGCAGCTTATCCATCCTTAGATCTGGTGGCTGCATTCATTCTTTTTCCTTCTTTTTATTCACCTGGCAATCCTGACAGTGACAACCAGTGGTGGCTGCTGCTCAATTTTCAGTCGGTTGATCAATCAAATCCCCCACCCACCTCCCAGTTGCTCGGCGAACAAACCTCCACCCCTGTTGCTCCCCCATCCACCCACCAGCCCTGCAATTACCCAATCCAGGCAGCTTTGGGGGCTTTCCCCTTGTGTCTCTTCCTTTGCGGCTTCCCCCTTGCTTCTTCTCCCGGCCAATACAGTCTTAAGACCTGCTTCCTGATTGGATGGGAGGAGAAGCAGGAAGACAATAGCAAAAATAAATTTGCTATTGTCACACAACTGGGTGGGCTCGGGGCACAGTGATCTAATCATGTGCTTAAAAAAATAAAATAAAAATCAATGCGCCCAGTGCCCTGCATGTACAGTGGTGTGAAAAAGTGTGCCCCCTTCCTCATTTCCTGTTCCTTTGCATGTTTGTCACACTTAAGTGTTTCGGAACATCAAACCAATTTAAACAATAGTCAAGGACAACACAAGTAAACACAAAATGCAATTTGTAAATGAAGGTGTTTATTATTAAAGGTGAAAAAAAATCCAAACCATCATGGCCCTGTGTGAAAAAGTGATTGCCCCCCTTGTTAAAACATACTATAACTGTGGTTGTCCACACCTGAGTTCAATTTCTCTAGCCACACCCAGGCCTGATTATTGCCACACCTGTTCACAATCAAGGCATCACTTAAATAGGAGCTGCTTGACACAGTAAGGTCCACCAGAAGATCCTTAAAAGCTACACATCATGCCGAGACCCAAAGAAATTCAGGAACAATTGAGAAAGAAAGTAATTGAGATCTATCAGTCTGGAAAGGGTTATAAAGCCATTTCCAAAGCTTTGGGAATCCAGCGAACCACAGTGAGAGCCATTATCCACAAATGGCGAAGACATGGAACAGTGGTGAACCTTCCCAGGAGTGGCCGGCCGCCCAAAATTACCCCAAGAGCGCAGCGACGACTCATCCAAGAGGTCACAAAAGACCCCACAACGTCCAAGGAACTGCAGGCCTCACTTGCCTCAGTTAAGGTCAGCGTTCATGCCTCCACCATCAGGAAAAGACTGGGCAAAAATGGCCTGCATGGCAGAGTTCCAAGGAGAAAACCACTGCTGAGCAAAAAGAACATCAAAGCTCGTCTCAATTTCTCCACAACACATCTTGATGATCCCCAAGACTTTTGGGACAACATTCTGTGGACCGATGAGACAAAAGTGGAACTCTTTGGAAGGTGTGTGTCCAAGTATATCTGGCGTAGAAGGAACACTGCATTTCAGAAAAAGAACATTATACCAATAGTAAAATATGGTGGTGGTAGTGTGATGGTCTGGGGCTGTTTTGCAGCTTCAGGACCTGGAAGACTTGCCGTGATAAAAGGAACTATGAATTCTGCTGTCTACCAAGAGATCCTGAAGGAGAATGTCCGACCATCTGTTCGTGTACTCAAGCTGAAACGAACTTTGGGTTCTGCAGCAGGACAATGATCCTAAACACACCAGCAAGTCCACCACCGAATGGCTGAAGAAAAACAAAATGAAGACTTTGGAGTGGCCTAGCCAAAGTCCTGACCTGAATCCTATTGAGATGTTGTGGTATGACCTTAAAAAGGCCGTTCATGCTCGAAAACCCTCTAATGTAACTGAATTAGGACAATTCTGCAAAGATGAGTGGGCCAAAATTCCTCCAGGACGCTGTAAAAGCCTCATTGCACGTTATCGCAAACGCTTGGTTGCAGTTGTTGCTGCTAAGGGTGGCCCAACCAGTTATTAGGTTTAGGGGGCAATCACTTTTTCACACAGGGCCATGATGGTTTGGATTTTTTTTCACCTTTAATAATAAACACCTTCATTTACAAATTGCATTTTGTGTTTACTTGTGTTGTCCTTGACTATTGTTTAAATTGGTTTGATGTTCAGAAACACTTAAGTGTGACAAACATGCAAACGAACAGGAAATGAGGAAGGGGACAAACACTTTTTCACACCACTGTAGATTAGAGGCCGGGCGCATGGATTAGGGGGGAGGGCGCTCTTGGGTCTCTAATGGAGCTGCCGCCACTGGTGAAAATCCTCATTCACTGTAGTGTATCTATGGAGGCGCAGTGTTTTCACCCTATGACAGAAAGTATTTTGTTAGGAATACAGAACACCTCCTGCCAGGACTGCTGTTATAAATCATGGTGGCCCCATACAGCCTGACAGGGCCCCCCACCCACTCATTCTGAAACTGACCCCCCTGTGTGCTTGCAGCAGCTTCCGGTGGGATAGGCGAGGAGGGAAACTGGCAGCGCTGCAGGGGAAGGGGACACACGGGGGCCCGGACAGCAGGGGGCATAAATATTAGAACCGAGGATCAGTGTCTTCAATAAGACAGTACAGCCTGCCCTTCTGCTCGGCAGGTGCCTGGGCCCCCCTTTTGAACTGATGGGACCCGGGCCCAGTACAGCCAAGTACCCGGGCCCAGTACAGGAGGGTCAGCTGTCTTATCAGCATTTTGTATTTCACAGACTTTATGAATAGGCTCTTGTCAAGTAAAACTCACCAGAGAACGAAGCTAGGGTGGTCTGCCTTTCACCAAGGGGATCAATAAAAGTGGGCTCAGCCAGTCATCTTGGCACCCAGAGATCGGGCTGGCACTGTAGTTTACATGCCAAAGATCGCTGACAGCAGGCAGATTGGTGCATTTTATTGCAGAAGAGACTTTGCAAGTCTCTTCTGCAATAAAGAGCCTGTTGCTCTCAATGAGTACCAGCAGGACTTTAGTTATGCTTTAAATCATGGAAAAAGTCATTGCAAGGTGCATAGCTCAAATAAACATTGCACTGGACCAGGGGTCTCCAAACTTTCTAAACAAAAGCCCAGTTTACTGTGCTTCAGACTTTAGGGGGGGCCGGACCATTGCCAGTGGGAGTAGAAAATGCCCTGGCATCAGTGTGGGTAAATGATGTTGCATCCTTGGCATTAGAGGAATTATTAGTGGCCTATTGTTGGTGTCAGTGGAAGGAATAGTGCCCGATTATTGGGGTGAATAGTGCCCCATTGTTGGTGTCAGTGGGAGGAATAGTGCCCCATCGTTGGTGTTAGTAGGAGGAATAATGCCTCATTGTTGATGTCAGTGAGCGGTCTAATGCCCCATCACCAGTGTCAGTGGGAGGAATTGTGCCCCATTGTTGGTGTCAGTGCAGAAATGATTGCCCCACTGTTGGTTTCAGTTAGTGGAATATTGTCCCAAGGGCCGGACAAAGGCAAGCAAAGGGCCCCTTTTGGCCCTGAGCCAAAATTTGGGGACCACTGTGCTGGACCATAGGTGTGTAGGGGAAACCCCAAATCTCATGGGTTTCAGTAACATTTTGACTGTTGAAGCCAAATTGAAAAATAAATATATTTATTATACAAGCATGTAGGTAGAAATACATGCTTGGAGAGCACCACAATCACAGTACATAGTGTTTGTTTCAAAAAGAACAGCTCTAATGGGAACTAGTTAGCTAAAGTTTCTTTGAAGTCAAATCTTGATTGAAAGTGCTGCTGTTTAACAGGGGCATGTAATTACAATTTTTGATATAATATTTAACAACAGGGCCCGTTCCTGCGCCCAACAGTAATGCCCCGTACACACGGTCGGATTTTCCGATGGAAAATGTCCTATCGGACCATGTTGTCGGAAATTCCGACCGTGTGTGGGTTCCATCTGACTTTTTCCGTCGGAATTTCCGACGGAAAAAGTTTGAGATCCTGCTCTCAAATTTTCCGACAACAAAGTCCTATCGGACTTTTTCCGATCGTGTGTAGCGAATTCCGACGGACAAAGTGCCATGCATGCTCAGATCACATTACAAGACCAAAGCTATTGGCTACTAGCCTCTACGTAGTCCAACGAACGTCACCACGTTCAGGATGATCGGATTTTCCGACAACTTTGTCCAACCGTGTGTATGCAACACCAGTGTCGGACAAAATCCGTAGAAAAAAATCAGACGGATTTTGTGGTCGGAATTTTCGACCGTGTGTACTGGGGCATTACAGTGACAGTAACTGTGAGGGATTACAGTGTTGTGGCACCACCACCACCACCACCCAAGGCCCAAATCTGCCCTTTCTGCCCTTGTTTAACAGGGGCGTGTAATTACAATTTTTGATATAATATTTTTAATTTTGGAGTGGGTTTCCCCTTAATTTCCATACCAGACCTGAAGGGCCTGGTATGAATTTTGGGGGGGACCCCCACGCCATTTTTTTTATTTTGGCGTGGGGTTCCGTTTAATATCCATACCAAACCCAAAGGGCCTAGTAATGGACTGGGGGGAACCCACGCCATTTTTATGTATATTGCCGGGATCCGGAAATACATTACAGCAAACAAGCAATTTTAAATGAAATTTTTTCCTTTAGAAATGTAATTTTGCTGCAGGACTGTTGTGAACATGGTATATTTGCGCTACTTTACAGGCAGACTAAGGGGACCCCCCAGGCACGAAATTTAAAGGAATATTTCATTTTTGTTGTTTTACTTTATGCATTATTAAAATCACTGCTCATGAAAAAAACTGCCGTTTTTAAACCTTTTTTTGTTCATGTCCCCTGGGGCAGGACCCAGGTCCCCATACACTTTTTATGACAATAACTTGCATACAATCCTTTAAAATTAGCACTTCATGTCCCATAGACTTTAACAGTGTTCGCACAATTTTTTTTTCCCTGTTCGCATGTTCTGCTGCGAACCAAACCGGGGGGGGGGGGGGGGGGGGGTTCGGGTTATCCCTGTTGATAATCGAAATAAATGTTTGATAAATAAAATGGCTATTCGATTTACCCTATCAATCCCTTCTCTTGACCACACAACTATCTCTTCCAAAAATAATGGAATTTGGAAACATAACAGCACTAAAGAATTCATACACTGGTTATGAACAGTTGGGTTCTTGACTATTCAGTGTTTACAGGCGTGAGAGCTAAATCCATGGTAATGAATGTTTCCACTGCAGATTACTCATGGTAGGCAAAATAAAGGGTAGTCAAAAGGGGGAATTAAAATAACCGAGGAGAGTCTGAATACAGGGACGTAGCACCCTCTAGCTTAAGTGTGCTAGTGTATAGATTTTTGTTGCTAAGGGCTGGATGACTCGCAGCATCACCGAGACCTCCCCCCTACTTCCAGAAAAATGAGAGGGGAAGTAAGGAGGAGCTGCCTGGAGTGTTCTGAGGGCCCTGACCAATCCCCAACAGATGGGTTGGCAGGGGACAGGCCTCCTCAAATACTCAGGGTCAGCCCAGCTGGGGAGTGTGGAGGTCGGGTGGAAGCTGGAGATGAAGTGTTAGCTGTCAGAGGCCTTTGAGAGTAACCCCCTAGTCTGGGGATAGGGGGTGAACTCAGGCCTGGGGTCGGGGGCTGATAGGACCCCTATCCAAGACACATGGAGAGATCTGACCAGGAGACACAGAAAAAAGGAGAGGACAGCAGGAGGACACTGCCGGGCAAATCTCCAGGGATTTTGACAGCCAGGTGAGTGAGACACAGTCGGGAAGACTGAAAGGTAGCCTGAGAGGACTGGGTGAGAGCAGTCTGGGATGGATGCAGAGTCAGTCAGGAGGACTGTGGTGGAATGGGCAGGAGAAAGGGGCAGCTGCATCCAGGTGGGGCTGGCAGTATCTGAAGAGGTGGTACTCGGAGCAGTAGCCACAGATAGGACAGCTGAGCGCTAGAACTTTTCTACACCAAAGGGGTCCACCTGTAAAGGGCAGTTGCTTCAAGATCACTGCCAGCTGGTCCTGGGTGTTGTAGTTCCACAAGCAAGAGTTGTGCTGGAGAAGTTGAAGAAGATCTGCAAGCAAGTTTGTGCAGGAGGCAGAGGAGTGTATATACTGTGTGTATACAGTGGCGGCTGGTGCTCAAAATTTTTTTTGGGGGGGGGGGGGCGCAAACAAACTGAAAAATTCAGAACAATACTGGGAAAAAAAACATCAATTTTGCAACCTCACTTTGCCATCAATTGCAGCCACTGTGCGCCTAAAATGCAGCCCCTGTGCCCATCAAATGCAGCCACTGTGCCCATCATATGCAGCCTCTGTGTCCATCATATGCAGCCTCTGTGCCCATCATATGCAGCCTCTGTGCCCATCATATGCAGCCTGTGCCTATCATATGCAGCCTGTGCCCATCATATGCAGCCTCTGTGCCCATCATATGCAGCCTGTGCCCATCACACAGCCTCTGTGCCCATCATATGTAGCCTGGGTCCATCACACAGCATCTGTGCCCATCATATACAGCCTCTGTGCCCATCATACAGCCTCTGTGCCCATCATTTGCAGCCTGCGCCCATCATATGCAGCCTGTGCCCATCATATGCATCCTGTGCCCATCATATGAAGCCTCTGTACCCATCATATGCAGCCTGTGCCCATCATATGCAGCCTCTGTGCTCATCATATGCATCCTCTGTGCCCATCATATGTAGCCTGTGCCCATCACACAGCTTCTGTGCCCATTATATGCAGCCTCTGTGCCCATCATACAGCATCTGTGCCCATCATATGCAGCCTCTGTGCCCATCATACAGCATCTGTGCCCATCATATGCAGCCTCTGTGCCCATCATATGCAATATGTGCCCATCATACAGCCTCTGTGCCCATCATATGCTGCCTCTGTGCCCATCATATGCAGCCTGTGCCCATCATATGCAGCCTCTGTGCCCATCATATGCAGCCTGTGCCTATCATATGCAGCCTGTGCCCATCATATGCAGCCTCTGTGCCCATAATATGCAGCCTGTGCCCATCACACAGCCTCTGTGCCCATCATATGTAGCCTGTACCCATCATACAGCCTCTGTGCCAATCATATGCAGCCTGTGCCCATTATTTGCAGCCTGTGCCCATCATACAGCCTCTGTGCTCATTATATGCAGCCTGTGCCCATAATATGCAGCCTCTGTGACCTGGCTGTGCAGGGTGGGGGATCCCTACGGGGTAGCTCTACAAGGAGAACAGGTGAACATTCGTTTTCAATGTTGGAGATGACACTTCAGTCACAATCAGGTTTAATGCTAAGGATCATTATCATCACTCAATTATTTTCTAACATGCAGGAGCTTCAGTTTTCATCTACAGGTATATGTCACTCCAGAGAAAAGAAAACGGAATATATATCATGACAATGATCCGGGCAGGAGAGACAACACTTCTAGAATTCCTTTTGGACTACAGAGCCGAAGCTGAAGTTAGAGTAAATTAGAGTGGAAAGTTTGCATTACAAATTTGTGAACATTATAAATGGAGACAAGTCTGACCTAATTTCCTGTTTTATAAATTATAAAATTAAGGGATAAACTGTTCAAGTTTCAAGTTCAGTGTGAGGTCTAGTTACAATGAGCTTTCAAAACAGAGCAATGAGTTTAAATTTTGCTTTGCATAAGCCTAGGGATAGCTAGTGAGATGTGACAGAATTAAGCCCAATCTATTTATTACAGGTCTTTATATACTGTAGCACTGACAATTTACAGACTGGACATTCACATCAATCTCTGCCCTCAAGGAGCTTACAATCTAAGGTTTCTATCTAACATACATTCATACATACACATACTAGGACCAATTTAGACAGGAGCCAATTAACCTACCAGAATGGTTATGGAGCTTGAAAGGAAACTTGTGCAAGCACTGGAAGAACATGCAAACTCCATGCAGATAGCATCCTAGTTGGGATTTAAACCAAGAATCCAAGTCCTCAAAGCATAAAGATTTTTTTTAAATATTAGCAACCTAAATAAAGTGGGTTGATATATTTTAAAAAAAGTATCTATATTTATATATACGGTATATTGCTAAATTTCATTAAATGTGCTTTACTTTTTCCCAAGCTCAATGAAAGTCTATCATCAGGTCTAACTAACGGAGAACAATTCTGTCTTTTTTCCGGTATTCTTTTATCTCAGCAGTCATTTAGAAAGTGGATAATTGAGCTTGTCTGGCATATAAAGAACTCTCAACAATTTAAACATGATTACAAAAAATGAACAGCAAGCATTTGAAATGATTGAGTTCATGTGAAAACGAAATTCATGTAAACATTAGATTGCCTGAAACAGCACACGTATATTTGTTAAAGTGTAAGTCCACCCTAAAACTAAAATCCCTGCATTTACAGACATCCATGATCTAACACTAACCTATCTAGCCCTGTAAAGAAAAAATCAGTATACATACCTTTTTTGAAGCCGATCCGACCCGATCTCCATCGGTGGAAGCTCTGCAGAGGACACGGCCGACAACAGCTGTGAAATGCCTGGGTAGTGACGTCACCCATAGCGTTACTATGAGGCTTCGGTTGTCGGCTGTGCCCTCTGAACCCGTCTCCACAGCGAAGCCGCCGCTGAGAGCTCAGCGCGGGATTGGGTCAGATTGGCTTAAAAAAAAAGGTATGTATATTGATTTCTTCTTTACAGGGCTATATAAGTTAGTGTTAGATTGTGGATGTCTGTAGATGCATATATTTTAGTGTTAGGGTGGACTTCTACATTTTCATTTATATAATAAAAAGTAAAAAACCCAGTGATGATCAAATACCACCAAAAATAGCCCTATTTGTGAAATTTTATTTTGTTATATCGTTGCATGACCGCACAATTACCAGTTAAAATAGTGCAGTGCCAAATAGCAAAAAAGGCCCTGGTCATGAAGGGGGTAAAACATTCCGGAGCTGAGGTAGTTAAAGTGTTTGTTACCCCAAGATTTCATATTCCTAATATGTGTATGTTGTACTGTGTACTTGTGTTAAAATGTATCCTGTTCTCTATGTATTGCTTCCTGTGTGTGAAATCCCTGGTGATCCTGCCAGCCCCCCTGCTTTCATATGGCAAACTGACCACCCAAGGCATAGAAGCACATCCTTTCCAGTGTGGTCAGTTTTCTGCATAAGCTGGGAGCACAGCATGCCTGTCCTTCAATGGTCAGACTTCTGCTGACACGCCTCCCTACATAGCTAATCACTGTAAAGATTGGTATATTGCTCTATCACTGCCTCATGCTGACACTAAGCAACCGCCTAGACTTTTATGTAGAGTGCTGAGAATCCTGGGAGTTGTAGTTTGAGATGGCAGCCATATTATAGGATGAACAGATTTCTTACACTACAGATCCCAATAGGCACTGTGCAGTAGGAGGTGTGGAGAGATTATTTTTATTTACCTGCCTGGGAAAATTCTTCCACTTGGCACTGAGGGAGTTAAAGCAAGGGCACCTCTGTCTGGATATTCACCTGCCAGTTGGAGACCATACCAGCAGAGATCCAAGCCTGGGACTGGGAGTGAGGACACCCGGGAGCAGCGTAGTACCAGCCACAACTCAGCACCTGCACTGCTGCCACAGCAAGACTGGAAAATCCACTCACCCTCTGCTTCCCCTTGCTGATCACTGGAGGCTCTCAGGGAGAGACCGAGAGGCCCCCCCCCTTCTACAGGTCACCACAACATCCCAGGGACTGGAGAGAGCGCTATTCGCCCATTGCTGATACTACTAGCAGAGACTGGGCCACTGAGAGCAGGACACCAAGTGTACCCAATCCATACCGCACCCATACTGCACTCTATACCGTACTTATTCCAAACCTAGACTGCACCTATGACAACTCTATACCATATTATACCGAAACTTTACTGAATCTGAACCACATCTACCTTGACTGTTTTCTTTGATAAAGGTCTACTATTTGGTAAAAAGTATGACTTCCAGTCATTTCCTGTGATATTGTATGTTTGAACACTCAACCTGGTGTTTTAGAGGGGCTGAAGTCCTTGAGAAGGTTCGAGGCAAAGAGCAGAGAACCCATCCTATCCAGCAGCTCCTACAGGGGTAGGAGATATGTTTCTATAGGTAACTACAGGAGGTAACTGCATGAGTTTGGCTCCTATATGGGTAAGTCAATCCCTTAGTGCCTCTACTGATCTGTTCTGCACATGAACTGCTGGCTGGCATAGTGGAACATTTCTGGTATTCCCACTGCGTGATGGATAATTCAGCAACCCAAAGACGTATGTTCTTCTTCCTCTGACATATTTAGAAATAAAATCATGAAAACATTTACTAGACAGAATGGTTTTCCTTCCCTGGAAGCCGAGCCAAAGTGGTTGCAACCACAGAGAGACGAGTGAAGGATTTTTGGAGAGTTGTATCATATAGGAAAATAGGTTTTGATTGTAAAAATTTAAATATTTAGGAAGCTTTGCAGTACAATCTGACCCCTCAAAACTTCGATGTCTTCAATAAATCAGTGAAACATAAAAAAGGAATTACTCATGCTTCAGACCATTCCTATTCATAGCAGAGCATGTCTGTATCACACTGTATATTCAAATTTCAAATGTCAAATGTACATACAAACACAAATAAAGTAGCTATATATGTATCTTTAAAACCAATAACCATGGTAATTTAAAGGGTATCACTTTCATGGGTAAAAAAAATAGCAAATAAAAAATAATAATGATAATATAGCTTATACAATTGCGACACAAGTCACATTGTAATTGCATGTTATTAAAAATGACCTTTCCTTTTCAATCCGCAGCGCTGTAATTTTCTGTAAATGCAATGCAATATGACTACCTATAGGTGTTCTGTATACAGAATGTGTACAGAACGCCCTCCCGAAACATAATTTCCTGCTTATGTGATTGGCTCACTGATTTTCCCAAAGTCTGCACTAAGATACAAGTTCGATTTTTGGCATCCCCTGCAACAAAAGTGTCATGTTTGGTGAGATACTCCCAATAGGAAATCACGTCTAAAGAGATGCAGACCCTGCAGTTTTCCCTCATTAGAGCCCTGCAGCTGCAGAAGTTGGTTAATAATTATGAAACCACTCCCATTAGGCTCACATAGCACATGGGCACAAAGGAGCAAACAGTGATTTCTTCAGATTAACAAAAGGTAGAAATCTGCAAACAAAGTTTGTTAAAATCCTTGCAATGTACATTGATCAACCGGAGGGTAATGTTTTTTTTTCTCAACAAAATAGGAGACCGACCCCACCACTGGTCAATTTGGACTCCTATCATCTATGGTTCCGGAGATACAGGGATCTTTGCGCAGCCTGTCAGAAGCTAAATACAGAGCAGCCAGTTTGAATACAAGCTGGCACACTCTGTTTGCAGCAGACTGAGAGGATGAGCTCACAGTGACTCTCCTCACTTCTTGTCAGAGGCACTGAGCTCAATGGACAGCTTGGAGTCTTCGACCAATGGTAAAGTACCATTGGTCCAAGCTGTCCAATAAAAAATGCTGCAGTGGAGGCATGCCTTTCACTGCAGTGTCATAGAAGGGGGCATGTGTCTTAAAGAAAAATATTCCCTTCCAGCCCAGCCCTCTTAACTAGAAGGAAAAAACATGTGTTTATGTGTATAAGATTTACCCATAATCCCATGTTTTTCTCACACATTTAAGAGGGAGAATGAGAATCTGCTGCTGCTGAAAAGGTACTGTTATATTCAAGCTAAATAATATATTATTATGCTATATGTTATAAGATAATAATATATTATTTATCAATTTACTGTGAAATTACTGGTTTAAAGTTATAATTTCAAACTTCAGTAATTTGTCCGTTAAGCCACCTGCTTGAGTACAGTTTTTGAAAATATAGTAAATTATCTTAAAAATAATATATAATAATTATTTAATTATTACTTACTTATGGTAATTAACCCCTTGCCCCAGGCCAATTCTGACACTTCTCTCATGTAAAAATCATAATTTTTTGCTAGATAATTTCTCATAACCACCAAACATTATATATATTGTTTTAGCAGACACCCTAGGGAATAAAATGGCGGTCACTGCAAATTTTTATGTTACACTGTAACGCAGAAATCTGCGTTACTGTTGCGCAGCAATCTTTCAAACGCATTTATTTTTTTGGAAAGAAACTCTTTCATTAATTAAAAAAACAAAACACAAAAGTTAGCCTGATTTTTTTTGTATAGTATGAAAGATGATGTTACGCCAAGTAAATAGATACCTAACATGTTACGCTTTAAAATTGCGCACACTTGTGGAATGGCGCCAAACTTCAGTACTTAAAAATCTCCATAGGCGACACTTTAAAAAAATTTACAGGTTACATGTTTAGAGTTACAGGAGGAGGTCTAGTGCTAGAATTATTGTTCTCGCTCTAATGTTCATGGCGTATGTAACCTGTGTGTATCTGTGGCTCTGATAGTAGGCAGTGCCTCACCAGCCACTGACCTCACCACATGGCCCTGCATCTGACCTATAGCTATCCCTGAGAAAGTCTCATGGTTAGTGACACACACAATGGAGCAGGGGGACATAACTTCTGGTGCAAAACAGAAAATGGAAGTCGGTGAGAACTGCAATTCTATATGCTGTATTGAGTCTGTTACTCATACACGTAATGTTAGTGCATTTTTTATTAAGTAAATTGGTTCCTAGTGAAATATAATACACTATTGGTGATCTTCATGTTTCTATGAGTATTATCCCTAGCCACTATGAGTCATGTTGGACATCTTAAAGGAACCTGTACACTTTCCCCTTGGGTCCAGGAAGTACATTTGTGTGGATAAGCTGTTTTATTTGAGGGATAAAGCGCATAAGACCTATAATATTTATGTGTCTTAGCTTGAGATGAGCAAACAATCTGCATGGTGGTGGAACACTGTTGTTGGAGCACAAGCAATAATCTACGTGTGGTCACTAATGGAGAACTGCTGGATTTTGAAAGACTCATGGGCACATATTATGTTAATTACATCGGGTTGTGACACAAATTGCGGATTTGATGGATTTTTATACAAATGTTTAGTGAATGCTTACAGCATGGGGGTTGTGTTATCACTTACTGTACTAGATCAGGGGTCCTCCAACTCTGGGCCATGGACCAGTGGCGTTCCATGGCCTGTTAATGACCAGGCCGCAAGGCAGGAGATGAGTGTCAACCGTGGTCTACATGAAGCTATCACAGACCGCAGTTGCTGCTCATCTTCTGCTGACCGGCCATGTCTGTGTGTCCTTTCCTGGCTCCTCTGCCCACCTAGCTAACAATCTCATTCAATCAGCAGGGCAGGGGGTGGGAGGAGCTGAAGATTGGAATGGAGAGCTCCTCCCGCCCCTCTGCCCTGCTGATAGGATAACATCATCGGGCTGGCAGGGGAGCCGGGAGAGGACACATGACTAATCACAGCCTCTGCCCTGCCAAAGGTAGGGGAGGCAGAGATAAAAAATTATGTTAAAGAGGAAAGGGGGGGGGGGGCTGACTGCAGGGCACTGTTATTGGCAGACTGCAGGGCACTGTGATGGGCAGACTGCAGGGCACTGTGATGGAGGAGGCTGTGATTGCTAGGGGCACTGTAATATAAAGGGCACTGCACTGTAAATGGGCACTGCAATAATTACAGTGTCCCCTTTACAGTGCAGTCCCCTTTACATCACAGCCCCCCTTTACATGACAGTACCCCCCTTCACAGTGCAATCCCCTTTACATCACAGTGCCCCCTTTACAGTGCAGTTCCCTTTCCATTGCAGCCCCTCTGAACATTACAGTACCCCCTTTACAGAGCAGTCCCCATTACATTAATGTAAAGGGGCACTGTGATGTAAAGTTGACTGCACTGTAAATGGGTACTGTAATGTAAAGGGGGGCTGTGATGTGAAGGGGAAACTGAGGACACTGATATAAAGAGGGGACTGTGCTGTAAAAGGGGGCTAAAGACAGACTCTGTTAATATCCCCCACCCCGGGCCCTGGGAAAATTGTCTGCCGTGAAACCGGTCCCTGGTGCCAAAAAGGTTGGGGACCGTTGTACTAGATAACAGACGTTTTTGATATTTTTTTGCACATTTGCTGTTTGATAGCATTTGTGTAGGTTTACACTTATGCATTATTATAGACTTTATTTTGTTTATAGCACTGATTTATAATGCAATGAGAATATTATTACATTTCATATTTGAAGTTTGATGATGTTTAGGATTGAGCAGCGTAACACCTTGCCATAGCCATAAGCAAGCATTTTACAAGCATTTTACAGAATGAAATAGATTCATTAATTTTTTTTATTTTGTTGTGATTAGCTGTAATTTACCACAGCTGATCACATAATGATTGGCACAATCTTTACCATGTGATCACTGTGACCAATCATAGCTAGCAACACAATTGTACACAATGTATGGCTTAAAAGGAAGCCATCCATTGTTTACAACTGTCATGTGACCTGCTGTGATTGGTTACAGTGGTCACATGGTACCGGCAGCAGGCTGGTACAGTGATCCGTCATTGGCTGTGTTCTGTGTCTGGTGTGTCCGGTGGTGCAGTCATCAGCTGTGTAAGTGACAGATTGCGCCGCGATCCAGGAGAATGTATCAATTGACAGCTGGGCGGAAAGTGGTTAAAGTGAATGTATATCATATAAAAAAATAAAAAAATAAACAATAAACAACACAGGCATTATTCAAACACTTATGCCCCGTACACACGGTCGTATATTCCGATGGAAAAAGTCAGATCGGATTATGTTGTCGGAAAATCCGATCATGTGTGGGCTCTAGCAGACTTTTTGAGAGCAGGATCTAAAATTTTCCGACAACAAAATCTGATCAGACTTTTTCCGATCGTGTGTAGAGAATTCCGACGCACAAAGTGCCACACATGCTCAGAAGAAATTTGGAGACAAAAGCTATTGGCTACTGCCCTGTATGTAGTCCCGTCATACGTTTTGTACGTCACCTCGTTCGGAATGATCGGATTTTCCGACAACTTTGTCCGACCGTGTGTGTGCCACACAAGTTTTGGACAAAATCCGTCAGAAATTATCAGACGGATTTGGTGATCGGAATGTCCGACCGTGTGTACGGGGGCTAAGGGTTACATGATATAAAACATTATGCAGTTTGATAGCATTTGTGTAGGTTTACACTTATACATTATTATAGACTTTATTTTGTTTATAGCACTGATTTATAATGCAATGAGAATATTATTACATTTTATATTTGAAGTTTGATGATGTTTAGGATTGAGCAGCATAACACCTTTTCTATTTATTTGGTCTCAGTTGATGTGGGAATACATTTGGTGTTTTGCAGCAGCTCTGGGATAAGGTGATTCGGTAATAGAATAGTGGCAGCGCATGAGTTGTTTTTTTTTTTTATTCTTTTTTTTTCAGTATATATAGCACGTATTTGCTTTTCTGCTAAATACTTTGTACAACCTAGTTTTGTACCATGAAATCCTATCTCTTAACAAAATATAGCATGTTGTGTGGCACACTATGAAATCAAGTTTATCAGAAGTGATTTCCCAGCATTAAAATGCCTCCTGAAAACCATTTTCACAGGTTAGGTATCTTATTTAAAATCACATCTGACACAGATCTAATTTCTGTGTTCAATAACATCATCATTAAAGAGTCACACATCACCAACAACATGTTTATCATCTTAACATCCTTCCCTAGGATTCAATTTAGATTACAGCCTGTAAAATCACTGCGGTCCGGGCTTTAAAAAATGATCACAGACTCTTTCTGTAGAATGAACGCTCCACTCCGGAGAAAAGGCACTTTCCAAGTGCAGTTCAATTACATGACTTTAACACTGGGGATTCTAGTAATAGACAAAGCTGCTTGTGCCGGAAAGAAGGAATATACTACAGAGAGAACACACACAGAGGCAGACACAGATAATACACAGCTGTTACCTATAGCACCTATTTAGGCGTTGGACTTTTAACCACCTCCGAATAACTGAGATGTGGGAATTGATTGGTTGCTAGAGGAAACAACTTAACTTTTTTGTGAAAGGCATTTGTCATTGCTGAGTGATAACAATGCATTATGCACACTATGGCTCAAATGTTATCCTCTTGCTTTGTCTTTGTATGGGAAGGATAATTGTTAATAGTACAGGGGGTCCCCGAGTTACGAACTCGTTAGGGACTGTCCTCCTGTTCTTAAATCGGAAATGTTCGTAAGTTGGCCGCGCATGCGCAGAACGACAATTACGGACATTTCCGATGTTCCGTCGAATGCCGCTCTGCGCATGCGCGGCAAATTACGGACATTTCCAATGTTTGCCGTCATTTTCCGAGGCTCCGTCTGGCCGCGCATGCGCAGAACGGCCGAAAGTGCGCGGAAAATGGCAGAGGGTCCCCACAGCGCCCGGTTCGTAAGTAGGAGAGGTTCGTAGGTCGGGCTTTCTTAAGTCAGGGACCTCCTGTATGCTTTATTTATAATAAAATAAAAATTATTAGCCTTGTAGCCCTCTTTTGGGGAGGGGGGTATGATAAATGGCCCTCTCCAAACAGGATATTGTGCTATGCCCGTAGGTAAATAAGAGAACCAAAACCTTCGCAAAGTTGAAGAGTGGATTTGATAATAAAGTTGGTAGTGCCTCCACCCAGGGCTTCTGTGAACAGAGGGAATTCCCTTCCTGGGAAATTAAGCAATTATATAATCAAATTAATTGAGAGCCGAAGAACTAGTGTAGCCAGCATATAACATTAATGCCGTGTACACCCGGTCAGTCTTTCCGGCAGAAAAAGTATGACAGAATCTTTTCATCGGAAATTCTGATCGTGTGTGGGCCTCATCTGACTTTTTTTTTCGAAAATTCTGACGGACCTATTAATGGAACATGTTTTAAATATTTCCGACGGAATCAATTCCTATCGGGAAAACTGCTTGTCTGTATGCTGTTCGGACGGACCAAAAACGACGCATGCTCTGAAGCAAGTACATGACGGCAGCTATTGGCTACTGGCTTTTAAACTTCCTTTTTCTAGTCCCGTCGTACGTGTTGTACGTCACCGCATTCTTGACGGTCAGACTTTGGTGTGATCGTGTGTAGGCAAGACCGCTTGAGCGGAATTCCGTCGGAACTTTGTCGGAAAAACTGTCAGAATTTATTCCGATGGAAAAAACGGTCGTGTGTATGTGGCATAAGAATAAGCATATACAGTATCTCACAACAGTGAGTACACCCCTCATATTGTTGTAAATATTTTATTCTATCTTTTCATGTGACAACACTAAAGAAATCACTCTTTGCTACAATGTAAAGTAGTGAGTGTACAGCTTGTATAACAGTGTAAATTTGGTGTCCCCTCAAACAAACTCAACACACAGCCATTAATGTCTAAACCGCTGGCAACAAAAGTGAGTACACCCCTAAGTGAAAATGTCAAAATTGGGCCCAAAGTGTCAATATTTTGTGTGGCCACCATTATTTTCCAGCACTGCCTTAACTCTCTTGAGCATGGTGTTCACCAGAGCTTCACAGGTTGCCACTGGATTCCTCTTCCACTCCTCATGATGACATCACGAAGCTGGTGGATGTTAGAGACCTTGCGCTCCTCCACCTTCCATTTGAGGATGCCCCACAGATGCTCAATAGGGTTTAGGTCTGTAGACATGCTTGGCCAGTCCATCATCTTTACCCTCAGCTTCTTTAGCAAGGCAGTGGTCATATTGGAGGTGTGTTTGGGGTTGTTATCATGTTGGAATACTGGCCTGCGGCTCAGTCTCTGAAGGGAGGGGATCATTCTCTGCTTCAGTATGTCACAGTACATGTTGGCATTCATGGTTCCCTCAATGAACTGTAACTCCCCCGTGCCGGCAGCACTCATGCAGCCCCAGACCATGACACTCCCACCACCATGCTTGACTGTAGGCAAGACACACTTGTCTTTGTACTCCTCACCTGGTTGCCTCCACACACACTTGACAACATATGAACCAAATACTTTTATCTTGGTTTCATCAGACCACAGGAAATGGTTCCAGTAATCCATGTCCTTAGTCTGCTTGTCTTCAGCAAACTGTTTGCAGGCTTTCTTGTGCATCATCTTTAGAAGAGGCTTCCTTCTGGGACAACAGCCATGCAGACCATTTTGATGTAGTTTGCGGCGTATGGTCTGAGCACTGACAGGCTGACCGCCCCACCCCTTCAACCTCTGCAACAATGCTGACAGCACTCATATGTCTATTTCCCAAAGACAACCTCTGGATATGACGCTGAGCACATGCACTCAACTTCTTTGGTCGATTATGGCGTGGCCTGTTCTGAGTGGAACCTGTCCTGTTAAACCACTGTATGGTCTTGCCCACCGTGCTACAGCTCAGTTTCAGGGTCTTGACAATCTTCATATAGCCTAGGCCATATTTAAGTGGAGCAACAATTATTTTTTTCAGATCCTCAGAGATTTCTTTGTCATGAGGTGCCATGTTGAACTTCCAGTGACCAGTATGAGAGAGTGAGAGTGATAACACCAAATTAAACACACCTGCTTCCCATTCACACCTGAGATCTTGTAACACTAACAAGTCACATGACACCGGAGAGGGAAAAATGGCTAATTGAGCCCAATTTGGACATTTTCACTTAAGGTCCGTACACACAATCAGAAAATCAGAAGAAAATTTTTGTCCGATGATTTTCATTTAATTAGTACAATTTTTGTCCGAAAAAAATCGGAAAAGCAAGGCTAGGCATGCTCAGAAATGAAAGAACACATACAAACAATTTAACACATTACATCACTTCTGAAATTGAATTTGGTCGTACGAGAATTTCTGTATGTTGAGTAACCTCTTCACTTTCAATATGACACTAGCATGCAACAAAAAACTGACAAAAATTTGTCTGCTATTCTGATCGCATGTAACCGGCTTTAGGGGTGTACTCACTTTTGTTGCCATGTTAATGGCTGTGTGTTAAGTTATTTTGTTGAGGGGACAACAAATTTACACTGTTATACAAGCTGTACACTCACTACTTTATATTGTAGCAAAGTGTAATTTCTTCAATGTTGTCACATGAAAAGATATAATAAAATATTTACAAAAATGTGAGGGGTGTACTCACTTTTGTGAGATACTGTATATATTTTTTTAAAGGTTGAGTTTTTCTAAAATGACTGCGGTTTTATGCTTTCCTGCAACTTTAGAAACCCTCAGTACATACTGGAGTTCTTTAAATTTTCCTAACCGAAAAGAAAACACAACATAATACACAATTTCAAAGTCGACATCCACTATCTTGACCACATGTCATTTGCTGAAACATTTACATTTTTGAGACATTAAGAAAGCTTTGATTGCATCGAATTTGAGTCTGAAGGAAACACACATCCATCAAATCCAGCATTTCTGGAGGATTTGCCTATGGCAAAGAGTTCTGTTAAATAACATTCATTAAAGCACATCACTGTACCTATTAATACCCTAAAGGTTTAGAAAGTCATCCGAGTTCTTTAGAAAAATGAAACTTGGCTCTTCATCCATCATACACAAGGGGACATGCTCTTCAGTCTTAAAACACTTATAGTAAAAAATCACTTTCCTAAGATGAGGATAACACCGCCCGAGAGACCAAGTGCATCCTACTTTTTTTTCTGGCTCTCCTGTTAAATGTGAAAATGATCTCTTTACATCTCTAAATGTAGCTTTATTGCTTTTATATAAAGAATATTTTCTTTAACGTTTCTTAAAAGGGGATGCAACCACATTTCACTTGGTATGTTGGTCGTATAATGTTCAAAGTTTTGGAGGTAAAAGTTAAATGCCAGTTTCTGCTATCTTCGACTCGAGTGCTTTGGGTGCTAATGCTGGCAATTTTGGTGTTTTCCATTAACTTTCAACCATACCAATCTGCCTCTCACATTGTATTTTGCTTCTCTGTTTAAAGTGACCCTGTTAGGGACATTCATCCCCCTTATTTGACCTGGAGACCAGTGATAAGAAATCCACAATGTTACAGTTGTCACCAAAACAAAAATATCCTTCAATGGAGATGCATGGGTGACTTCTGTCAAAATGGATTTTACCTTACCCTGGTTCACACTGTTGTGATGCGGTAAACACTGCAAATCCCGTGTTTTTGTGCGTTCACCGCCACTAGGGGCGGTGCCAATACGTGATATAGCTGACGGCAGGAGCCTTCTGTGCCAGTGGAGTTTTTTGTTTTTGTTTACTTTCTTCAGGTCGGTGGTGGCAACGTGTGTCGTGATTGACGATGGATCTACACCAAGGGATATTATTTTAGTTTTTTTAATAAAGGAATTGTCAAATACTGTCCCTGTGTTTTTATTTTCTTTTGACAATTTTGGGTGAATGAGTAGGGGTACATTCCCCATACTCATTCACATGGGGGGGGGGGGGCAGGGTCTTGGCCAGGGTTATGGGGAAGAGCCCCCTGCTCCAATCCCCCCATGTTGAGGGCATGTGGCCTGGTATGGTTCCGGAGGGGGGGCACTTGCTCGTCCCTCTCATTTACTCGTCCCTCCCCTTTACTGGCCCGCCTGGCCGCATGCTCGGATAAGGGTCTGGTGTGGATTTTTGGGGAGACCCCACGCCATTTTTAAAAAATTTTTGACGTGGGGTTCCCCTTAAAATTCATACCAGACTCGAAAAGTACATTTTTTATTGCCAGTAATGTTTTTTTTTTTTACATTACGCTGATAAATCATCCGTTGTTAAGGATGTGGTGGGCTCCTTAACCAGCTAGTTTTAAAGACGCCACTGGCTTCAAAAATTTGCATCTGAGCCACATCTAAATCGCAGCTAAACAACTGAATAGCTGCCTTGGAAATTTGCAGTGAAAATTGAGGGGAAATTCGCACCAGACATGTGTGAACCTTACTTTGTAAAGATCTCCTAGAATTTCCTGTTGTATTTCATCCTGGGACAGGAAGTGAAGGGAAATCCTCCTAATGGGATCTGTTTTTTGTTAACTGTACTGTATCCAAATCTAAAAAGCAAAAAGTTGGCTTGAGATAAACATTAAAGTGTAACTAAACCTATCAATATAACTGTTTCCTAAAAACATTACATTCAAAGCATGCCTTAAACGTCAACTGTCATGGTTGCTAGTCTGCTTATATTGGCTCTCAAGCCAACTGCCAAGCCATCAAATGGCTGGGGTCGCAGTTGATCACATGTGCAACACAATGGCAACTGCAGATCAAGCAGAGGATAACGTGGCAGCTTCCTTGGTTGTAAAGGATAGGAAAGTTTAGTTCTACTTTTAAAGGGACTTTATCATAAAAAAAACTTCTGCAGCTATAGTGTTCAACCACTTAGAGGCACCCATCATATCTCAGCAGCCTTTAAACTCCTGCCATTATAACTAAATCCCTGATTTTTCTGGTAGGCCCAGCTATGGTTTGCCATAGAGACAACCATCATTGGAATTTGGGGGAAGGGGGTGGGCAGTGGCAAGTTCCAAAACCACCCAGAGGTGTCAGAATTTTGCTCCTCAGAACTGATTCAGCCCTGATGAAGGAGGTGCTCTTGGACCCCCCAAAACTCCTTGGTTACTTTTTGGATTGTCCCTCTGACTTTTATTGGATCAAAGTTGTATATGGACCACTGTGGTGTGGCACTTCAGTTAAAATTTTGGTTGCATTAGTCAGCCATGACAGCAAGGTCTTAGATTTGGCTGCTTTATACCATGTATTTAATAATGACAGACTCACAGAATAAAATGCTAGAAAGTGTAATATTAAACTATGTCCAATGTATACAGTTTCTCATTCCAGTAGACAAAACTGGGCAAAGCAAATTAATCAGACAAGCATGCCTTTAAACTGACTTGTTGTCAGACAATAAATGGCAAAATAATTTTGTAGTACACAGCGGGGGTAAAGGAAATAAAACATGACACGGAAAGGAAATAGCCATAAAAGAATATGGCGTTAAGTAACGAGATTTACTGTGGTTCCGTATTACTATTGACAGGCAATTATGGCGGCAAATTGAAATGAAATTTATTACTTGAATTTTTTTTTCAAAAATGTAATTTGCGTATTAGGTCCTTGCCATACTCTGGTTATCTCACCTTAATAATGTCATTAGAATGTAATGTAATTATTAAGGGTAGCACGGTCATTCATGTTCTGAATTTAATGTATTTTCCATTTGTTAGAACTTCAAAGATGTCCTGACATTTTATATATGTCGCTGTAATGTACAAAAGTTGCCCGGATATATATAATATTTCAATTTTGTTTTATGTGCGTATTATTTTTTCAAGTGAATATTTCCTCTGCTAAGGATGTATTTACACCAAACTTCCATAAGTTGTACAGTTATCAAGCAGAAAAAGTTCTTTAGAGAAAACATACAGAACGTTTATCTACTTGTTGTGGAATATCCTGCTGGGAAAAATGGCCCTCATTTTGTGTACTTATGCAACAATCCACAAGTAATCACCGGGATAGGAAATCAGAGACAGCAATTAAAAACATTGTCAGATATTTTAAAATTTCTTAACTGTACTAAAAATGTGTTTTCGTTTTTGTCCCCATTGGAAACTTTCCCTATTACTTCCTGTCCAGACAGGAAGTGAGGGTAAGCCTCCCCAATAGGGATACAGACAGCAATGGAAACCTGCCAGAGGTTCTCTTTCATGCTCTTTTCAAAACACCCATTTTTTATTTGGCCAGAGATATGTTTTAATATTTGACCAATTTAATAATTACAGTTCGCTTGTTTCATTGAAATTATCATTTTAGAGGTCACGTTAATAAAGTATAAATACATTCTAGGAGACTTCTAGGAGTTAAAATTATATTTCACTCTTCAGTGCTTTTTACACTGCTTACACAATTTCTTCCACCACTGCCATATACTCCCTATTCACCCCTGTCATTCTGTTACATTTTTAGGTAAAGCCTTCAATCTTTTGCCCTCCCATTAACGATTTCTTAATGGAATGGAAGGTTGCAGCTCCTGCATTGTAGCACATTGCCCATCATGGTAACATACTACCACCCATTGCATTCCCATAAAATGGGTAAGGTGCTGTTTTCAGTGAGCAGGGTTGCATTTGCAGTCTGTTCAAATTGAATGGACTGCCTTTTCTCAAAACACGTTAAGGCCCCTTTCACATGAAGGTCAGGTCAGTTTTTTAGGAGGACCTGACCGGACACCCGCCTACCTTTGGTTCCTATCAGGTTTGCAAAAAAAAAAAAAAGGAAGGGGATCTGTCTTCTTACGTTTAAGTGGATCAGATCAAAGGTATTGCACAGAGTGACCCCTTACATTCTCTCCTGGTGTCCCCTGCCAGCGCTGTCCGCTCCTCCCCTTCTGCATGTGTCCCAATAGCAAGCTACTTGCTATGGGGGCACACTTCCGGGCAGGCTCCTGAGCTGGGCTGTGTGCATCCACAGACACACACAGTGTGGCTCGGCCCAACCCTCTCGCCCCCCCACAAGAGGACCTCCTATTGGTAGCCCTGCAGGCATTTACCGTTATAGAGTGACAGCAGTCTCATATTTGTGCTCCTGTGGAATGGTGGGTGGAGCCATGCAAATTTTCTTTATGCCCCTGGGGTTAATTGTGTATTCACAAATTCAGGTGTTTAGCACAATAGTAGCCAAATATCAGAGAACCACCACATAATAAAATCCACATGTTCCAGGTTTGTGCCCATTGTTACCTTTATTCTGCTAGTAGGGTGCCATACAAGATAGCTAGTCAGCTTGTCATGCTGCTGAAAGAAAAGTCTTTCAGTGAACCTATAGCTCTTTCCTGTTACTCTTTAAAAAATGTATTTACAGAAAATATTATTAATTTGCAGGTGCATCTCATAAAATTAGAATATCATCAAAAAGTTAATATATATCAGTAATTCAACTCAAAAATTATATTTTGTATAGATGCATTACACACAGAGTGAGGTATTTCAAGCATTTCTTTCTTTTAATTTTGATGATTGTGGCTTACAGCTAGGGATGAGCCGAACACCCCCCCGTTCGGTTCGCACCAGAACATGCGAACAGGCAAAAAATTAGTTTGAACACGCGAACCACGTTAAAGTTTATGGGACACAAACATGAATAATCAAAAGTGCTAATTTTAAAGGCTTATATGCATGGTATTGTCATAAAAAGTGTTTGGGGACCTGGGTCCTGCCCCAGGGGACATGTATCAATGCAAAAAAAAGTTTTAAAAACGTCTGTTTTTTCGGGAGCAGTAATTTTAATAATGCTTAAAGTGAAACAATAAAAGTGTTATATTCCTTTAAATTTCGTACCTGGGGGTGTCTATAGTATGCCTGTAAAGGGGCACATATTTCCCGTGTTAAGAACTGTCTGACAGCAAAATGAAATTTCTAAAGGAAAAAAGAAGTAATTTAAAACTACTCGCGGCTATAATGAATTGTCGGTCCGCAATACACATAAAAGTTAATTGATAAAAACGGCATGGGGTATTCCCCACAGGGGAACCCCGAACCAAAATTTAAAAAAAATGCGTGGGGCTCCCCCTAAATTCCATACCAGGCCCTTCAGGTCTGGTATGGATATTAAGGGGAACCCCACACCAAAATTAAATAAAATGGTGCGGATTCCCCCCAAAAATCCATACCAGACCCTTATCCGAGCACACAACCTGGTAGGCCGCAGGAAAAGAGGGGAACGAGAGAGCGCCCCCCCTCCTGAACCTTACCAGGCCACATGCCCTCAACATTGGGAGGGTGCTTTGAGCTAGCCCCTCAAAGCACCTTGTCCCCATGTTGATGGG